>OX493264.1:87445737-87896133 GCA_950370525.1 Bellardia bayeri | reverse complement strand
AGTGGAAGATGATTTTGTTCTAAAATAATCATGAGTGATGAGGCCCATTTCCATCTTAGCGGGTACGTAAATTTACGCTTTTGGGGCACTGAAATCAGCGTGTAACACACGAAGAGCCATTACACCCGCTCAAAGTCACTGTATGATGTGATGTTTTCGCTGGAGGAGTCATCGGACCTTTTTTCTTCGAAGACGTCGCGGGCCAAACGGTTACTGTGAATGGTGAGCGCTACAGAGCAATGATCAACGAGTTCTTTTTGCCGCAACTTGATGAATTGGGATTGGAAAACATGTGGTTCCAACAGGACGGTGCAACGGCACACACTGCACGTGCCACTACCGATATGCTGAAGGATGCATTTCCCGGGAGCCTAATCTCCTGTTTTGGCGATTTTCAGCGAGATCGCCTGATTTGACCGCTCCAGACTTCTTTTTGTGGGGCTTTTTGAAGTCGCGGGTTTATGTCAACAAGCCTCAGACTCTTGCAGCTCTTAAAGACAATATCCGTCAAGAATGTGAGGACCTATCGCCGGAAGTTTTGGCGAAAGGGATGGAAAATGTCACAAAAAGGGCTCAAATGACAATCAACTGTGGCGGCGGCCATTTACATGACATCATATTCTCGACTTGATGTAAAAAAATTAAAAGACCAAAAAAAAATAATCCACAAGAAGAATCAAAGTTTTTCATTTTTTTTTAATTACAGCCAAAAACATCGCAAGTTTATAAAATAAATTTCATATTCAAAAACCGGAGACATATCAAATAGTGCGTGCGAGTTTGGTAATCTAAAATTAATTTATTTGATATACTTGAGTAAAATTTAAATTTTTGTTAATGGCTTTGTAAATGATTTTGAAATGTTTCTGATCTTTTCATTTAGGGATTTACCCCCTTATTCAAAAACGATTATTAAAATTAACAAACGTTTATTAAGACAGATTTGCATATAAAAATTTGCTTAATAAACGTTTGTTAAATTTAATAATCGTTTTTGAATAAGGGGGTTAATGTGGAATCTGTCAGTAGATCTCTTTTATTTTCTTTGATTAAAAATGCTAAAGATGTTTTGTATTTGTGTTATGTTAAAAGTGCAGATAAAAACAATTATACTTCTTCGGATCTGCTACACAAATACTAATTTTCGGTATTTATTAATTCCAAAAAAATATCCGGTACTAATTTCGTGATTGGCATAGCTATATTATATTATATTTCAATTTGTTTTAAAAAATATTAAATTTGAATTTGATCCACTAGAAAGCGCTCATATAATGGTATTTTAGACCAACTGAATTTATTTATGGAATTGTTTTGCAAAACTTTAACACAAATATCTGTTAATATTAATAAATTCTTGTGGAATGAGACCTTTAATTTCACGAAGCATAATTACTTTTTAATGGCCGGTTGAAATTGTTAGTTTTCAATATCTTTTGTGAGTTACATTGCTTTATTTCAATATGTAACTATTGTGTACATACAGTCATTAACTATTATATAAATATCAAAGAGTTTAATCAATTATTACAGTTGCATATGAACAAATGTAACTATGTATATTACATATTTACAAAAAACCCAATAAAATAATCACTGAATTGATATTTTAATTCTACATATCTACATACATACATATGATTTAATTGTAAAACTATTGCCGTAAAAAACACTCGTTTGCAGAGAAATGAAAATTGAAGTACGAGATTATATGTATTTGTTCGAGTGAGTTTTTTTTTTTTTTTTTGAAATGTTTTTGTATAAATAAATTTCAATACCCATAATTTCATCAATAAAATAATAGAGAATATCAATTAAATGTATTAAATACTTATGATGCTTAATTGTTTATGTATTTTCATTGATATTTATCACATTGTACATATATTTGTGTTCATGTGAATGTTCCATTGTCTGTTCTTATGTTCATCCATTAGTATTTATTTTTAGATTCCTTTTGTATGTTTGTCATGCCGAGTAGTTGGTATTAAATTTCGTCTATTTGTATGGCTTATTTTTTATTATTGGTCTGTTACTTTTTTACTAAAAGTACTTTTTTACTAAAAATAATAATTTCGTTTACAATAATTATTCATGTAAATAATCGACAATTTTCGTAAAACTTTTTTTAGTTTTTAAAATAATTCTAAATAATAGAATATTGTTAGATATTTCCCTTAAAAAGGTGGTTTATTTCCTTTAACCCTTATATGTGCAGCAAGGTACTCGGGTGCCTTTGGCGTTTTCAGTCAAAGTTTTTTTTTTATTGAAATTGATAACTTGTATATCTGAAACTTTTTGAGAACTACTAACTTTCAAATAATTTAGTTTTTTTGCAGCCATACGCCTTGACTTTTTTTGTAATTTGCCTGAGTGACCAATTTACTTTTAACACCCTTTAATACGCACCAAGGTACTCGGGTACCTGTACGTGTTTTATGTGAGAAAGCGGCTATTGCAAGTATATTATTTGAAGTTGTTAGTAGCTTGCAAACCTTAAGGCATTAAGAAAAATGATATAAAATATCTCTTAATTACGCTCCAACAATGTATTTAGTACGAAAATGCTTTTTTATATATGTGGTACCTACATATATAAAAAAGGTACCTTGGAGAGGATTAGAAGGTGCAATTCGAGCAATTTCTAGCATTATCCAGCAAAGCACTGTAAAGCCATACTCCGCAATACTGAGGCAATGTACACTGTGTTGCATTTCTATAATTACACTTGATGTTTGGTAATTATTGTAAACTTACAAACTGCTTTTTAAAACGCGTAAATTATATTAAGAGTATGGTTAATTATCTATTTTTACCCAAAAATTTAAGGGACCACTTCATTAATTTAAGAAAAAAATTGTGCATTAATATTTTGTTACGGTTATATAACTATAATTACATTTGCTTAAGTTTTCTGGGAAATGACAAAAACATAAACCGGTCACATGTTGTAATAACAACCTTATCAAATAATCCGGGTTATTATGATCAAAATTAAAGTGGCGGCCAAAAAAAATTAATGGTTGTAGGTACTACATATTTTATTATTAGCTTAAGGTGAGAAACAAATTAATATTGCTGATCCAGATGGTTTGAGCAGCTATTGGAAAGACCTATGGAAGGAACCATGAAATTTTTCAAAAAGAAATTTCGGACAGTATGCTTGATTTGTGCGTTTCCAAGCATCACAATGAATTCTCCTAATTACATAAAATTCTCCTGATTGCAAAGTTATTGTCGTTTTTAGTAAATAGTAATGAAAAACTATTTGTTTGCCAATAAGACAACGCACCTATACATGTAAGTCGTCAAACAAAGGATGGTTGTCTTCGAAAAATATTAATGTAATTGAATGTTCTCCAGATAAGAATCCCATTGACAATATTTGGGGAATATTAAGCCGTAGAATTTATGCTGAAACTTGTAATATAATATAAAAGCATATATCGCCTAAAATAAGCTGTTTTAGATGCTATCTGAAGATATAAGAGTAAATCTGGTGCCTGATCAAATTTTTGAGTTGATTTAAAAAACAGAATGCCTAACACATTATTAAAGTATACAGCTTTTGTGAATATTGGTATCTGAAATTATTTTAATTTCAGTCTCTATAATATGAAAAGGTAATTAATTAATTTATACATTTTTAAGAGGCAAAAAAATAATGATTTTGTTTTGTTAATAAATATTTTTTTGTTTGTTTCTCATACATACTCGTACATGTACGATAAACTATTTTAATTTTTCTATAACTTAAAAAAATTGAGAAAAGAACGCAGTGTATATAATAGGTGATGTATGCTGAAATCAGCAGTTAAAAACCGTTAAGTTTTTGTTGAAATTAAATTTCGTAATAATATCTTAAAAGGTTTTTGAACAGATGACAGCTCCTTATAAAGAATCATGGAATATTATCTGATAAATGTTAAGCTTTTCCAAGGTGATTAATTCTTAGAAATATCATAGAAAGAAAACTGTTTATTCAAGAACATGAAAGAATTTCCTAGACTCAAATCCAATCCAAATACAGTCCTTAATTATTATACGATCAGGATCTTTATATGATTCAAAAATGGGGTTTTTCGCGTTAATTTAAAAAATATGAATGAACAAAAAGTTGTATCATGTTGTTGAATTGTTAAAATGAATTTTCAGTTTATTCTCGCATAAAACATTTACTCATACACAATTATATAATTTCATTGAGTTAAATAGTAATCGTATTGTACTCGTGTGAAATGTGTTATAATTGTCATTTAACTATTTGTTGTTTATACAATTTCATTATGGTATTAAAAAAAAGAACAAGTAAGGAAGTATAATCGAGTATATGAGCAAAAACAGTTTTTCTGAAATGTGAGGTATGATCTTTAATGGACGAATTATCATATATTTTGGTAGCATGACTATTAAATAAAATGTTTAGGATTTCAGTGCAGAGTATATTGATTGGTGTTACTTTAGCAGAAAGGGTATTTTTTAGGTAACAGTAGTCAACATTGATTAATAGTAACTTTAATGGGACTCATATACACATCTCTTTTAATTCTGCTACGGATTCCTAATTTTAAAGTTCTTACCCCTAAAAATGTCTTAACAATTAATCCCAGTTACATTTGAAAGTTTTACTTAATTTCTGTATATCAAAATTTATAAGTTTCTGAAATTCAAAGCATTTCAAAAACACTTTCATAAAGCGAAATTTATATAATTTTGTTTTTTTAGTTTTATTTTTGTATTTCCTATTTTGTATTAATGACAAAATGGCAACAAAAAAGCTATGTTTGCCCCATTTTCTTTTAGGTTTTTTTTTTCAAGTTGCATGAAAAATAAAAACGACTGCAATTACTTCTGCAACATCCTACAACCAACTACTATAGACAGCCACAACAAAAATCATAATCATCATAGGTAGTGTATGTATAAATAACACTCAAAATACATAAACAATAATGTCAGTATTATTTATTTGATGCGGGGAAATGTATGGGAAACTTTTGGGGCGATTTAGTATTTGGGGTAGAATTTCATATAATTACAAAATGTTTTTAAGAAAAAACAAGTATTGTAAAGAAAGAGTATTTATTCAAATAATACTGATAATTTGTGTATTTAAATATCGTATTTTAGAAAACCAATTTATTTAACCTGAAATTACCCCTAAAAGTAGGCCTATTACTTTTAAAGGCTACACTGCTGCGTATTAAGCACTAACTTGCTAAGCAATTGTTAGTACATAAGCACTTGTTAAATAAAACATAACTAAGAAATTCATAAATCGATATTATAATTACTTGGTATAGTAAGTAATGAACAACCAAAATAATTATAATCATTACTATGATAGTAGAATATCATATCGATTAATGAATTTCTTAGATCAATATCGTATAATTATGAATTAAGAAACACGAAAACGAATAGTAGTTAAAGAAGTATGTAAATATATATGTTAATTTCCCTGATTGAAATAAGAAGTCTAACATTTCATTAGAGTTATTAGTTGAGTACAAAGTAAATAAGTAAGAGGAATGATTGTAATAAATAAATGATGAGTTGTTGGTAAAATGTTTTAAATAATAACAATGGTAATCACATTATATGTATGTATTTATATGCTGGCAAGCATTCATACTCACTCCAGATTATAGCATAAAGCATGGAAATGTAGAGGAGACACATGGAGTGAACACATATATGATAATTTGCTATCACTTGACATGTTTACTTTCGTAGGAGAGTAACACACACACACACACACTAATTTGTATATAGATTTCTTTTGTATTCATGGACTGTTAAAGCATTGTTCATATAAAATTCGGCCACAGTTTTTTTTCATTTATTTGTTTTTAAAACCTTACTACTGTTATACTAAAATGTTTATGCCTATGTGAATGCATAGTAATGGAAAATCAAAATATAAAGATTTAGCTCTCTGCCATAATTTATAAGCCGCAGTAGAATCGTATCGAAGAAATCAAATATATTAACCAGAGCAACGCGAATTTTCAAAATAAATTTCTTTCGTAAGCTAATTTTATTCGAACGGACTAAATTTTTCAAATTTTTTATTTAAGAAATTAAATGCAAAATAGATAATGTTTACAAATTGAAACGAATTATTTGTAAATTTTATTTTTCTATATGAAATAGTTCAAGAATTAACATACAACTTATTTTGAAATTTTAAAACGAATAAAAATAATTAAATTTACCTACCCTGATATGAAGCCTCCAGCTTCGGGCACTTGAACTGAATTATTGGACTATTGCTGAAGGACAGTCAATACAATAAATGTGTAATGTTTAAGCGACTCTCTCGAAGCTTTTCTTAAATATTAATCAACGAGTATCAATTTATGGTGCAAAATTATTCAATCGCTTCTTTTTTTATATAGTTAATCGCCCCTATCGTGAATAAAAATTCCACATGAAATTTGTACCCTTTTCACATTTTTCACATGTGGAATTTTTATTCACGATAGAGGTGAATATCTATGCAAAAACCTTAATGACACCGAATTTCACTCGAACAATGATTTAAATACGTATGTAGTTCTTACTATATAAATTAGTCAGTTACTTCATATAGTATATTCTACACATAGAATATTGCCAGCGTGCTACATATAATGGGTTGCTGTTCACAACACTTGAACTAGAGTAGAAATTGTACAATATTCTGTGCAATAAAGTACTATAAATATTCATAAGCTGAGTTGGTCTCCGACTATGCCACACGATTTACTTAGAAGTGGCATGAGTGCAATTACCACTACAGGTGTAAAAATGTAACAATGAGAGCAGTTTTCACATTGTATTTACATGATTTGAACTAGAAGTAAATAACCATTCCATGTGTAAGTCTCTAAAGGTTTGACTAATTTATGGTGGGCTATTTTAGAATTTCTTGTTTTGTGCTATGTTACTGCTTTTGCTTTTTTTTTTCTCTGTTTAAATAAAAAAATCAATAAATATTAAATAAACATAACTAATAATATATAAATATGTGTGTTGCATGCACATATAGTCATACTTTTATGTTTTCTTACAATTTTATTGTTATTATTTAATGTAAGGAGCGAGATCAATGAAATTTGTAAACACAGATTTACTTAGAAAATACTCAAATAAAATAAAAAATCTGGAACGTTCAAATCAGGCGATCTTGAAAATAAACAAATCGAGATAAAAGGGTTGCTTACATACATATATATGTGTATACATATCCAATTAACCAATTTAAAAGCCGTTAAAAATAATCCTTGTGTGTTTCACACTAATCATGGCTGTTAAAAGACATACACCACAAATATGATGATCGAGGGTAAATAGCGCAGTTATTTTGAAAGATGATGTGATTACAAAATTGTCAGTTTATGAAAAATGCCTATTCAAAATAATCAGATAATTTCAATAATTCATGAAAATAAAAAAAACATAATTTTCCATGATACCATACAGTTTATATGATATTTTACTGTATTATTATCATTTAAATTATAAAGTTTAAACGAATTTTATCAAGCTAATTTGGGTTTCATTATCTCCACCATCATGCGATCGATGACTCAAACGAAAACTTCGATTTTTCTATTTTTAACTCTTCGAACACAAATATCAAAATCAGTCAATTGCGGTTTTGTTATCGACAAACGTGGACTCTGTTTATAGAATATTTCGATACAGAAACAACCAGCTTTGCTTTTCATGCGATCAGATGATTTGTGCATTTCGAACAGATTGTAAATTTGAAATAGACATAAGTTGTTCATGCAAAACATACGTGAACTTTTCAAAAATAATTTGTGTGTATGTCAAAATTGTTTTATACTAAATTCACTTCTTTTGTTGAATACTTCACATAAGCTGTTGTAAATGAAAATATTTTTAATGAACTTTTTAGCAAACATTTTAACATAGTACGAGGTCGGTTCGGAAACTTCTGAGCCTAGCAGAGGCAGAGATGTTTTTCAAAAACATTTTTATTTTTATTTTAATATAATCTTCTGAAACTTCAATACACTTAGTCCAACGCTAGCAATTCTATCCCTTGATTTAAATAGTTTCCCTCAAGGCCTTCAAAATAATGGTTTACAACTGTAATTGCATCTTCATTTGAGGTAAAACGCTTGCCAGCTACGAATTTTTTTTGGATTTGGGAACAGGTAAAATTCACTGGGAGCTAAATCATGAGTGGTCAAGCAACTCGTACTTTAATTCGTTGATTTTAGCCATTGTTAAAACACTATTTTGCACTGGTGCGTTGTCTTGATGAAAAACTATTTTTTTGTGTTGTCTGCCGTTTTTCTCGAATTTTAACATTTAATTGATCCAAAATGTTACAATAGTACTCTGAATTTATTGTTTTACCCTTTTGCAGAAAGCCAATCAATAAAATACCTTTGAACCATAGCCATAACCTTACCAGCCGATTGAATTGTTTTTTGCCTTCTTTGGGGCACTTCCTCCAGCTTCAGTCCATTGCTTGAATTGATCTTTCGTCTCTGGAGTATAGTGGTGGATCCATGTCTCATTAACAGTTATGAAACGACGCTTAAAATCCGTTTTATTTTTCTGAAAACGATCCAAACGAGCTTGATAAATGTTCATTCTTATGCATATTTGGTCGACTATTAACAAATGCGGAACCCATCTTGCAAAAAGCTTTTTCATCTGTAGTTCTTCATACAAACTTAAATGGACTTAATCATTTGAGATGCCCATTATATTAGCTGTTTCAGGCACTTTCATTCGTCGATCATTTAATACCATATCATGCACTATGGCTACAATTTCTGTTGTTGTTGCTGTTTTTGGACGTCTACTACGGTTTCATCCTCAATGCTTGTACGACTACGTTTAAAATTAGCAATCCAATTTTTTACTGTTGCATATGAAGGAGAACTTTCACCTAATACATGCACTACATCATTATGAATTTCTTGTCCCGATAAACCTTTTTTATTCAAATATATAATGACACCACGAATTTAAAATTTTTCCATTGTAAAAAATCGCGAATGTGTCTTTTTTGATCACCTGTTTCTATATGAAGGCGTTGACATATCGAAAACAAATTTAACATGTGTTCATAGCACAGATAGAAGCTTCAAAAACAGTTATTTTTTTCTGTTTATACCGCGCTTTCTGTTCTAGGCTAAGAAGTTTCCGAACCGCTCTTGTATTTTATGGAAACGGATTTACATTAAATCATAAACTATATACTTTGTAGTCGGGCAGATGATTACCATGTAAAAAGTTTTTGTAAATTAATTAAAAATCAAATCTTAGTAATGTAGATGAAGTGAAATTACAGTTATGCCTGCACTAGTTATACTGATAATAGTCCTGACTATAAAACTTAGATACTTTAGTTTATTTAAATGTGTACTTAAATTGTTTTACTGTACGTAACAGTTCAAAAAAACAAAAAAACTAAAATAATAACAAGTCTTTATAAAGATTTAAAATTTGTGTTTAAACTATGTTTCTTTCTAAGATTATTTCACTCAATTTGCTACAAAAATTATGCAAAACAAAATATTTTCATATTTACTCATGATGTTTCGCTATTTTTCGCAGAAAAAAAATGCAAAGAAACCAAAGAAAGCAGCGAAAGAAATGAAATATTTCAGCCATTTGCATACATAAAGTTATAAATTCAATTTAGTGACTCTTTATATATATTTATTTTATATATGAAGTAATGTTTATGTTTAAAAATCAACAAATCCACATAATAAGTGGTTACATGCTGTTTCACAGAGACTCAGTAGTAGTCAATCTAAAAACGAGGTGGTTAGTTACACATCAAGAAAAAATAAAATAAATTTTAAAGGATTTTATAACAATTTCTCAACTAAAGAGCAGGGAAAATATTCGTTTTCGGTTTGGAATTTTGACCTTCAATACTTCACGCAACATATAGTTGATTTATTCTAGCTTTTACTATCATATTTAGAGCAATAAGACATGGGTACATGCAAATTTTTAAATTAAAAATAAAAAATTAAGAATAGATTATATTATGACACTTCACAATATCTATTAGTAACTAGTACATTTATTAACCCCTATGTGACTGACAAGGTAGGTAGGTCCTGCGTACTTTTTATGTTTTGAAATTATTTTGTTTTTTAGAAATTGGCAACCATCGTACTTGAAACTACTTGAGAGCGTTTTTAACATTTCGTATTTTGTTGCAAAATGAATTGTTTTTCATAAGATTTGTATGAAGGGAGGTACCCGGATACCTTATCTTACAAAATATGGAGTTTTTGTGTCAATCATATAAGAGTTAAGTGTACATTATGGCATTCTTTGAAATGTAACAAAATCAAACAAGATACAAATTAAATAATCTATTTTTGGGTCGATGAATATTGGTATAAACTAATTATAATATTTTGTAAGTAAAATATTGTGCTTTTTCTATATTTTTTTTTTACAATACGCTTAACTTATTAATGGTAGCTATGTAGTACATTTAACTTTTTGAAATGTATCAGATGCTATTTAAAATAATGTAAATTAAGAAAATAAAAACTTTTGTAAGTGTATAAGTACTTTGTAACGTTGCATACGCGATTTCTTAAATTTTTGGTTTTTGATCTACATTTTTGAAATAGTAAATCACGCTGTGATTCATCTTAAGTATGCATTTATTTTAGTTTTGCAACTAACTCATTATTTTATGTGTTTGTTTAAAAAAATTATATTTATTACCTAAACATAAGTTTAATGTAAGTGTGTTTACAATTTATCTTAAGTAGAAAATAGGATTAAAAGGTCAAGGTTTTCTTTTCACGGAAAGTGTGTCAGAATTTCTTTAGAAATACATACGTACATACATATATATTTACATTAGAGTGGCTCAAAAGAACTTGTCATGAGTTTTCATTTCATCGTTTTCATCATAGTTATGAAAGGCAATGTCATTCCAAATATTGTAGACAAATTACACCATCGTAGAATAATTTTATTTTAGAATTTTAAGCCATGTCCGATTTATTTGAATTGAGTTCATATTAATTAATAATTCAAACAATACCATTGTAAAGTAATATTTTTTTTAGACAATTGTTAGATACATTGGAATGCATTTTCTATCCTGCCGTGGGCGTGTTTAAGATCTACTTATAAACATCAACTATTTAACTCACCATTATTGAGATATAGATTTCGGGAATTAATCATATTTCTTTTACAAGTTATGAGAAATTAACATACGTTTTTACAATGTTTGTATATTCTTCTTATTATTATTGCAAATTTGTATTATTGAAAATTTGTTGTCGTTTTTATTATTATTAATTACAGCAATACTCGTATATGTTATTGTTGTTCTTTCTCCTGTTTCTGTTTTTGTTTTTTTAAATCATATTGCAATTTGAATTGTAACCAAAAATATTTTAGCAGGTTTTCAAAGATTTTTTAAATAAACAATTAAAATTGATTTATCAACTGTAACGTTTATGAAATTCATTTCCACCATAACACACAAACAAATAACAAAACATTTTAATTATTGATAACATTTTGTTATTTACCATATACATATAATCAATCTATTTTCATTATTCTGCCTAATAAGTAAAATTTTACGTTTTAACATTTAAATATTTTATTAACGCCAAACCCAATTCAAGTAGAAAACAATTATATTTACAGCATTGAATTGTTACATTTTCATTTCATACGCAGGGCAAATAGGGAAAAGTTGAAAACATAATTATATTTCAATTCCAGTAAAATTTTTATGTTCACAGTGCTTTTTGAGAATACAATGCAGGTTAAATTTAAAATACAGATTTAAACCAAAAATAAAATACCACAATAGAAACAAATCAGGCCTCAATTCTTTGGTATTTTATTTATTTTTTTTTTACAAAGTTATAAACACATATTTTGTGGGTCGTAACAAATAAAAAATGATATAAAAACAGCAAGAATAAAATACACAAAAAAAAATCCTAAATAAAACTAAAATCACACTGAAATGTGCTTATCAAATATAGAAATAAAAATAACAATCATAGAATACAAATACACTTGCTTATACATACTTAAGCCATACATATAAACACCCATAAAAACACATAAAATAGGAAATAGACGGTAAATAAAAAATTAAACTAAACACTAAAAACAAATCAAAAAAAAAAACTATACAAGAATGAAAAATTTACGAAATAAAAAAAATAATGGCAACAAAACAAACCAAAGTTGCAACAAATCAAGCGTGACAGCAAACCATTTTTAAACTTAAACTACCGTAACTAAAAACAGTCATACCAAACAAAACAACAACCACTATGAAAAAAGACTCAACTAACGAATAATAATAAAAATACAAAATAAACACTAAAACTAAATAAAACAAAAATCAAAATCAAATAAATAAAAATTCATTGAAACAAATAAAAAAAAAATAAAGAAATCACACAGAAGGCAGCAGGGAACCCCCAATATAGACCTTACACTCTCTGACACTCTTCACACATATACCACTACTCGTCAATACATACCCAGCGGGAAAATGATGCATTAAAGAGGTCTTCCTAAAGGCCTTATTTTGCAGACACAGGGACACATAATCGTTATTTTTCATGGCTCATAGAAAACCAATTGAAGAAGGAGTATTTAAATGTCTGCTGTTGAAGACCTGTACAGAGACCAGTCATGTAATATCTTCCCATAAAGAAGGCTTAATTGAAATTCGGTTTAATCAAGGCTTTTAGCAAGTTTATTAGGAATAATCCATACAACTACGAGAGTATAGTATATATCTTGTAAGTTTATTTGTTTGTTTAATGTTCCGCAATCAAGCGTAAACGACAGAGCCAATTCCATATCTGTTTTAAAATATTTTACCAGAAAGAGATAAAAAGGGGAAAAACTGAAAACTGAAAAGTGTTTAACATTTTGTTCTTAAATAATAATTGACTTTATTATGAAGCAACAGAAGTTTTATTTTAACTTTCTACAGTCACAAAAAAAATGTGTATCAGGTACCATCTAAAGTCTATCTTTAAGGTGGTAACAATGGGTAAAAAGTTAAATTTTGTTAATAAATTATCTGTAGGCTTGGAATTTTAAATATTTTAAAAGACAAAAAAGAAAACTCACCAACAGCATACATACCTTTGGAAAATTCAAACCAAAGGGGTGAAGATTTGTGTTTTGATACTTTGTGGTTAGCTTTTGTTTGTGTTGTTTTAAGACAACGAATTTATGCAATCACAAAAAATATCTATTTGATCCCAAAATCCCAAACCCGAACATCTCGGGATTTGAAAATTAGTAATTGTGTAAAAGATCCAGAGAAATATAACTGTTATCTGCTTTTTTGACATACACAAATACAAAACATCAATGATTTTTTAGCATTTTTAATAAGAAAAATTAAAAGAGATCTACTGACGGATTCCACATTAAATTACTAATTGAAAAGAGCAGAAACATTTCAAAACTATTTACAAAGTCATCAACAAAAATTAAATTTTTACAAAAGTACTCGTATGTTGAAGAAATTAAGGTGAAAGAATATATATATGAAGAATTTGTTTTACTTAAACAAATAGATGTTTTTTTAAATCCGATTGAAGTATCTGACAGTAAAGGTGTTTGACGCATTGATATAAATCTCTGCCGATCAAAAAGTAATTGCATTTTAAGCGAAACCAAAAATCAAGAAAGAGGGATGATTTACTCAAGACTTTTGAATTTAAAAAAATATACAAAATTGAAGAATGAATTTAATTGAAGAATGAACAGAAATGTGTATTTGTTATTAGAAATGAATTAAAAACGTTGACTGCGAAACAAATGAAATAATGAATGTAATTGAAATACGTAAAAGCCACCAACAACAATGTCTATAGCGATATGGAATCAAATATTGAATAAGAAATATGTATGATTATTTGTTTTGGATGGTGAGAAATGCAATCAGCATACAATAATTTGTTAAATTTTTTTTCCCACATGCGGTGATTGTGAACGATGTTTTTCGTCAGCGTTATATATTGTTAAGAAAATTAATCAAGATTCTCTCTGCTTTGGATGCTTTAATATTTTTAAGAAGCTTTTTTTAATCGAACGATAATATTCTATTGCTTTTAAATTAATATAGAAATTAAAGTCGAAATGACAACTTCATTTTCTCTATCTAATTTTCATTGTAATGTTATTATGTTTCTAAATTATGAATGGTTCATAAAATACCAAATTTGCTTTATAAACTTTAAGTAAATTTAAAAATTATAGATATTAGGACAGAAAATGTTTGTTTTCAAACATATTTATATTAAGTCTAAGTTACTATTTTAAAATAAATAGTTTTTATTATTAATAAACCAAATTGTTTTAATAAGAAACAAAAATCCCGAAAAATCCCGAAAAATCCCGGGATTTACATTTTTAAAATCCTGAATCCCGAGATTTACAAATCCAGTCTCGCTTGACATCCCAAGTATTTAAGAAGTAATTTCTTCATTATATGACCCTTAATAGGGTAAAAACTGGTACAAAGGGGAATTGGAACTGGACTTAAAGTTTTAAACATGGATTTCTGAAATGAACAACATAAATTTGGTGAATTCAAAATTAAAGAGCCAGAAAAGCAAAAAAGTATATTATTGTACAAAAAATTATTTGTAACACCCAAATAAGTAATTTTTCCATAAAACAATACTTTTAATATTCTGAGCAACTAACTTGAATCGATTTACATTTAGGAAATATATAATTGTAAGGCAACTGTGAAGCCTTTTAGGTTCTTTTTGAAATATCTATTGTTCTGAGTTTTTAAAAATATTGATTAGGTGAGTACTTTTCCGCTACTCGATCTTCAAGAAGTAAAAAGGATAATTTAGTTAATTTATAATAAATTGTGCATAATTTTACGAAATACAAAATTTACAGACGATTTTGTACTTTCTTCATGCAATGTTTTATTTCTATATTTTTTTTTATTTATATATTTTTACTTGTGATATAAGGAGAGCAAAATAAATAGTATTGTTGCAGAATATAGAGATACAAATTGAAATAATGGCAAAATCATTCATGTTTGATTTTCAAATAATGAAATTTTTAGAACGACAGGCAAATTTCTTCTATTATGTCTTCTGATAGAATATGATATTCGAATCTTTTAGAATATCTAAACATGTCTTTTAGAAGGCCTATAAAGTGCATTCCTCGCCATTTATCCCACTAGTTACATATGTATGTATGTATATATAGTGGTATGGAAAACTACTAAAAATGTATACTCATCTTCTGCCTGCACAAGGAGGAAACAAACGCTCATGCATTTGTACACATGTAGACTAAAAGTCAAACACACAACAATTTATTTAAATTAAAAAAAGCTTCAACTATGTATACATAGATTCTTTAAAATAAATCTACCAACGTCGTTGATATACCTTGTATTCTAAATATTAGTGTTGGGTTACTATTTTTTTCCTGCAATCAATAATGCATTTGTAATTGCAAAAAATAATTTTTATTTAATTTTTTAATTTTTACTTGTTTCTAATTTTAGAAATACATACTTATAGCATTCATATTATATATTTTTGTATATTTGTAATATGTAATAGTCTACCTACAGAGTACTAGCTGTCAACATTTGAATAAATATATCTTTAAAAAGGTAATAAACATTCCGATTTCCAATTATATTTTATGTGTTTTATTTAAATTATCTCTGATAGCAATTGTCAAAATACAACCCATACTAAAAAGTTGCAGAAAAATCAAATTTCTCGTTATTTCGGCATATATTTTACCCATCTCCATAGATGTGCATGTTGAAATAATAAAATCATTTGTTTTGAAAAACAGATACTCTTATGATAGTGAATGCGACTCACATTAAAATATAAAAAGAGTTAATTTGTGTCCTTGCCTAATTACCACTATTATTTCAAAAAAATAAATAACGAAATAAATTTCCCCTGACCTAATGCAATAGCAATCAATACATAAACATAAATATTTCTGTACAAATTATATATACATACATAGTCATATTTGCATTTCTCGTCTGTGAACGGTCCCTGCCCCTACTTTTATGGTATAAATATATACTCGTACAAATGTTAAACAGCCATGAATTTAAATTTATAGAAATAACAAACAATTACGACTACATTACAAAAACAAAACAAACACATAATAAAAACATTCAAAGAAATGTTGAACTCAAGGTACATTTTTAATAAAGTTTCTATATTTCCTTCGTTAACTTTTAGTACAACAGACATAATAACTAAACACTGAAAGTTAGCAAAGGCTTCAATTGTTACAAACACTTTGTTGTGTACAATTTATATTAAAACAATGTATACGTCTATTATAAATTATATAGAAAAATACTTATGTTCATAAAATTAGTTTTGATTACGTTCAAACATGTTTTTTTTCTTAATGACATTAATGAATGTCAAAGATAACAAATCTACAAAGAAAATTTCATTTTGTGTTTTTTTAGATGTACATATAGAACTTTTAGTTGGCAACACTTTTTTAACTGGCAGCCATTTTGTTAGCTGTCAAGTGATTTATGTTTGAAGTTGCAAGTCTACGCCAATAAGCCTAAAACGATTGACTACTTGGAGGACAGCATTCGCCGCATTATTGCCACAAATGTTGGAAAAAGTTATCGAAAATTGGAACTCCAGATTACACTACTTCCGAGTCAGTCGTACGTCGAGAAGTCATATTTAAATTAAAATGCCAAAAGATTAACTTTCAAATACAGCAAATTTCATGTCAATTAAAAAAAATCATTTTTGTTTAATTTTACTTGAAAGTTGTATACATCAGTCTATTCATATTGAAATGCCAAACCAAACTAAACATGAATCACTTGACAGTTGACAAAATGGCCGCCAGTTAAAATATAAAAAAGTGTTGTGAACTTAAAATTCTATACATCTAAAAAACACCCTATATATAGCACTTAAGTGTAAGTTTATTAGAGGGTACCAATTAAAAGAAAAGTCGCTTTCAGTCAAATACAGTTTCTCAAAATATTTGTCCGGACGACAGCATTTGGTGAGATAGATCAAAAGATTACAATGAACGTTTTATAATTTTTATAAATTCCTGAATATTTGTAAGTAATTATTTGAAATTATACTGAAAAGTGGTGTCCCCAAACAAACAAAAAATATATTCATTTTATTCGCTATATACCAATGTATATCTTTGTGTATAGACAACATTTATAAGTAGTTTAACAAACTCAGTTTTAAAAACTTAATTGAGTGTAACAATAGTTTGTATTCGATATACATAATTGAATTTTTTTATATTTTCAGAAATAATTGCAAATGTTTTTTCAGTTCAATTAATGAAGTTGTCATTTCGAAGCAAACTTTTTAAATTGTGAATAAATATGTATGTGTTGCTGTTGTTATAGAGTAATGTCAACTAAACATAAAATTAAAAATAAATAAATAATTTTACTGACAATTGAATACATACATAAGTATATTTTAAAATGAATCGTCACAGCTAAAATTATATCACTAAAAAGTAGTTAAAACTTTTATTTTGTGTTATTTATATCTCCATCTTTTTTGCATATTTCGCAATGACAAATGAAAAATGTCTGTATTGCTATTGAAATTCTTCTAATTTTTACAATGGAATTAAAAATACAATGATCAGTTGTGTTTAGTAAAACCTCTATTACAGTTAAATCAAAATAAAAAATCGCAAATCAAACAAATTTGCCCATTATGTCCTCAGATATTTTTTAAATAGTTCATTTTACATTCAAAGGTTAGGACAAGATACGAACCAATCTAGACTATAAAACAGTTTTAGGATGCGTACTTTATATTCAGTATTAGCTTGGACTGATACTGATTAAATTTAAATCCTTAAGAGCGTTTAAGTAAACTAACTATGTATATCCCAATTTTCCCGAAGTAATTCTTTTAATAATCGGAGTAAGGGAAATATAAGACGAGTACGCACTTCATTGCACTTGCAAATTGGTTTACTGTCTTATTTATATTATATATGTGTGTATACTCTCAAATAAAAACTCGAGCGATTTAAGCAATAAAAATTGTGCTGTGTGAACACCGATAAAATTTCAAGGAAAAAATTGTATTA
This sequence comes from Bellardia bayeri, assembly GCA_950370525.1. Classification (NCBI taxonomy): domain Eukaryota; kingdom Metazoa; phylum Arthropoda; class Insecta; order Diptera; family Calliphoridae; genus Bellardia; species Bellardia bayeri. The sequence goes on along the minus strand of OX493264.1, from coordinate 87,877,986 downwards.
ATCTTTTTAATAAAAATTTCTTCGCAACTTCTTACCTATTTTAAAGTGACGTTAAAATATTTCATTGTTTTAAGAAATAAAGTTTTCTGAATTTGTATGTGGATTTTTACATATGAAATGAATACTTTAAATTTAATGGTAAAATTATATATTTTTTAATGTAATAAAAAATTAAAATTTTTTTGTTTTATTTAGAACGTATAAACCAAATGGAGAGCTATTATCGGGCCAGAATTTATAAAGAGGAATTTGATGGCTTCTCTCTTTCAAATGACCACTCCAAATGCAAATACCGTTTTAGGAAGGAAACAGTGAGTGAAATTGTAGCGTTAGTGAAACCTGACATTGAAATAGACCGTAGGGGTTGTGGAACATCATCAGATCTACAAGTTTTAGTAGCTTTGGGTTGCTGGGGACGAAGAAAAGAAAGAGATTATGGTTGCAGTAAGTTAAAATCAAATTTCGTTATTTTTAGTGTCAAAACGATGCTGGTGACCTTCATGGCCTGACACAAAGCACAGTCAGCACAATTTGTGCCAAAGTGTCTCGCGCTTTGGCGAAACACGCCAAAGAATAAATAATTGCCATCTTCTGTTGAGGAAGAAGCAAACTCAACAAAAAGATTTAAAGCCATAATTATATTATAATGTAAACATGTACATACATGTACACCATTATAATAATATACATAACTAATTCTTTATGTGCTTAAAATTTGGTGATATTCTACTTCCACAAAGTGGGTCAAAAGATCAATTGAAATAATAGCTTATAATTTTGTGTTTGAAATTTGTCATTAATAATTATAACAAAATAAAATCGAAAAATGACGTATAGAATACACAACATTCGTCCGATAAAAGCATTCAAATAAAAAAGTGTATACCATATACAATAAAATAGTTAATGTGTGACGATTTTCATACATATACTAAAACAAATAAAATAGTCTAAAGCTTTGTACAGACAGTTGCCAGATCTTACAACGTTGTCCAAAAAATGTTTAGAATATGTCTCACAACCATGTGAACTTAAAATTTTTGTCTTCCAACGTTGTAAGAAAAAGCATTTTCAGTACATTGTAAGACAATGAACACGTGTGAACACACACATTTTTTTTGTCATTGTAAGATTTTTTAAGACAACTTTAAGCACTTTTAATTGTCATATGTGTAAAGTTGTCAGAGAAATTCTTTCTAGATATAACTCTGTATATACATAAATAAAACAAACAAACAAAATTTTGGAAAAAAGTGGAAGAAAATTAAAGAATTATGTTAAAGAGAATAAAAAATGGATAGCGGCGTTTTTTTTTTTTTTTTTTTTTTTTGTTATTTTGTTTTCATCTTCGCTACTTTCTAGGACATATGCAGATAAACTTGCTTCAATTGCTGTCAACATTGTATGAACTGACAACCGTCTAAACATAGCTTAAGTGGCATCGTGGTACTTTGAGTCCCATTTATTTGGAATTAAAGCACTAGTAAATTAATGAAATATCATCTGCTAGTAGCCTGATTATTTCATCAAATTTTAAATGACCACAACTTGAAAACATCCATCATTTTCAAAATATTACTGTTTTGACAGATGTCTAATGAAACAAAAATCTTAAACTCGACTATCTGGAAATGGCATAAAATATACACTATTGTTTTATTAAGTGAACGAAATATAATTTTACATATTAAAATAAGTAAAAATTTCAATTTATATTAAAAATATACAACACATTTTAAGAAAGCCGAATGAACTTATAATCGTTGTTTACTATAAAGAGTTGTTAACTACATACAAAGAGACAAAATAGAGTGATGGTGCCAGTATCAACATGTAAAATTAATTTATGTATGCAATATTTGACGTACATAAATGTGTATATTAACTAACGTAAACTTCTCAATCCTTAAATAAGGTTTTTTTGCATAAGGCTGACAGAGTTTAACAGGATTTTAAAAATTTTTAAAATATATTTGGTTTGACTGTTTAATTATTTATTTAAATTGCGATTTTATGTTTAATATTATTTCTAAAAACTCAAACATGTATTTTAAATCATTAGTAAAAAGTAATAATAGTTTTAAAATATTCATATCTATATAATTTTCAAACTTTGTATACTTGACAACATCCTGTCCAGAGTATTAAACAAAGCAAATTTTTTAGAAAACGTGTCTTCGGTTAATCGAAAAATTGCATTTTCTAAAAAAAACCCCGGTTTTAGAAGTGTTAGTGTGCGAAATGTATTTCCAAGCTTAAAACTTTTTGGGTTTGTAAATGAAAATATGCTCTAATTTGTTAAAATCGGTCTTTAATCGAGTTTTTTTTTTTAGTTTTTATAAAACATGTTTGCCTGTTTTGACAACACATTTTAATCAGAATGAGATTTTCGATACCAAAATAAATAAGAGTTAGACAAATTTGAATTTTTTTTTTAACAAAAACTAAAACAGTTTTTAATTACAAAACCGATGTCGAATATTTTGGAAATATAAAATATTCGCAAACGGGGTTTTTTTTGCAACCAATTGAATACTCTAATGCTATTATATTACAAATTAAATACGCTCTAGTAAAAACGATGGTAAAATAAATTTCCAAATAAATCTGCTGTTTTGTCGACAGTTTAAGCAATTAAATACCAAATAATTTTGTTAATCCTTTTTAATTAAATTTAAAAATTTATGAAAATATTTTATTCGCCTGTGGTTTGTCAACATGAAATTTAGATTTTTTGTTTGTCTATGTTCATGCAAGTTTATATACATATGTATGAATGTATGCATATTGTTGTATGTAACTAAACTATTTTTGAATTACATATTTAAATTTAATTTCATTCACAAACAGCAACACACTAAAACACTGAAAATTTGTATGAATGAACTAATTTTTTCTTACTTTTTTAAAATCTACGACAATAGAAAAATATTGCACATTTTTTTTATTTTTTTTAATTAATTACTACCAATAAATTAAATTATTGGTAAAAATTATAATGTTTATTTTTTTTTTTTTTAAGTGGAATTTACTGTTGTTTGTATAGAAAGACTTATTGGTTGTAATTGAATTAATTTACATGGTTAAATTAAATCCGGTTAATATTAAACTTTATTATAATAAATTGATTTTGCAAAACTCAATATTATTAACTTATGTGTTTGTTATTGGGACAATAATTCACTTTTGTGAATTGTGCAAAAAATATTGGTTTTGCTGTTATTTCGATAACCGTAATTTCGTTTTGGCATAAGCTTTTAGCAAAATTTACCTTAGTTTCCATAAACAAACTCAAATGAAAATATACATTTAAACGAGCTCTTTAAATTGTTTTTTTTTATTAATTTTTTGTTTCTATAAAGATTTCGTAAGATGTATTCAATCAGGCTATAAATACGTCATTTAATTAAATTTAATAAATAACAATTTATTATTTTTTATTCGAACTGTTAATTTTAAATTTTTGATAATTTATTTTAGTCGGGCTCGAGTTCATTAAATTTAATTTTCATTAAACTATTTTTATTTTTACTGAAGGTAGGAATTGTTTTACAACTTGAAAAAATTTTTATTATTAAAATTTTTAATGATAATTTTTCTTGGCTGGGATTCGAACCTGGGTTGTTGAATTTACATATGTTTCGAGAAACACCACTTTCTCTCATCAGAATTCTTTGCGTTCTAACTCTCTACACCACTTGCGGTGCCTGCTAGCCAACAGACAAACATCAATATTTTAACCAGTGTTACAATTCCTACCTTCAGTAAAAATAATTTAATGAAAATTAAAATTAATGAACTCGAGCCCGACTAAAATAAAATACCAAAAGTTTAATAAATAACTTTTTTTGTGCTTATTTGTAAGTAGTGGCCTTTATAGACATCATTAACTTAAAAACAAATAGATTCTACAAGGTAAAAACAAGCAATAAATTATAGTCCTTTTAGCCCGTCCATAGAATAGCCTACAGCCAGTATATGTAAAAAAAACTGTTTTTCCGAAAAGGGCGCTATATGGGAGCTATGACCTATCGTTTCTTAGATCATCCTAAAATTTAGTGGCATAACTTCTGTGCATATAATTATTTTTTGTGCTTAATTGTATCTCTATTATAAACACTTTTAAAATATTTATACATGTTAAAGTGATTTTCGATGGAGACATTATATGGGAGGTTTGAGGTATAATATCGACATACTTAGTTTTATTTTTATGCTATAAAAAGTACACAAGGCACAAACGTTCGTCTGTTTTAGATATTACTGATCGACCACTTTAAGCTGTTGAGCTATTACCCGTGTAGAATATCCACTTTTTGTCTTTGCTAGCATATTGGCTCTTAATAGATTCTGAATTATTTTTTATAATTTTTATTATAATTTTATTGGTGTTGCATACTTTGCAAAAAATTTTTAACACATGCAGTTAAATTAATATCCCATTAATCTTACGATAAACTTTGATGATTTTGTGTAAACATTTCAAAGATCCACTGTGTAAAAATGAGTACATTATAGTTTTTTTTTAACATTTTGTTTATTTGCCGAAAATTTCTGTTTTCAATTTTATATTGTAAATAATTTTGATTAGCAAATAAATTAGGTAAATAATCAGGCTCGAGGTCTGTGTTATAATCAATTATCTTATTTATTTTTCAATATTTCGCCTACCATCGGTAAGCATCATCAGGAAAATCTATACACAAAACAGAATAATACAAATTAATTTATTTTACTATTGTGACAGAATATAAGGATAAAACTTACAAGACAATGACTTACAATCCTCAAAAATTAGACTTTAAAGTTAAACATTTAATATTGCACTACATTATCTATTTTGTTTTATTTATTATATAACTATAACTCTTTGATAAGTTTTCTATATCGGTCCGGTAGTTCATTCTCTTTTCTTGTTCGACCTTGTTGATGTGTAACAGTTCCAATGTAAATATCCGTTTATATATTTCCTCTCTTTGCAAAATTTTTGTACATTGTCAAAATCTGGTGTATGTCCTCTCATTGCACAATGGGCTGCAAGTGCCGTTTTTTGTGTTGATAACTTATCCCTACATCTTATATCCGATTTATGTCCTGCTAATCTAGTTTTCAGCTGGTTCTTTGTAATCCCAATATACACTTGGTTGCATATGTTAGTGTTATCCCCCATTTTATTTTGTAGATAAGATTTGTCGTCAATTCTACTTTTTGTATTTGAAAAAAATTTGTCTGAGAGTGTTATTTGTTTTTGGAGATATTTTATATTTTTCTTTGTTATAAATATCCGAATTTTGAATCCTTTCCGAGATTTTTGGTTAGTATTAAACCTAAAATTAAGACTTTAAATTGTCTTTATTAGTTTTATTTTTATGCAATCAAAAGTGTACAAGGCACAAACATATACTCATTTGTACTCTGCACTGCATATATGTACATATAAGGATTATTGATGTCGAATTTCAATTTGATAACCCTGTTTATAAGAAATTTTAATAGAATTTAGGATGATTGAAATTGATTGAAATCGGCCCATTATTTCACAAATAATGTGCATAAAAATGTGCTCCCGAATTGGACGTTATCGATATCATGATGTGTATTGAATTTTATTTGGATACCACCATTTCTAACAGATTTTTTGTTAGCTATGACTTATTATGAACCGATCATAATGGTTTTAAATGTTATTTTAATACCAACATGTTTAAGAGAGTTATGCTCGTTAAAGTGATATTGTCAATTATGGAGCAATCTATACAAAATTTTTAATTGTGCTTAGCCTTCATGTACAATTAATTTGGATATGTACATAAAACATACATTTATGGCCGATAAACTCCTATTTCGGGAGCTGGGTTAAATACCGATTTTAATCAAATTTAATCACAATCGCCTTTGGGCCGGAAAAACCCCATACTAAATTTTATCGAAATATCTTGAAAATTGTTATCTGTACTCTGTGCACAATATTTACATGAACAATCAGTCAGCCAGATGGGCGGACGGATATCGTTTAATATTTTAATATTTTTGACAGAAATCCAAAATCCCCTCGGCAGTATGGTGGTGTAGGGTATAATTACTGATTATTTCATAAATGTTTTTGAAAAATTATATAAATTTTCCCATACCAATCTTTAAATCACAAAAATCTTTAAACAATGAAAATCTCTTTTAATTACTTTCAAGTTGATTAACTTATTCATAAGGTTAAAGGTTTAATTTTCAATAGTTTCTTAATTTAAATTCTCTACCATAAACCTTTAAACTTGAATATACACAAACATAAAGTTTTCTAAATGAAAGGATTTCTTAGTTAATGGAGCATTAAACAAAACTCTACCTAGAAATCATACCCAAATTTAAAATTCTATCCAAAAAAAACAAGTAACATTAAACACAAACCCAATGAAAGACAGCAGCAGATGAAAATAGAAACATGTAATCATTAGATTAGGTCAAGTCTAAAGTTACGGTTAAGTGAACTTTTTTGGAAACTACAAAATCCAAGAATTAAACATACAATTGATTATTTAATTTACAGTACTTTCTGTCACAAAAAGACAAATGAAATTTAAAAAATTACTTTAAGAATTTTACTTTAATAACTGCTTAAATGAAATGTATTTGTAGCAGTCAATTTAAGTCCTTAACGAAGAACATAAAAAATATAACAAAATTTGTGCAAATAAACCTTAAGTTGAAGTTAAAGTTAATCACGTCATTATCACGTGTAATAGAAACATTAACATTATTACTCGTACAACCAACAAATAAAATTGTAAAAAAAAATGGCGAAAACAAAATGAAATATTATTTTATGACTCAACTTACAAAACTTACTCATACACATACCCGGTATATTTTGAAAAATTATTCTTACAAAATATCTTTTTATGGACATTTTAAAATCAGGTATACAAAGAACAAATGAACGAATGAAAGCGAGTGGCTGTGTGACTGAAAGCTAGAAACAATTCTGGTTAGTTAAACTTATTTCACATTAAATTTACACACTTGCTTGATTTTAACAGTAAAGTAAAAGAAATACAGAAAACACTACAAACATATTTATTCTTATAAATGGGTGGTATGGAACACTTTCTTTAGCACCTGCACATACAATTAGCGGAAACGGAAATGCCTTTTACTTTAGGGTTTATATGAAAAGCAATATGTGTGTTTGTGTCTTATACCACATGCTGGTTTTTGCTCTACAACATTGTGAAACACGTAATATGCTACAAATAGTAACTATTCTAGTTCTCCCATTTCCCTAAAAAATTGTTTTGTGGTATAAAGAGAGTTTATGCAACAACGTTAGCATTAAACCCCTTAAGAATTGCACATTCACACACATGCCAGCACATACTTTTACATTTATACCCCATTATCCTGCACTTGTGTTAAGTAAAGTTTTTGTTACTACTTTTATTTTCCATGCCTGAAATAATAGTATTCCATGAGCAAGGAAAGTTTATACCTGAATGTATAATTTCAAATTATTTAAACAATAGTACAAGAAGTTCACCACAAATTCAGCTATTCAGGAAGCCTCTTCACAAAAATCCTTTTCATATTAAAAGACAAAGCAATTTAAATTTCACAAAACACTAAACACTACAGCAAGCTCCTTTTATAACCTTATACTGTCGTGAAGTGAAAGTTTATACTCAGCTGTATTATTAATGGTTACTTATTGATTTTTTTATTTAGGTTTATATAAAAAAAGTTCTAATCATGTAGTAGTAATAAAGTTTTTCATGTGGCGAATTTAGTTCTTAATAAATAATGTATACATTTTAATAGGAAAAGACCCCAAGAAATTCATAAGTACATATTTTTATAATATATGCATGTATATATGACAAATATATACACATGATACTCAAGACAAATACTTAAAAAGCAATCCGGTAACGAGGCTATTAGATTAAAACACGTTTTTACTAACAAATTCTCACCAGTTATCTCGTTTTTATTAAACTGCTGTATTAAATATTTTCTCACATATAATATTCCTTAAATCAAAATTTAAAGAAACAAGTATTGTCTAAGATTTTTTAAAAAAAATAATATTCAAAAGTTTTATTTAGAAGTTCGAACACATTGAGCTCCATAACTTTTTAAGTATTGAATTTATTTTGATGTATGGGTTGTAAAAATTTACAAAAACAAATGTAAGAACGTTGTAACATTTTAAACTGAACGTGCCTTCCTTCTAACCTTAAAAAAACAACATGCTCGGATACTTAAGCATGCTAAAACTATTCGCGTTAAAGTTGGTTTAAAGTTAAAGATTTAGCTAAATTGAAATTATGATTATAGCAATTCTTATAACATGCTGTATTCAAAACTTTTTCAAATACACTGTTTTATACAATTTTAGTTTTTGTATGAATTCATTGATTGTTAAAAATGCTTAAAATATTTTCAAAGATTCAGGTACTTTGAAATGCTGTAGGAATATTTGTTGAAGTTGTAAAATAATACTTGGCTTTATGAAACTGTGATTTTTTTAAATATTTTAAGCCTTACATGATTTAGGTTTCAAGCTAAATTATAGCTATCATTTGACACAATTTTTTGTAATATTTATAGATCGTAATCTGAAAGCAAATGTGTTGCACCTGATATAAATAATATTACATTATTTATTACACAAGTTTATAAAAACCGCATGGAACTGTTGCGGTTTAAAATTTTTAACGATCTGTTTAATAGCTAAAAAAAATTTCGTTTTAATCCTGACCGCTGATCATTTTCCGTTTAGAGTTTTTCAGCAGTTGTGTTGGTATTCCTAAAAAATGTTGTTCTACTAACCCCTTTCACATTATTAAATTGTTGGCAATTTCAAATTTGAACAGTCTAGATTGTTCAATCTGACATTTTTGCATCTTTTGATAATAATATGTAAGATTCCAATTGCCATTGGAAATTTTGTGCTATGAATGAAATCGATATTCATGATTAAATTAACGAATTTTCGATAAAAAATATTTAACAATATCATCTCTGAAAGTAGTATTTAAATATTTTTTACAGATTGCTTGTTAATTAGTTCATCAATACGAATCGTTGAGTGGTATTTATATATTAATATACATATATAATATACAAAGCTACAACACAAATTTTATCGTTTAAAAAAAAATATATATATAAAATGTACCAAAAAAGTACCAAAACTAAAAAAAGTGTTGATTGTCGAAAAAAAAAAATTTCAGTGAATCTACGAAGCCAAAAAATATTTTTTATCTATTTTTTAGCGATATCCAGAACAAAGTATACAAGAGGTGCCAACAATATTTACGAAAAAGTACTTTTTTAATACACACTTTTGTGACTACATAAAACTAAAATTAAAACAATGTTGGTTCATAACAAAGACAATAATTATTTAGAGCAATATTTTAAAAGTTTTACCTGTTTCTGTTCTTCCTGGACGCTTCCAAGTAAGAATTTATCTATGTTCGAAATTTCAATAACATCGGTTTAGTCGTTTGGGATTAATTGTTTAAGAAATAAAGATACCCATTTTATCGCTTTTTCTTCTTTTTATAACAACATTATCCAAGTTTTGAAAATAGCTTATTAATGCTTCCAAGAATGGATCTAATAACATTACAAATTTCAACCAAATCGGTTTAGCAATTATAGCTTACCGGGTTATTCCCTTTACGCTTCGACACATGTATTTGTATTTCAATGTTAGAAATTTTAAATTTCAATAAAAATAAAAACAAAATACATGTAATGTATATGCGTTCGCAATCTAATTTTGTTTAGTAAAAATAAGAAAAATATTGCATATAATGGAAATCCCAAAACCGATTTCAAACCGGTTTTTTAATGCAATTTTTCGGATAGCCCGAAAACAAAGATTCAAAAAAGTCAGTTTTTTAATACTCTAGTTTTAAAACAATTTTAAAAACCGTGTGTGCAAATACCAAATTAATGAGAGAACTCGTATAAGTTTCAAAGCATTTTATTAATTCAATTATTCTCAAAAATTGTTAATATTCCTCATATGTTCTTACTTCGTTTTCCCCAAAGTTTTGTTATCAATTTTCGCAGGTTCAGATTAGAATTTGTAATTGGCAATGTCATAAACAAGCATTACAAGCTCTTATTCGTTTATATTTAATTTTTTTTTATTGAAATTTGCTTTGAACAAAGTTTCTTTGTTTGTGATTTTCAGATGCAATGAAAAAACTAATTTCTTTATGCTCATGAAATATGAATTAAGCTTTCAATATATTGTATATAAAGAAACCAACTACTTTAAATCGTTTTTATGTAGACAAATTTAAACACACAAAATTTCAATCACAAAACAAAAGTTAATAAAGTAGCTCGTTTTTGTAATATGTACAAAAAATTTATATTTAGAATTATACAGTATATGTATGAACTTAACACTGAATGTTATTCCCAGCATTCAGTCTTTAATTCATATAGTTTACGTTGAAATGCATACTAGATATGCAGAAGATTTTCTGTGCATTATCAATCTAGTTCTATGAAATCTGTTCAGAGTATTTAAGTTCAAATCAGATCTGCTTTAAAAGATGATCATAAAACTCTAGGAAATATTCGGGAAGTGAAATTTTAAAAAGAAATTCATACCAGATTTAAATTAGGTTTTCACTATATAATCAATGTAATTCAACAGAATCTGTTTAGAGAATTTAAGTTCAAAATTGGATCTGCGTTTAAAGATCATCGATCCTAAAACTCTAGCAAATATTAAGTAAAGTAAAATATTTTACATTTTCCAAATAAACTCAAAAAATATATCGCAATTACTTTATACGAATAAATATTATTCCCATATCAGAGATATGATTTTCTCTTTTTGAAATTTTTGTTTATAAAACAACTATAAATTTCAACCTGCCTTCCAATAGTTTTCATGCAAGAAAACATGAGCAGCATTTTTAGTTTCTATTCATGTTTAAATAACAGTGTGTGAACATGAATTGCACTTAAAGTGCATATAACAAATTTTTTCGTACTACATATTTTTGCATTTTTCTTAAAGTTTAGGTTGCGCTGTTTTTTTTTATTTTTTCATGCTTCATTTTTGCAAACAAGAAAAATTCAAAGCTATTGTTATGCGTTTATATATGCTATTAGTGTTGTAGTTGCATTCTTTCGAGACCCTTTCCTTCCATTCCATAAAAAATATATGGAATTTTTCCTTAACACCAACATATACATACGTCAAAAAAAGTTTTGTACCATTTTTGTTGTAAGTTTTTCTTTATCCTTACTTATAATACAACAAAGTTGAATTTTCAGCTAAACTTAAGCTTTTGTTTGTAGTTGTGTGCTTTTTATTTTTTTGTTCGAGTAGAAAACACCGTTCGTTTCACAACAGAATGGTGTTTCAAATATTAAAAAAAAACTCCAAAATGCACCTGGTTTCTGTGATCGTTTTGGTAGGTAACCAAACAACTGCTTTTGTAAAGAGGTAAAACTAAATTTCAAATTGAACACAAAACCATACTTGGCATAATTTCTCTATTTTCAGTTTTTACACTTTTTTCAATATAAATATAAATTGTGTTTTTATTTTTAGCAGCTTTATTTTCTCAAAACGTCACTGCAACTACATACAAGTTTAATTTATTATCCTTAAAAAACTATACCAAACAAAGAAAAAATAACTTTTACTAAGTTAAATACACACGCACATACAGAAACATTAATATAAAACGGCTTTACTTGCAATATTTTTGTTGGTTTTAAAACCAGATTTAAACACTGTGGCACGTCACTGAATTAGAATTAACTTTAGATCTTACTTATTTTGCTTTCTTTTGTTTCAAATCATTTTGAAATAAATTTATTTTCATTAATTTAAATTGAATTAAATACATTTTTTTTGGTAGCAATATTTTAATATTTATTTTAAACATTTGTTAATTTTTTATTATAACATAATTTTTGTTCACTTGTTATTGTGTGTTTTTTTTTCATAAATTTTTGAAAATGAAATTTTTAAAACAATCGTTTTTTTTGGTTTATAAAATCACGTTCTACATCCGTTACAATTCCTAAACCGTTCGTTTCAATGGTTCGTTACAAACTGCTTTCGTTAAAATTTCTGCATAGTAGTAGTTTCATTCTTATTCGTCCTTTTTGGTCGTTACGGTTTCAGCTATCAGCTTGTATTTTTTATTTTTGTACAATTTGTTGTGATTTCGTTTAGGTTTTATTATTGTTATTGTCTACAGCCAGCATGTCGTGTCATGTTAGAGTATTTGTGTATGTCTGCATATATGTATATGTGTGTGTATAAGTATGTCCTTATTTTACGAAATTTTACGATTGCGGGAGTATATTTATTGTATTAAGAGCTCAACAATAATGTATCGTTATTTTCTAAAACAGAGATAAGTTCTTTTTATTACGCTCTCTAGGGCTCTCTCTTTTTCCTTTGCCAAATTATAAAATACAAAAATACCGGAAGAGAGCGTGAGAGTGTTATACACATGTGTTTGTTGCTTTCTTTTTTGATGATTGGCGCCAAAATATACTAAAAGTATGTTGGTACTGCTGGTGGGTTTACCAGTGACTTTTAAACTGTTATCCTACTTAATAACGGAAACTGTTATACTTCTTATATTTAATATAAATTTATTTAATAGTAGTAGTACCATCAGTACTTATTTTTATATATGTTTTTTAGTTTTTCAAACAAAAAAAAAAAACATTTTTAGCTTCTTAAAATAAGACGTAATTGTAGTTTTACTTTACTTACGTGACGTTGAAGCACATCCATTATAGTAAAACTTACCTGCAAGAAAAAATTGTAAAATTACAAAGGTTAAAAAAATAAAATAATGATTCGTTTGTAAATTTTGAATGAGTTCCCTGGTAGAACTTTAAATAGTATCCTTACTTAAAGTTACAATTTTTAAGGTTTCGCACGAACGTCGTCTATTTTTTCAATGTTCGAAAGCAAATTTATTTAACTATTGCGATAATATGTGACAATATATCCACATAGAACTTATTTATACTGAATACATATATTAATATAAATATATAATGATATTTACCAGGGTAAACAATATTTCCGCTATAGCTTCTTAAACATTTACTTGAAAGCTATTAGTAGAGCGCTCATTTTTCTGCTTATGCTTAAAAAAATAAAATTGTGCTCTAAAAATTTCAAAACTATAAATGCATATAAAAGTATTGTGATGCTAAAGCAAATCATACATGTGTCATCAATCATCATCTATTCTGTTATCATCTCAACATGGATTTCGGAAGGGTTGCTCTACCATAACAAATGTCCTTCAGCTTACCACCCATGTTAACCAATTCTTTGTACAAGGAAAACAAACTTATGCCGATGCTGATATTTTAGTAAAGTTTTTGATAAAGTAAACCACAGACTTCTTCTTATTAAACTGGATCTTCTTTGTTTTACATCTCGCAGTCTAAACTGAATAAAATCGTATCTTTTGGATAAAACTCAATTCGTAAAATTTAATAATAAATACTCTAAAAATATTTTGGTTACTTCTGGTATAAATCGAGGCAGCCCACCTTGGTCCAATTATTTTCTCCTTGTTCATCAACGTCCTTCCAAATGTTTTATATTTTTGATAGGCTTAAATTAATAAAACTACCAACTCTATATAGTAGAAAAACTATGCTCCGATTTCCTTGTAAATAATGTTATTTTTAATGTTCCTCAAATATTTTCACGCCATTTCAAGCCACTGTATGGCAAACATGTTAGAACTAATTATGCCCAAGCTGATATTGTGAATTTAACAAATCTATATGAAATAATTGATTTTTCTCTTGCAACAAATGTAATTAAACATAAAATAATTAGTTTATTAAATAATTATTTTTTTTACTATTTCCTAATAAATTGTTATTATTCATAGAGTTATTAAAAAGCCTGTAAGGATTTAATTCATGTATTCAATAAATAAAAAATTAACTATGTATGTGTAACTCAATGCTCAAAAATTACACAACAGTGTTCCCAACCAATTTAGAGCCATATTCTTTATTACCTTCGTAACCTCATGTGCTTAACATTTTAAAATCTCTCAAAATAATGATCATGCTGTAAAAAAGCATCCAACCAAGATTTTCATCCCCTAATAAATGGCCGCGAAGAGCGTTAAGAGTGAAGTTATAGAATCGTCGGGTAAGAAATTATCTTACAGATCGAAATGGAACGAACAAAATGTAGTAAAAATTTAGTCTATATTTTCAGCAGCTGTCAAGATATCTCTGTTAAAAATGCACAAGGGAAATAAATTTTACATGTTCCAGTGAAAAGTTATTATTTCCAAATCATGTTAATACATTTGAGATATTCTTAATAGATGGCATTATACAGTAAAGAATTTTATAAAGTGGTCAATATATATATATATATATATATATATATATATTAAAAATTTACCACTAATTACTTGACCAAAATACTTAAATGCAAGACATGAAAGAATAATATTTAAGTAAAACATTCGTAAACCGCACTTATTTGCTCCAGAGCTTAAAGCAAACTAAAAAGAATAATCTGTACAAATGCAAACAACGAATCAGACCGTAAGATATTGGGAACTAAAAACAGAAAAGTTTTCCAATCTGAGTTAAATTTATTTTTGAAAACAAATCATAGCTTCAAATTTTACAGTTTATTTTACCATATATGTATGAAAAGCGACTTGAAAATATATATTCAAAACTATTTCTTCATCAAATATTAAACAGACAATCTTATTGAAATTTTCAAAAACTTTTTTTTGGTGGCAGTAATCAAATTAATTATTTAAAGGATTTAACAAATTGCCTTAATTTATCTATTGAATTTATACTTTAAATATTATTAAAAATAGATTCATATTGCTACACTAGTTATTATGTTTCTAATTTCAATTAAAGTTTTTCCAGCTAACATACATACATACCTGCTACAGTGTATCAAAAAACTATTTTGCCTTTATATTTGCTAATATATTTTTCTAACACAGAGCTTATCATTCGCTGAGCTCCATAAAAATAAAACTTTTTAGTTTTGGTATTCTGTTATATACAATTACGAAATTAAATATGCCACATTTTTGGTTGAAATGAACAACGTATGCTGTAGTGGAAGCCAGGGGCAGAGGCCAATGATTATTAAAATTTAAAACAAAAAACAAGTTCGTAATATATTAGAATATACCAATATTTTTCCAAGCAGATGTACTATCAAAAAATAATATGATTTTTATTTCGAAGTTTTTATTGAATTAAAAACTTAATTTTAATAATTATTCAAAGATAATCATTATATTTTAAATTTAATTTTTTATGCAAATTATTACGATTATTTTTGAGTTTTATTTTTTAAAATTTTAAATAAAGGTTTTACTTTTTTGCTCAAAAAATAAAAATTATTTCTGAGTTTTATAAATTTTGATCTAGTATAAAACATAATATTAGTACTTTTGATATTACCTAAAATTGCCGTGTGTACAATTGGGCAAACTTGCGAGTCTTGTTTCATAAAAAAAATGTTTATTTTTAATAATAAAAATGCGTAAAGAAAGCCAAAATACTAAATTACTCAGATTGATTGAGAAAGTTACAGTTTGTGGTATGTTAACGCTTAAATTTTTTTCTAAAAATGATGGTACGCATAAATACTTTAGTGTATGTCACTATGTTACTTTTTTTTGACTGTTTATAGATAATCAACGTAAGGCGGAAGAAGAGATTTTGGAAGATTTCACTTATGTTCTAGCAGCTGGAGAATATTTTCGGTATGCACTGTCATTTTGTTCATTATTCAGTCCTGAAGTTACTAATTTTTTTTCAAAGGTAGATAAAAATTTGCTGTTGAGTTAAATGCACAATTGACAACGCAAGTTTACGAGCCAAAATTGTTTGGCAAATTTGCGAAGTATGTGTAAATTTCTTGTAATTTTCGGCAATTCATTTACGAGGGCGTAAAAATGCACAGTTTGTACAGTTTGCGAGATTTTTAAATGATATCATAAGGACCCTTAATATGAATATATGTTTATTAATTAACAAACGAGATGGGTTTGTAAAATTTAAGATGTACCATTTTTAAGTAATATTTTTTAAATGTTCTCTTAAGGCATTTCTTTAGGTGCGGTACACAATTTAGAAACCTTTTGTATGAACTATTAAAGATAACTTAATGACATTTCCCACAACCAGAGCAATCAGAATGGAGAGGTTGAAAAGGCTATTATTTTATTTTTAACGCTATATATTATTACTATATTAGTAAAAATAGAAGGTTTCACTGGTTACCATGATACCAAAGCCGGGAAAAGATCACACAAAAGTAGAATCATATATACCCATCAGCCTATTGTAAAATATATTGCAACTATTCCAGAAATGAACTCATGTACAAGTTATACCCGATTTTAAGTGAAAACAATTGTGTTCCAAATCATTAATTTAAATTTAGAAGAAAACACAGTACTATCGAACAAACCCATACCCTTATCGATATCGTATAAAAAAACATTTGAAGAAAAAAAATATTGTTCTGCTTGATGGTGTAATATACAAGTTTAAACTAAATTTACCCGTAAACACATATAAGCTATTGGAAGCTACTTAACTTCTTAAGCTCCGCACAATCAATTGAATCAGGAGTACCTCAAGGAAGCATCCTTATACTTGTTATACACATCTGATATGCCAACAACACTTACACATCAATTCATGAAAACCCTCAAGAAGCATCTCGCTAACTACAAAATCATATATCTGAATTAGAAAACTGATTGAAGCAATGGAGGATGCATAGAGAATCACGCTCTCCTCTTGACATTAATAATCAAGCAATAACACAACAATCTGAAATTAAATACCTCGGTATACAACTCGATCGACGCTTTGCATGGACGCAAAATTGACTCAAATGAAATTGAAATTAATCCAAATTAATTGGCTCATTGGCATTGGCTCTAAGCTAATTTTAGATTGCAATATCTTGCTTTACAACTCAATCATAAAACTTATATGGTGTTATGGAATACAGCTATGGGGAACAGCCTCCGCTTCAAATGTAGACAGAATTCAAAGACGCCAAAATAAATTGCTACGAATGATCACAATTGACCCCTGGTATATAAAAAATTCGAATATCCATAGAGACCTAAACGTGCCTTTGGTAAAAACTGAGATCCAAAAAATGCACTTAAAAAAGCTTAAAGTATATCCAAACCCATTAGCCAGCAACATATGAAATAATGTTGGCTATATTCGACTAAGAAGAAGGGATACAGCGGATCTGAGCCTTAGATAAGAAGGAATTTTCGTCCGGCATTGGCTGGACTAATAATTGAAATTTTTTAGCGTTAAGATTTAATATACTTATTGTTATTTAATTTTTATTGAACATACAATAAATAAACAATTGAGAAAAAAAATTAGAGCTGAGGTGTTTTTGAATTTGATTAGAGAAATTCATTTTTCAGAGCAATGGTTTTCGTAGGTGCTTTATTATATTAAGAAAGTCATTTCATATTAAGAAAGTTTTATGTAAGTTTATCCCAAACCAAAACATGACATGACATTCTGCGCTATGGATTCAAGTGCTTTTAAAATTCGGTTAATCATATTAAACATTTTATTAAAATTAAATTAAATACAGTCATGTCACAGAATTTAATTCCGTTCGGAATTTTAATTAATTTCGTATTTTGCTACTATAGAAAAAGCAAAAAGAGAAATATTTTTTCGGAATGAAACCTAGAAATGCTTTAGGCACAATTCCACAAATTAAAAGTTGTTTCATTCCGAAAAAATTGTGCCTTATACTTTTTCTATAGAAGCAAAATACAGAATTAATTCCACTTCCAAACCGAATTCAATATTGTGACATGGCTGATAATTAGATATTGCTGAATGCTACATACGAGTACTATACGATATGTAATTTATGTATCATTGATTGGTTTGTGAAATAAATGTTTTTCAACATTTTTAAAACTCTTAAAATATACACAACTTGGTAGTTTTACATGGATGCCAAATATTTCTACAAAATTTTATATATTCATCTGTTCATAATTGGCCTTACCTCCATATGTTTTCTCATTTTGCCATTTTAGATAAATTACCATAAAAACATATAAATGTTTTATTCATTTTATTTATTAATTTGGAATTGGCCTTTCATAATTAATAATGAAATATTCAGCCAATATTTTCGGGATACGTACATAAGTATTTTCATATAAAAATCGTGAATGGTTTTAGTTTTGCATTAGTTTTATATTTTTATATAAAAAATAAAACTCAAATATAATGATTAATTTTCAAATAATAAATAAAACTCATGAAATAATCATTACTTTTTGAACGAAAAATTAAACAAAAACAAAGCAATTTTTAAACAAATTTTATTTTTTGAACACAAGTTTAAATTTAAAATAAAACTCAACAATTAATTTTATATTCTGAAGAAAACAATTTTCCTTAAAAAATAGTTACTAAACATTAAGTTTTATAATAACACTTCTAATCGTTACTGTCTCTGCCCGAAACACATAGCTGTCAAAATGTGGATTTTTACAATTCATTACACTTGCCAACACCTCCTCAAATACCATAGAAATTGTAAAGGAGTAAAATAATTCTTTACAATTGGAAAATCTATTCACTTCGGCTTTATCGCCACAAAGATCTTCACAATAAAATTAACAATAATAGCGAAATTATTAGTAGTCACAATTGGAATACAATACACGTTTCGATTTAAAGAAATTAATAAATAACTCAAAGAAATTTAAAAAAAATAACAAAAAACTGAAAAAGTAAACTGGAATATAAAAATTCAAAATACTAATGCAAATTACAATAATAAAACAAAAAAATTAATATTGTTGATTTTTTGATTGTACACAAAAAAAAATATGCTGGAGTAAAAAACAAATTTCTCCTAACAATAAGTAGGCAAAATACTTTTGTGATACACTGTATGTATGAATGTATGCACAAATTAGTAGAATTTCAATTTTAAAGTAATAATATGTAAATTAGTTTATAGTACTGTAAAATATAAGTGTTTGTGTATAATTATCACATACAATACTCGTAAAAGTAAGTACATATTAACATTGAAATAAAAAGTTATAGAAAAAAAACAAGCTAAAACAGAAATAATATACGAAGAAATATAAAATAACGAAAGAATTAAGGCTTATTATAAATGCCCAGGGTCATATGAAAATTCCATTAAACAAGCTAGGAATGGCATGTAGTACTTACATGTGCATACTCGTACGTGTATTTGTGTCACTGTATTCATGTTAAAGTTAGTGTATGAGTATGTTTGTGCTAGTGTGAGTGCGAGTTAAGTTACCATTTATAGATATGGTCATTATACAACTGTACAACATACCAAAAACTTAAGTTTTTATAATATATTAGAACAAGTTGTAATAAATAGTAAGAATAAAAAAGAGTAAAACAAACTATTACTATAACATGCAGTTGCGGTGATACGAGGGTAGGCTAAAGTGGTGTTTCAAAATATAAAATATAAAAGAACATATAAAAAAAATTTATCTGAAAGTGGACATCAGTTAGAATGGAAAACTATGCTTTCATGGTGGTTCATTTAGACCTTTTTTAAATTTTAAATAAAATACTTTAAATAGAACTGGTTGTGAGAATTTTTATTATTGCATAAGTTAAAAATGTTTCAAATTTAATTTTTTAAATAATTTCATTTAAATATTAGAATTACGACCGGTATCTCAGAAATAATGAGTTCTGACTTCATATCACACGTTCTGAGAGACCACCTCACAGGCCAAGAACGCAAAATTAGTAGCTTCCTTTATTTCTCAATAAAGTCATTATTTATTTCACACATTTCTTACAGAACGCTGATTTTCGTAATGCGGCTGAATAATTTAAAGACGTTGTTGCGGTGTTAGTCGTAATTCATGGATTGCCGGTAGAATTGCTGGAAAAACTAATCGAAAATTGGACATTCTAAATAGACAAATAAGCATAAATAAATTTAAAAAACACTAAAAAATTTGTACATTACTTTTGTGCGTGAACTTTTTTAACAATCGCGAAAAATTAATACATTGTTTCTTTAAAATTAATAATGACCTATTCGAATGTTCTAGTGCAGTTGTAGTATTTTATATTTACTTCGAACTGTTTTGTGTTTCTTAGGATTTGCTTAGCATTTTTGTATTTATCTTTACAGTTTTCATAGCCACCTGCAAAAAGATGTGGCGATATTAAATTTGTCATTTTGTTTTTAAGACATTGAAATATTGGTCGTAGATCTAAAAAGTCTATATAGTATATTCTGGGTCCTTTTATAGCAACACACGTACAAGAGACGATTTTAATTTTTAACCAGCGAGCCATTGAGTGTATGCTCGCGTGTTTAATTTCGTTTTAGTTTGTTTTGATTTCAACATTCGTAGGTTGAACTAAGAGTGTGAGTACGAATAAAAGAGAAAATAATAAAGAACATTGTTGCTCAGCTTGTTAATAAAAAAGCTTTTTTCTCTGCTCTATCTCTCTTTGTGGCTGCTGCTGCAAAATATTGTTTATAATAAGTATATTGCGTTGTCCTAGGACAACAATATTTTCTTTTTTTTGTAATATTTTACTATAGTCTAAAGCTTTTTATCCCATTTATGCTGGGCATTATTATTGCAGCAACAATAAAAAGTAAACTAAAATTGTTTACTACGAGTATATACTACGGTTACGTTCAATGTACTCTAAATATAAATAAAGGACCAACAGCAAAATCAGAAACAAGAAACTGAAATAATATGACGAACCCAATTTGTATATTGCTTAGTACTTGTGCTTAAACTAATACACACACACACATAAACAAACATATTACATTGTACAACTTTCTGTGTATTTAACCCATATATTGAATTAACATTCACATACACATGCACCCACCTGCCCCTGTTTCTCCTCACCCCTCTGCTCTAACAACCCTTGTTAAACTATTGCTTGCATTCAGTTTCGGTTTATATTGAAAAACTCTTTTAGTTAAGAAATATTCGTACAGTCGTTAGTAACATACACATCCACTGTTGCATATGTACGCAAGTGTTAAGGGATTTTATAAGTATTCAAGTGTGCGTGTGAGTGTGTATGAGTGTATACTTGAGCGTTTGTGCGTGTTTGTATTGAGTGTTGTTGGCCTATTGTAAACACCTCAACCTTTATATAGTTTTGTTTTTGTTTTATTTTTGTTATATAGGTACATGTTCCTTTGTTTCTTTATATTGGTCGGTATTGTTGTTATTATTTTAGTTTTTTTTTTGTTTTTAGTGTTTTCTGTAATTTTAAAATAATTCTCTAGCGATTTGTGTTAAAGTAATTGTCAAAATGTATAATAAACAGAAACATGACTATAATACACTGTGTGTCACAACTATAAACGCACCATTGGTATACCTCGTATTTAAATTTATGGAAATATATTGCAGCTACCGCGGTTGACTGCGAAAGTTGTGCATTTTACTTTACCTTTTGTATTAATGAGATATTGTTCAATAATATTTTTATATTCTTTCAGGGGAGTAAAATTGGGAAAAAAGTAGAATTTGTGTTTATTTGTAAAAAAAAATGATCTGCAGTCTTCAAATTTAAAATATCGATATAATAAAGAGAGAAAAACTCATTACAACATACATTTGAGAAATTCAGACTACAGGTGTTAAAGAGAGTACAGATTTGTGTTTTGGTACTTTTTTGGTACTTTTTGTACTTTGTTTATTAAACAACATAAACAACAATGAAAAAATACGTTTTCCGAAAAACTATCACTGGATATTAAACTACATATTTACTTACTTAAACAAACTTAAAATAATATGTACAATTTGAGTGAGTACAATACATTTATTTCTATTTAAAAAATTAGAGAATAATCTTTGTTTTTAAGCCAAACAAACTTTAGTTTCAGTAAAAAATAAAAGTCTAAAAAATATTTATAATATGTTAGACTTAATTCAAATTCCCAGACCTTAGTGCTATTTTAAGATTTCGCTATAATAATATATTGACAATGGTGGAAGAGTATGTACGTATTACTTTCTGATATAAGTGTTAGTGTATACAACCCAACAGGAAAAGATGCAGCAAGAAGGCCTTTCTAAAGGCCTTATTTTGCAGACACAAGAACATTCAAATTAATTTCAATTTTACACGGCGTGTCATAGGTAGTCAGAACCTTGCGATATTTTTAACATTCCTTAAGACCGTCTATTTGAATGTCTTCCTTTCCGGACCTGTTAGAACACATGCCAAGTAATTTCTTTCACGAGCATTTTACATAAAGACACATATTAGAATAATTGCAAAAACATTAATGTTTAATTTTAAAACACAAAATTTTTTAGATGGAAAAGCAAAGTCCTTTCATAACATTTTCTAAGAGAATCTGTTAGAGTGTGTTAACTATTACAATAAAAAGGCCTATAAAGTAAAGCTCTAACAAATTTTTCTGCTGGGAAGTAATAGTACTTATACGCTCACATTTACATATCAACATATATGTGTCATTGACTGAGGCTAATGTTTGTACAGGTATTAAACTCTACTCATAAAATACATACCTATACATATAAACATAAACTAAGAACGTTTGCAAGTGCATATGTATATAACGTTATACATACACCTATGGACTATCAAAATCTCATATCATTATACACGTACTTCTCAATTATAGTTACACAGTCACACACACTCACTCACTGGTTTACGATTTAAGTTTATCACAATGTTGGTCGTTACATCAACATGTGTATTTATTAATGACTTTCTCAATCTGGCCAGAATACAACAACATGTAGAGGATTGTTTTAATGTTAATGGCTTTGCTGTTAAAACATTTTATTTGCACTTCACTGTAGTTATTTTTCGAATATCTTGTGTATTATTATACTTTATTTTGGTGTGACATCATGAAATTTGTATTGTGTGCTTATTAGTTTTCAATTTTAGTTGGTAAACTTAGAATAGGAGCAACTTGCAAAAGATTTAACGAATTTGCAATTGATGAAAAGTAGAATAGTGTGGAAAGTTTATGTTATTAATATTTTTAAAAGTCCTAATAAAAATTTTCTCTTTTTTAGTAAAAATATACACAAATTTCTCTAGATTGTTTACAAACGATTTTATACTTTTTTGAAGTTGAATCCAGCTACAACAAATTTTTTGTATGTCATCGATGCTGTACTTACCAAGCATATTTTTGGGATAATCACAACAAGATATAGAAAGTTTTGTCAGCTTTGACAGAATTAAAAAAAGTTACTCGTTTTTACACTTTCTTTCTTCTTCACTTCATTGAAAATTAAGGAGCAGTTCTTATTAATTTTACCAACACTGTATGTGGTATACATAGTATTATTATATCAAAAATTCCTACGAACTAATTATAGCTAATAGAACTAATCAATATGAGAAAAATGTGGTTAAATAAACCAATGATTTTACAGCCCCAATACATTTCCAATGTGAACTTATTAGAATATTATTAAGTATTTAATGTAATTTTAATCTAGTAGTTTTAACCACAAATTTCAATATTTGTCAGATAATAATGATCCTAAGTATTTTCATGCTATGAAAAAAAATACAGTTCATTAATTTAGTTTCCTTAAGCCTTCGGGATGTAATTTTAAGAAAGCAACCTTTTTAAAATTCCTAGAAGAATGTAGAATGTATAAAATTATCTGCAATTTTAACTTTATATTTATCTTTTGATTTAAAGAAATATTGTTCGATGATATTTTTATATTTTGACGATGTAATAGTGAATATCGAACGAATCTTAGACCGATTATTTCATTTTCATTTGTTTAACATAGAACAATGACTTGCGTGGGTACTTTATATAGAAATCTATTGATTTTGGCTTATTGTCAATCAAAAACGATCGAAATATTTTTATATTTTAAACCATATTCACAACTTTTAAATTACAACTTAAATTTACAAGATATGAATATTTCGTTAAATGTGGCTTAATTACATATTCTGTATAAAAAAGCAACATTTTTAAAATTTCTACAAAAATATATAAAAATACAAAATCATCTGTCATATCTCCGCAAACTTTTAACCTTGACACTTTTTTTAGCTTAAAATGATGAAATATGATCTAAAATGGAGTTTTTTCTTGAAGTCTAGTACTTTTTTTTAAATTTTTACAAACAATTTAGCTATAAAGCAGAAATATAAGATGTTTATGATATACGAGAAGTCTAAAATCCTTACCGTTATCCTGGGTTATGCGATGATCAGCGAAAAACACGTGCACTTATACAAAAAAATACACATAAATAATATGGCGCTATACTTTAACACAGTTGTTTTTAGTTACGTCACAGATAACACTTAAACTTTATTTGGACACATTAGATATTTAAATATAAAAAGTAAAACAAAAGTTATAGTGTAGCAAATTTTGCTGGGATATATGAAAAGGTCGAAAGGGTTAAGACGTATAAGATACATATCTTCTAAACTATAGATTCAATGTAAATACAGTCATTTTTATAAACTATTAATTTAATAAACAATGTATTTTAATTTTATAGCATGTTTAGTTAATTTTAGGCTGCAAACACTAAATTACGCACATTAGGCACATTTTTGGCCAAATCCGAAACGGAATACTCTATCGAACTCTACAAATCAGATATAATTTGATGTGATCTACTTTTTCATAGTGTACCTAGTTTATTATTTAAGTTAATTTTCTGAAAGCTTTAATTAATCACAATCAATAATTTCCAATTACACTTCATTTCAATCGGACCTGTGGTTTGGCAGACATAAACTACTTTCCGTTTATTTTGAAATAGTCATTGTGTTGTTAAATTTTTCATATTGTTAACACTGGGGGGCAGAATTGATTTTTTTTTTTTTGGAAACATACCTGCCATTTCTAAACTACTTATATTACGAGAATGTAATTTGAAAATGAAACACGCAAACCATTTTCGGATATATACGAATCTGAAAATTTAAATTTTGCTATAACCATTTCTGAGGTTTTTTAAATATCTGAAAGATTTCCGCCCAATTGAACCAGCAGTTTAGAAATGATAGATTTATTTCAAAAACATTTAGATTCTATAATTTTGTGAATGTGGTAAGTCCATATATTATAGAAATTGAGATTTTAATACAAAACGTTAGAATAAGTAAAAAATATACTGTTTACTTTAGAAAAGGATAAAAGTCATTTCGTAATTTAAAATCGAATTTTACTTAATTGTTAATGAAGATATTAGATAATCTTCAAATTTATTATCATACATATTATAAATAATATGTTGTGTCCTATAAAAATATACAAGATAAATAATTTTCTGTTAGTTAGAAGATGGATTCTCCCTACAGTATACTTGCTTCTGTTAAATAAAGCGCAATAGTCTATACTTTTACTGAATTGTATAACTCTCAAGACATAAACTAGAATAAATTTGGAAAGAAACAGTGAAAAAAACTTGAGACATTAATTTTGAGGCTTTTATAAGCACACACATGTATTGCTATAATTTTATTAAAATTCACCAATAATAACAATAAACTTCATAACTTTTAAATAAAAATGTAAAAGTTTCCAAAATTAAATTCTGAAATTTATAAACCTAGACACAAACCTTTAGATTTAGCAGATGTATCTGTTAGACACATCAGGAATTAATATACGCTTAACAAATTATATTTTGGCCATATTTGTAGATAACATAAAGCAGGATAAATGAAGCGTCAGCATATGTTTCGCTTTTTCATAAAGTTTAGAAACTTTACAAAAATACCAAATAAATAGAATTAAGAATCCAAAATTTTAAATTTAGAATTCTCTAAGGGATTGGTCTTGTTTTCAAGGAATATAGGCAACGTGGGCGGACAAATACTACAGGATTATTTCCAAAACTAAACACTAATGTATATTTATTTTATTGTGAACCACAATATACTAAAACTATGACATTAAACTTGAGCATCACTAGAGAAAGTATATCAATATTGTTAGTATTTTTATATGCATATGGATGTTAATACTATGTTTAAGTATTTAAAAAAAAATCAATAATTATATTTTTTTTTATATATCTCTCATTTTACGCTACAAAACAAATGTTCTTTTATTTCCTAAAACAAGTGTTGACCCCCTGAAATCTTTGTTGTGCACTTTTACAAAGTTGCTGCTTTATTTTCGTAATAACTATTGACGTTGTTGTTGTTGTTTTACCATAAATTCTCAACTGTCGCCACTTTTTGTATTGTGTCCATTAGAATTATTGTTCTAAGTATGATAAATATCCTCACGTTTTACTCATTTTGAAATTCTACTTTCACCATTATTCTTTCAAGTATTAAAAACACCTTTAAACAGAAACTGTAATACAAAACACTTGAGTTCAACTTTCACCACTACAAATATTTTTCTATTTTCATATTTTCTTCTTTACGTATTTTACTGCTGTTGTATTTGTTGAAAGCTTATAAAAACAACTTATAATTATCGCATGAAATCATAACAACACAATTTTAGTAGAGCAGAGCTGCAGAAGAAAAGGCAAAATAACTAAGCATTAAATAGAACAACAACTTCGATAGTAACAATAAAAATTATATAAAAATAATAAAAAGAAATTGTGTAAGAAGTTTTCATAACTCCTCAAAAAATAAGGAGTACGATTAAAAATAAAGCTGTTTCTGACAGTGGGTTTAAAAGTATTTAATTGTAGAAAACACTTCACCTGAATTTGTATACAATTGTTTAAACAAACAACGAAAAAAAAGTATATAGTATATTTTGTGAGAGCTGAATTATTATAGCAAAACAATTTCTTGTATATATGCTCAATACTTGTTTTTATATTATTTTAAAATTACTACAGGACTAAAATCTATAATTTAGTGAAATTGTCATTCAAAATCAAGCACACTTGGCTTCACATTTAAAAAATTATTAAAGCAACCGCACCACGGTACAATTTTACCTAAATATTTATATAAGTTTTATTAAAAACCAGAAATATGTTTAAAGCATTGTTCACATAAAACCCGGCTTAAACGCTTTTAGTGATTTATTTGGTTTTTAAACATTTAATCGCTCGTACAAATGCGACCAGTCAATCCCTGCCGTTAGTCAAAAGCTACAAGGGCAGAAATCAGGTTAAAGGAAAGTTGAATAAAGAAGAGTGGTATGGTAGTTCGTGTGGAACAGTTATTGCGATCCATCAAAACAAAAACATGGATTTTTATAAGAAATAATATTTAGTTTCGTATTTTAACCTTTCCCAAATATTAATAAATAAGTATCAGTTTGTGGTTTAAAAGTTTATGCAACGGTATCTTATGTGAACAATGTAATGTTTACACCTTTAATAACACATTTTTTTCTTCTTAAAAAACAACCTAAACATATTTTGTTTTAGCGTTTTTATTTGACTACTTTCCTTATTTTGTTGCTGGCAATTTGTTTAAAACTTTTTCTGGTTCTTTATTTTAGTTTTCTAAATTAGGGTAGTTCGTTCGCTTGTTATGTTTTTTTTTTTTTTTTTTATTTCTGCTTATTTCTTTAATAAACTTTTTGCTTTCTGATTTTTATCATAATGTTAATTATGATGACTTTATTTTCTTTTCTTTTTGTTCCAAAAATGGAAACACACACTCACAGCAAAAACTTTATCGATTTACCTTTTCGTTTCATTTTGTGTTGCTTTGTATTTTATATATTTTTTTTTAAGTTCTTCCTTTGGCTGGTTATTAGTGTAGGTTGGTGTAAAACAAAACAAGTAGTTGTAAAAGAGGAGGTCCTATAGGGAAGCTACCATCGCATTATTTAATTGCTTTGTATTAGTATTAAGATTGAGTGGTCGTTGTGTTAATTACACTTAATATTAGATTCTTATTCTTAAGTATAGTAAAACATTAATATTTGTAGGAGTACAAAAGTTAGTGATAAAGGAACGTTTTTGTGTAAAGAAACAGAAAAAATATTGAGATTTTTCTATCTGTTAAGAATTGCTTATGAATGACAATACTACATTTGTCTAAAGAATTTAAGTTCTTGAATTATAATACGCAAATAATTGGGTTGATGGATTAATGTACTTTAAATAACATTAGTTGAAGAGTTTATATCCTTCAGGCCAAGAATGAACCAAATTAGTTTACGATATTTTTAAATTTGTTCAGGGAAATAAATCGGTTATCAATATGTATTTAATTCTTTGTTATTTTGTTTGCATATGCAAGAGATTTTAAGACACAAACGCTTAATTTTTTTAACAATTTTTTTTATAAAATGTACTAGAATTTTGTTGGTGTCTCCCTTCAATAACTATATTTTTATTAAGGTTATTTATTTAAATAGATATTGAACATAATTATATGCCTTTATTGTATTTTAACCAACTTTCAACTTTCAATTTTGTTAAGTATGACTTACATTTTTTAGGTAATTTTCATATGAATTATGTGTTTGCATATATGGGAAAAGAAGTAGATAAAATATGTAATTTTATTGTGCTTTTTTTAGTCTGTTATATCAAACTAAAAATAAGTTTGGCGAAAGTTCGAAGAAACTATTATCTTAGGCATGATATCTTGAAATTAAAAAAAAAAATTAATTTACCTTCATGCATATTCGAGACACTTTACAAAATATGTTAGAAGTTTAAGAGTATCTCAATCATTTTTCAAAATGTTTAATACGTTTAATTTTTTTTTTATTTATTAAATATTTCTTCCAATTATCCAGTTATCCAGTGTCCAAAATATGTACCTCGTGTCTTAAGTTCAATCTATTCAATTAACTTTTCAATAGTTATTCAATATTTTATTTACTTACTCAGTTCAAATAATATTTTGTTACCAATTTTCCATATTATAAAGATTTACTTTACATATTATTATATATAAACCCGGTCAGTTCACATAACTAAAAGAGGGTGCAAATGAAAGTATCAATTTCCTTTGGTAGCAACAAAAAATCATGTATGTGTGGAAATGCTTTTGTATACATATATTTATATATTCCTTTGTGTAAAATAGCCAACCCTTTTTTGGTTTTTGACTTGAAATATATATGCTGGAATTAAAGCTGCTTTGAATCTATAACAAATGTAAATTGCAGGTGTATAAGGTTAAAGTTTTATTAACAAACTTTTACTACTTTTAGTACACACATGTAGAAAATTACTTATATATAAAGCATTACTCACCTAAAATCCAGTCGCATAAATGTTTTTATATTTATATAACAAAATTGAGTTTTATTTAGGAAAATTCTAGAGAAAAAACTAAAATTCATTAATGTTTTGGTTTGAATAGATCGCCTTATATGTTACACAACATACTTATTCCAAATTGCGATCATCTGTTTATAGTCAAGATTTACATTGGCAGTCCGTTTTAAATTTCCTTTGACATTAGCCCAATATTGTACACTTGGCCGAAGCTGTTTAAGATATTTTTTAATTGCATCCAACCGATAATAGCAAATTGCTTCCAATCTATTACATTTTTACCAACTTTATAATTTTTTGAATTTCACATATATTATAACGGTTGCTAAATTATGTAAAAAAAAGTTTGTCGTTTTATAGCAACACCTAATTGTCACTACGATTTGAATTTTTAAGTACTTTATAGGTTTAAAAACCAGAATCCACGTCTATTCGTACAAATATATTTCCAGTAGTTATTAATAATGGTGGTTATGTTAAAAAAAAAGAAATCACTAAACAATCGTATGTGCTGCCACGATCTTTTTATAGCTCCCGTAGCCGTATTTTTTGTGAACATATATTATTTGTTTATATATATATATATGTATTTATATATGTATACTTATATAAATATGTGTTTGTAGCAAAAACTTGACATATTAAGCAATAAGGTGACCATAATGTTAATATTTTTTTTTGCTTGATAATGTTCTATTTAGAACTAACGCAGGTACAATATCTAAAACTCAATTTGCTACATTAAGTAAAATGAATTCCAACAGCATTTTCCAAATTCTTTATGTACCTTTTTTAAAATCTCAATTAATTCAAAATATAAACAATTCAAATTTGTTGCGTAATAAAATTTGAGCTTTACTTGATATATTCTACATAAATAATTTTATTGCCAATCATGTTATACATTTTACACATTTGACATTTGAATATCACTTTAAATGACAAATATTTTAGAAATCTTGGTATTCAAATGAAATTTAATACAAATAAGTTTCATATCATGTCACATAGTTTTATGATCATTTGGTCAGTCGTAGCTGCCATCTTATGGGAGATTGGTGTAGAGTAGAGTATTATATTATCGGACTTCCCTGACCATACAAATTTTCTTTCTTATTTTTAATTGGAAATAATTATACGACAGTACATACTATTCAGAGCATCTTTTAAAGTATGATTGATATTGAGTTTCTATATTAAGTATACGCACTCAGCTACAGCTTTAAGTTGCAAGTAAATATACGTATATACGAGTATATAGCATACTTTACGGAGTGTAATGACAAGGGCACTCTAGGCGTATGACAAATATTTATTACTATTTAATTAGTATACGTTTTTAGTATAGACATACTTATGGCCAGTTTTTAGCTTGATATTTAAATACGAAATTAGTTAATTTTTCTTAAACTTAAGTTGTATTTAAATACGGTTTCATTTTTTCAGTCTCAAATTTTGTTTGGTATTTAATTATGATAGATGTATGGTAGCACTATAAACTTCTTCATTTAACATTTCATATTTAGTTTACAAAAAATCTACAAAAGCTACATCATTCATGTCCTCTTCATATAAATTCATTGTTTTAGTTGATATTGATAATAATAAATAAGCAGAATGTTTTTATTCGCGGCGAGTTTATTTATTGAATATTTTTATCAAAAAATAAAAAAAACTTCAATGTGCAATTTTCATTTTTTGCAGAACTGTCAAAATCATATGGTAGTATGAAAAACTTAAGTTGTATTTAAATGGACGTAGTCAGTGATTTAAGTTATATTTAAATATGATCTATAAAAATGAATTTGGTATTTAAGCAGAACTTAAGTTTAAACACACTCTAATCTTTAAGTTAAAAACTGGCCATTAGTGTCTAGAAATATAATTAACTTAAAATGAAAATGATTATATGTAGTTATTTCAACCAGCTTTAAAACTAAATACATAATATTATATTAATTGTAATTGATTTTATTGATTACACTAATGTAGTCAATTATTGCTCGATTTTCCTTATGTGACATATTTTATGTTTGAATACATAAACATAATATGTTTATTATATTAAACTTAAAATGTTGCGAGAACTAAGTAAAATTGTGACAATTTTAATTGAAAGCTGTTTATTAATTTCAAGTTCTCATTATCTTGTACTATTCCAATACTTCACATTGTATTTTGAATGTGAAAGTACAGTATACGACCTCCTGCTTAAAATTACAATTTAACCAAATACAAATTATATAAACCGACCATATAGACATTATGTTTGTATGTTAAAGGTTAAAGACATATGAAATAAATAATGAACAATGATTGTAGTTAGTTTTAAGCTGTATTTGTAACGTAGTTTTGTCTTTGGCTGAGGTAGGTCAGTTGTATCCAGGGTCTACTTACGGATCCACAAACCCTAAGTAAAAGATAACACCAAGATCTCCCTTTGTGGGGTAAAATATAGATATATCTTTATTGACAAATTCGGTATTCGGTTACAATTAATTTTGTGTATTATTAATTACTGACAGCCACGATGACTCGATAGGATTCAGTCGGATATTCTCGGTAGATGAATTCGGTTTTCTCTGGATTCTCGGTGGATGAATTCGGTTTTATCTGGGTGCCGGCTCGCGGTTGGACGGACCAAATCTTCTTCCGAAGCGTTCAGGATTGACTTAAATACTCACTAAATAATACATTATCTTAAAACTATATTTCTTAACCTAGAAAAACTGTCGACCGAAGTCGCAGTACCGAAACAATCAACCGAAGTTGTTGTGCCGAAACTATCAACTGAAGTTGTAGTGCCAAAACTGTCGACCGAAGTCGCAGTGCCGAAACAATCAACCGAAGTTGTTGTGCCGAAACTAACAACCAAAGTTGTAGTGCCAAAACTGTCGACCAAGGTCACAGTGTCGAAACAATCAACCGAAGTTGTTGTGCCGAAATTATCAACCGAAGTCGTAGTGCCAAAACTGTCGACCGAAGTCGCAGTGCCGAAACAATCAACCGAAGTTGTTGTACGAGGTAACAATCGAACCGAGTTCAAATGTCAGTGACCGATACGCCTGAGCTAATATTAGCCACCTTCAATTAATAATTGAAGTTTCGCAAATTTAAAATTTTAAACCAATAAAACTTTTGTGAGCAATGAAAAAAATATTAACGCGAACATGTTCGTTATGCTTTAATTTTAATAGTAATTTTATTAAGCTTGAGGCATGAATTTATATTAAATATGATTTCTTATATTTCTTCAGGGAAGAAATTTACAAAATTTACAATATTAACAAATGTTTTAATAACAATCAAATAAATGTCAATATATCAGTAATTGTCAGAATGAAATTGACTATTGGATTGATGGACATGTAAAATAACTAATAATATATTTAGTAGAGTTTTGTTTTATAAGTTTTTAGTATAAGACAATCGAGGATAAAGTAGCAAAATGTAAAACAACAACAACCAATTGCATTCTGGTAATAACTATTTATAAAAATATTTTATTGGTATTCGAAATATTTGTTAATTTTGAGCTTTATATATGCTAACCTTCAGCTTAATAAAATTGCTAATAAAATCATTTTTAAGAATATTTTTAAAAATTACGCGAATATTTTTTATTCACAATTCTTAATAATTTTATTTATTAAAGACCGATCTCCATAGAAATATTGCCATAGTATTAAACTTATCTCAATATGCAAAATGAAAGCAATGGGATATTTGTTCAGTTATAATTACTTGTTAAATTAAAGTTCTAAGAATCAGTTTTTATTATTTGCAAATTTTAATTTTTTAAGCAGAAATATGCGCTTGATATTGTTTTGTAAAATAAAAAAACCAATGCAGGCAACCTTACGCACAGTATTTTAACAAGTTTTCTAGAAAACAACTAAAATAACATAAAGCTATTAATGTATATATATATATATATTAAATTGTATATATGTAAATGTTTGTTTTAATGTTTACTATTGTTGAAAAGTTCTTTAAACCGTAACAACTTCATGTAAGTTAAAAAAGGGACACAATCTGGCAAAAACATAATGGATTGAAAACTAATAGAGTTAAGTAAAATACGAAAGATGTAAACTAGTAATATTATGCTTTGTTCGATATATATATATATATGTATGTATGTATATTACGGATATTCTTACTATAATATCTTACAAAATGTCAACCCACCTTAACATAAATACATACAAACATACATACATATATATTGTAAATAAAATATAAGTACCCAACAGGAAAAATTACTTTTGTAAAATTTTATTTTTAGGCCTTTTAGAAGACCTATGTGCACATTCTAATAGATATGATATCCATTCCACAACGGCTTCTCTCAAAAGTTGTTCTGGAATTAGTTTCATACACATTAAAAATTTAATTTTAAAAGAAGTTCAACATGAATGGGTCTGTAATTATTTTTGTACGAGTATATCGTCACGACAACAACAAACTTTATTTTGCTCACTTTGTTATACGAGTAATAAAAATTAAAAAAGAAAACATGTATAAATTTATTCTTCTATGAAAGTTTGTGCTGTACAGTTCGCGTGAAGCACTACTGTATATACAAAAATACACGTTGTTTTTTTTTTAATTAATTTAAAAGTCTTGAATTGAAAAAAATATTTTGAAGTCATAAAGAATATTTTTCTTATTAAGTTAATTATATTTATTAATATTATTAAAATATTTTATAATAATTAATTACGCCTGCTATGAGGCATTACTTGGTAGACCTTCTAATTGCCCTTCCGAATGTATTCCTTCTATCAGGCATCTTAGCTGTAACGAGTAGGCAAGAAGAGTAGTGTAGAATTGAAACGATTTTGCAATTCGGCTGATAGTCCTTGTGTCTGCATAATAAGGCCATTTGGAAGGCCTCTTTACTGGATCTTTTTCCAGCTGGGTATTTATGTAATACATGAATTCACATTTTTATAACGTTTTCAACAACAAGTGGTGTGTATATGTTAAACTGTGTGCGTGAGTGTGTTGTAACAGCTTAATACCAATGTCAACATTATTATATGTATAAAACAACAGTAAATATTTAAAGCAAAAAGCAAAGCCAAACACAACAAGGTATCCTTTTTTTTTTTTTTTTTTTTTTGTTTAAAAAATTACTACAGCATTTCAAGTTGAAATTGAAGTTCAATTCAATCTGGAGAAAATACAAATTGTAATTTCAAAAAGTAAATAGACATTGCTGAGCCATGGAAAATCAAATTAGTAA
Source organism: Bellardia bayeri (assembly GCA_950370525.1). NCBI lineage: Eukaryota > Metazoa > Arthropoda > Insecta > Diptera > Calliphoridae > Bellardia > Bellardia bayeri. Next base: position 87,843,432 of record OX493264.1, on the reverse strand, counting down.
GAAAATCGAAAAATTTTACATTGTCCTTGACATTGGCTACAAAAACAAAACCTGTAGATAGTGATTTTCAAACCTATTGTGCAATAAAATATCCAAATAGTAGTAAAACTCAGAATGAAGTTGCTATGAAAAGGACACGCAGTCCTTACGACAAGGTTTTAACAAATTCAAAAATTGGCTTATTCTAGCTGAGAAACATGAAAGAAAACTGAAATAGCTACCGAAACTAAAATGTTATATTGCAGCGAAACAAGTAGTATGTATAAATGTAGAAAATTTGATTTTAGATAAATTTCGTAATAATTTCTAAACTCGTTGGATGTGAAACACACAAGATATATCAAAACAATCGATTTTTTTACCTCTGACCTTCTGTGTTTCGGATAACGCAGATTTAATTTATTAAATCGTATTGAGGAAGGTAAAGTAAAGGTGTCTGTCAATTTTGATTTAATTTCGCATTTAAACTCTTGTTTGACTAGACTATAAATGTACTAAAATATTTTAAGAAAATAAAAAAATTCTTTTTTAAAAAATTTAAGGAAAGCGGACATTTTCCGATTTTGGAGGTTCTTTTGTTAGGAAGATATATACCTATTATAAAATATTTTTAAAGATGAAACGGAATCCTTTCGGATGACACCAACATTGGTAAAATTAAGTGATGCGTTCCAAAGTTATTATATTTTAAACATTTCTATTTTTTCACAAAAATGTCTGAGGTGTCAAACTTTGGAGTTGATTTATATGCCATCAAATGCTAATTTAAGAGTAAAATGTATAGCTTATAGTTGTTATCATGTGCAGTTTATTTTTATGAATATGTTTTCATTATATATTTATATATTAAGAAACCATTAAGAAAGTTTTATCAAAATAATATGTATTATATGATTACCCTCTAGACGAGTTAATTTATTACACATTTAGACATACTTCCTTTTCAACAATACAATTTTACTATATACATACATATGTTTTAAAAATTCACAACAACGGGAAATTTGCAATGTATATACTACATACTTTAGGGTTTACAGTGGGATCAATAGCAAAAAAAATTTAATAAATATTTGTGTTTCTTCTTAAAAAAAATCAACTCAAAATAATTTTCTGAGTCGATTTAAGGATATCCGTCTGTTCATTCGTCGGCCAAACTGGATAGCTGTCCGCAATTTGGTTTATCAACTCAAGCATGAATGAAGCCTATTTAAATTGAAAATAGTTCATTAGGACTTTATCTGATCTATGTAGATACATATACACACAAATTTTGTCACAAATATTTTCTATATAAAAAATTATACTTAACAATGTATATGTATAAATTCTAAGAAAAACTTATGTATGAATCTTTTTTAATGAACATAAGTTAATTGATTTGTTAATGTGTTTAGAAGAAATAATCCCCTTATTCCATTTAGAGTCTTCAATTTAATGTCAACATTAATTTTTATTGACTTTGTCATCAATTCAAAACAAAACTTGTTTTACATAACACCAATAATTGTGCCTGCCTGTTTTTAATTCTAAGCCGAGTGATGCTTTTGAAGCAATTCCTAATAGTCGTTAGATAACCCAGGTTTTTTCAACGAAGGTTTTTCCTTTGCTTTTAAAAAGATGCACTTTTCGACGCTCTTAGAAAAGTTTGAAGATGCCAATATTTGACTTAAATTTTTTTCATTTTCAAGAACTTTCAATAGCTTCTATTTTCCTGAACAGGGCTTAGTTGCTTCTGAAATTGAAGAGTTTTGCCACAGTTTCTTTATGGGGGGCTAATTACTACTTGTTTAAAAATTTCGCCTGCAGTACGTAGACTCTGCCTTGTATATGATTAGTTTTAAAAACGATATTTTCAATAAGACATCATTGAAGGTGTGAATGTTTATAAATTTATTTTGGTTTTGTAACCCACGGTCTGAGATGTGTATGAAGCGTATTCTTTGTGTTTTGTTACTTGGGTCAATGTTGTGCTATCCCTTTATTATTAAAGTGTCAATTTTCAGTTGGTTTTTAAGATTAATTGAGAAAGGTTGTTGTATTGTTGCATACACTCATATAGAGAAAAGGATTAATTGAAATGTTTTGCTATGATGGTTTGAGTTCATTGCTATTTATCATCCACCATAATTTTACTCGGCAATGTAATTTGCTAATTTAATCCCTTAGGTTAACATTCTTAATTTTAAATATACTCACACTTAAAAACATTATGTCTGAAAATGTGTTTGAAAAGAATATTTAATATTTGAAAAGAAGTTATTTGAGAAACATTTAGGTTAAAAAATGCATGGTGAAAAATAATGTTTTTTTTAGACAATGAATGTAGGCATTATTTTTATTAAATAAAACTTTTGGGTTATGATTCTGATTTAAATAAATTTTTAAACTTTTAAACGAGTAACCAGGAAATACATTATTATTTAGTAATAGTAAAAAAAGTTAAATAAAGACTTAATGATTAAGAGGAAATCTGGTAAATGTAAAACAAAAAGGTTAAGTGATGCATACTAAGCCAAAAACCCTTGTCTACAATTCACACTGTAACAGCCGCATCAAAAGGTGACAGTTTTGGTGTAAGTGTTTAGTGGCATTGAAGAGTGGATATCTAATAGATTTAAGCGAATAAATCTCTTAATGAGTTTAATGATATTTTTAATCAAGTCGCTGATACATAATTTAAGTCTTTATTATTTCTGAAATAATAGCATAGTCGTTTACAAAAAACTGCTATAACTTGTTTGCAAATTCCCCAAAGTGCTCTGCAAGCTCGAAATTTCAAAAGTAAGTATTTTTGCTCATATACACATGCAAGGTGTAGGGTTTTATATGAGGGCTTGACCGACTTTAATTTTGTATCTTTATAAAATACATTGATTTTTTATATCTTGGGAATGTTTCATATTTTATCCCCGCATTATATTTCAGAATAATAATAATAATAATTTTGTCATCAGTCTTATTTGTGTCGAAACAGTTTTATTGCTGTTTGAGTTTTTTTTTTCAATAATAACCTTGAATGGAAAAAAATTACAAACACTGGCCAATAGATGATGTTTGCAATGGATAGATTATAGTAGATATGCCGATAGTCTAAATTAGTTTACAATTGTATTATTTAAATTATTACAGTAATAATGAGCTCAAACCGGACTAAAATTCTCTGATATTAAAATATCAAAAAAGTCTAAATTATTACAAAGATATTATTTCAGGAAATTTATTTTATTTGTGGTACCTTAAAATGTGTAATTTTTTTGCTATAACACTTATTTGTCTTTCTTTATGAAATAAAAAAAAGAAAGATTAAACAATTTAATGAATTTAATACAAAATCGCAATAAATATGGAAATGATGAGTTTTAAATTAAAACAAATATTTATATACGCATATTGTTTTTGTTGTTTTCGCAGTATTTAGATCAAACACATTTTATTCACAAGAAGACATTTCCTGTATATTCGCTTTACCCTACATTAAGTATATTCTTATTTGTGCAGTACTTGTATGCGGAAACTAGTACATATTATTTTAACGAGAATTTAGCTAATGCGATTATTATTTTAAAATACATATTACACTACATTGAACGCCTTCAATTTATTCAAAATTATTTAAAGCTAATATCCCAGATATTTTTCATAGATATTTTCGTGTAAGCAAAAAATATCTATGAAGTACCTAAAAAATCCGTCTCTAACACCTAAAGTGCTCTTAACTATAGACATATATATAGTGTTTTGTACTAAAGAGGTGTTGTATTTTCAATTGTTTTTTTATTTTATTTTCTTATCATTCATATTTTCTTAAACTTGACACAACACTTGTTTTGTGAGTTCAATGTATTTCAAAGCTGGAGTCTATGGCTGATTGTATATTTACAAGTGAGAGAGAGAGAAATTGAAGTGAAGGTGCTTCAAAGGTTCCCTTTGTATTGTGATTATTCTTTTTATGTTTGTATTTCCATTTACTTACTTTTGTTCCTTATTATATTTTTATTTTGTTATTGCTTATTAACCTCTTCTGGTGCAAAACATTTTTTTATTAAACTAAATATTTAAAAATGAATTTTCACATCAATACATACAGTAATTGTTACAAAATAAAAAAATATCTTTAAGTGAACTGGTTAAGTACTTCAGCAGTTTTTTTTTTGGAATCTGTGGCCGATTTTAATGATTTAGGTCTTTTCTTATATTTACGCATTTATAAAATTCTAACATAGCGATATTTATAAGTTATATAAGAAGTCGTTCGGAAGTGCTAATTCTCAAGGCCGATTGTTAATATTCGTATAGATATTTGTTTATATGGGCCCTCGGTTAACGAACACAATTCGTTCCAGAAGCGTGGTCGTTATGCGAAGCGTTCGTTAAGCAAAACAATTATATCCATATATATCAGTGCAAAATAAAATAATGCGTTCCAAGTCGGAAAAAGTACACACTAACATATTTCAACATCAATATTTATTGAAAATAATACAACATATATTTATCAACATTTTTAAGGAACTGAACATAGGACGAAATGAGACAATTACAAAAAAAATAATTTTGTATGATACCTGGACGCATACCTAGTTCTGCTTTAACAAAAAACTGTCTAGAGTCGTTTGTTTTTGGTGACGCTTCAAAATTTGTTGAAACTGCGACACAGCGTTATCATTTAATAAAATAACAACACGTCTTGTTAATTGTATGAACACAAGTGATGCTAAAGCTAAACACAAACAGAGAAGTTTTATGCGCAATTCGGTAGTTCCACTTTCTTAACAAAATCAAATAATGAACATGTACTATAAGTTTGTATGTCCCAACACGTCTTCTTAATTGTATGAACACAAGTGATGCCAAAGCTGAACACCGACAGAAGTTTTTCGCGCAATTCCGTACATATTTCCCATTTTGCGTTGGTCGTTATACGAAACTTTGTGTTTTTTTTTTTTAATGTGTTCGTTGTGCGAAATGTTCGTTAAGCGAGGCGTTCGTTAACCGAGGTTCGACTGTACCTATATAATCGAAACTAAATATCATGAAACATTAAAACATGAATTTAGATATAGCCATTTTGTATGTACCATTAAGTCTGAAAGCTAGAAGAAATCATACAACACTGATTTTTAAGGTACGGTCACATTAGGCAAAGATTTACTCAGGAAAGCGTAACCACTTATTTTAGCACAAATTTGTTTGATGTTGTGTGCTCTTACAAGAGTTGTCTAAGATCAAACAGCATCAAATAAAATAAAATTAAATATTTGTTGTGCTTTGGCCTAAAAAATAAAAGTTTGTTTTTTAAATAAACGAGTTCAAATATATTTTAGAGGTTACGTCATTTCGGAAAATATTTGCCAAGTGTGATCGTACCTTTACAGTTCTCATTACAGTACTTTAATCATAGGAATAGCGTGCGCGAGATGTCATGGTATTATCTCTAAAATATTAAAATAAAAATATAACTCTAGTTATATTTTGCTGATTTTCAATATCAGACCGCGTAGACAATTACACATTTTAAAAAAACTCAAGTTTAGTTTGGTTGTATATTTTGGACATAAGAGCGTTTTAAATAAAGACAAGATAAAGTATGTTTATATTTAGGCCTCCGATGAATATTTCTCAATTTTATATACGGAATGACACACCTTTATATGAGCTCATTCACTGGTGAAAGGTATAAAATTTAAATTATTTCATTATTCATTTTCAATAATGCGAAAGAGAATAACTTAAAAACCAATAACTTTATTCTTCGAACTCTATTGCTATTTTTATGATGAAACTATACTGAAAAGCTTTCTATGAATTTCTTTAGTGGTCATAAGATAGTTCCAAACATTTTTTGGAAAATGTTTATTGTTTACTACTACTACTTGCTGTTGAAATAAAATGCAATTATATCTTAAATATATCTATAAAATACAAAATGCTTTTCTTATTATTATTTATTAAAAATTTCCACAAAATTTTGTTAGTTATGGAAAATAGTTGACGTTGGATATAATCTGAATTGGTATTATTTCAGCTAATTATTTCTCGAGTTATGTTAAAATATGTCAATTGTCAATTATTATTCCTTAAGTATTATATCTTAAAAGTTCTACAAACATGTTAGGTGTGATTCTTCGTATTTTGGTTAATAAGTATTTTGAAAATGTTGTGTTCAACATGGGTTAATCTACGATTTCAATTGTATAGATATTGTGTAATGTAATTTTTATTTTTGCAGACAATCGCTTTGCTTCCTACCAGATCTGCTGTTGCTTTGTTTATTTCAGTGTCTATATGTTAAAGTACTAGTATATAGAAGTACATATGTATGTATGTACAGTGTTGCAACAAATAATAAGAACGACTTGTTAATTTTCAATGACGCGAAAAAGCGTCACGAATAACTTTGTCAATTCTAGCTGTCAAACTATTGTTGATCTTATGGTGAATAGGTACTTTTAGGTGTTCTAAAAATCACTTCAATTGTCTAGAGTTAACTGCCTAAATTGTATGGAATATATGAATGTGCTTGGAAAAAAAATGATAATTAAAATTTCCGGACTGAAGGCCATTGAAAACATAAATGAACATAGCAAAATGTCTTTAACTGCTGATGCTATTAGTTTCCTATTGAAATAAAATTTAATGATATCTTAACCCTTCGTGTTACACATGAGTCTGAATAGACCTTTTTCAATTTGAAATGCTATTATAATATATTTAGTTAGAGACTTGAAATTTCAGTTACCCTTCTACAATTTAGTTCGCTATAAATATTAAAAAAAAAGAAATCCTGGAAAGGATATACAAGAACAGTTATTCTACGATTTTACTTCACACATTACATTTGCCACACATGGGTCTGGTCAGTCCCATATATATTTTGAGTTGTAAATGCTGTTTTTTATATTTTTATTTTTTGTCTTATATCCATTAAACAAGGTTAGGTTAGGTTAATTCGATAAATTATGTTTGTAACGCCCAATAATAATAGCCTAACAGCTATGTACCTTAAGCCTACTGATCTACTTAGAATCACTTCCTGAGTCGACTTAACGATGTCCGTCCGTCCGCCTGAGTGTCCATGTAAAGCCTGTGCGAAAGTACAGGTAGAAATTTTGATGCTCTTTCAATAAAATTTGCTATGTAAATTTTGTTTGACCCAAGAACGAATGGTATTGAAATGTGCATACTTCATCTATCCATAACAATTCATAGCTACCATATAGTGTTCACTTCTAAGAACAGTTTATGGTCATATGTATATCATTCAAAATTAAAAAACAGTTCATATTATTTATAACACACTGTACATGTAGACCCGTATGCTTTGAAAGTATTTAGAATACAGTATTTTTGTAGGTAGATTAAAATGTTCTTTGTTTTCTTAAATTTTTTGTTTCTGTAATTTTATTTTGCTTCTGGTATTTGTCCCTTATGCATATTATTTTGTACTCTATCAATGGCTTGGATACAGTTGTTTTACTTTATACTATCACTTTTTTATGTACTTTTTTATATGTACAATATAAAATAATTCGTATGTTTTTCAAGCGTTTTTATTATTTTTTCGTTTCTTACTCTGCTTAATACTTACATACATCGTTTGATGTTCAATGTATTATTCTTTTCTTAGTTTAGTTTTTTTTCCTATTTCTTTGGAAGCTTCTTTCTTTTGTCTCGTGCTATATACGATTCTAGTATATAGCACATGTGTACACTATGTAAAATGTTTATTATTATAAATATTGTAAAATGTAATGGAGTTCAAAGTCAAATTTTTCGTAATGTTATTTTAAACTGCATGTGAATACATTTTGCAAAGAAAATTGAGCGATTAGAGAAAAAAGCAGTATAGAATTACTGCTTCAATCAGCTGAAGAAATCTATTAATTAAAGTTTTATTTGTTATAGAAAATGGAATGGTTTTGTTAATCGAATTCTTTGAAGTATAAATAAATCATTCAATTGATTAGAGTTGATAAAATTATTTTAGATAAAAGAGAAGATAGAAGATGAAATAACAATAGCATGCCAAAATTGTGTAATATAAACATATTAAGATACAGACAAATTGTTGTTTTCTTATTTCGGCTTGAGGTCAGATTTAAACAATAAATAAAAACTTTTTTCTTTATATTTATCTATTATTTAATTTTATTTTTCCAATATTTCGGTCAAAATCTTTGACCATCATCAGGGAACTGGTGTTTATTTAAAAATACAAAACAAAAATAACATTAAAAAAAAAACACGAAATATTTTATACAAACAAATTTAATATTTACATTTAAATAAATAAACAAAAATTGTTCTTATTCAAAGCTCCGACACATTCAACACTTCACTTTTAAATCTTTGATTTGTGTTTGTCTATTGCATGTTTATAAATTCTTGCACAATTTTCTGTGTCTCTCTTAAAATTTAGTGTCTTTTCTGTCTCTTGATCAACTATATGTAGCATCTCAAGTGTAAATCTCTTCCTGTAGTTATTCTCTCTCACTAAAATGTCTACATCATTAAAATTCGGTTTGTGCCCAGTTATAGTACAGTGGGCCGCCAGTGCAGTTTTTTGCTCTAATGGTTTATTAGTAGCCCTTTCATCTGACCTATGTGCTGCCAATCTGGTCTTCAATTTGTTTTTTGTCGTGCCAACATATACTTTTCCGCATGCATTAGTTTTGTCTCCATTACAGTGTATTCTGTAAACTAACTGTGATTTTTCTCCCTTTTCAATCCTAGACTTCATATTACTAAAAAGTCTCTTTGTAGTATTTTCTGCTTTAAAAGTCAATTCATATCTTTCCCGATTGTAAATGTTGGAATGTTTAATTCTTTCGGAAAAGTTTTTTACATATGTCATCGTCTTATATATTAATGGTGGTCGCTCTTCTCTAGTTGTTCCTTTTACTATCGTAGTTTTCACCTTGTCAATTAGTTCATTAATGGTTCTATTTGGAAAATCATTTTTACTCAATATGTTCCTTATTTTGCAGATATTTATTGAGTGGAAAACTTCGTCACTTATTTCTAGAACCCTATTAATGAAGTTGTTCACTGTATTCAAAATTGTTCTTCTTGGATGTTTTGAGTAGAAATTTATTAATCTACCAGACGCCATCGGTTTTTGGTACCAATCTAGTTTAAGTATGTCTCCGTGTCTAACTATAACCGAATCTAAATAGGCTAGTTTGTTATCTGTTTCCATTTCAAACGTAAATTGTATTTGTCTATTAAAATCATTCAATATTTTCAGGGTTTCTTCAATATCATCTTTCTTAACGATTCCAAACAAATCATCCACATATTTTGTAAAAAGTCTCGGTTTTCTTCTCATCTTCCCTATTGATGCATTCAATAGTTCTTCCATTATTATGTCCGCAATGACTGGTGAAGCTGGGGATCCCATGGGCATTCCCCTAATGGAAGAACTATTGAATGCATCAATAGGGAAGATGAGAAGAAAACCGAGACTTTTTACAAAATATGTGGATGATTTGTTTGGAATCGTTAAGAAAGATGATATTGAAGAAACCCTGAAAATATTGAATGATTTTAATAGACAAATACAATTTACGTTTGAAATGGAAACAGATAACAAACTAGCCTATTTAGATTCGGTTATAGTTAGACACGGAGACATACTTAAACTAGATTGGTACCAAAAACCGATGGCGTCTGGTAGATTAATAAATTTCTACTCAAAACATCCAAGAAGAACAATTTTGAATACAGTGAACAACTTCATTAATAGGGTTCTAGAAATAAGTGACGAAGTTTTCCACTCAATAAATATCTGCAAAATAAGGAACATATTGAGTAAAAATGATTTTCCAAATAGAACCATTAATGAACTAATTGACAAGGTGAAAACTACGATAGTAAAAGGAACAACTAGAGAAGAGCGACCACCATTAATATATAAGACGATGACATATGTAAAAAACTTTTCCGAAAGAATTAAACATTCCAACATTTACAATCGGGAAAGATATGAATTGACTTTTAAAGCAGAAAATACTACAAAGAGACTTTTTAGTAATATGAAGTCTAGGATTGAAAAGGGAGAAAAATCACAGTTAGTTTACAGAATACACTGTAATGGAGACAAAACTAATGCATGCGGAAAAGTATATGTTGGCACGACAAAAAACAAATTGAAGACCAGATTGGCAGCACATAGGTCAGATGAAAGGGCTACTAATAAACCATTAGAGCAAAAAACTGCACTGGCGGCCCACTGTACTATAACTGGGCACAAACCGAATTTTAATGATGTAGACATTTTAGTGAGAGAGAATAACTACAGGAAGAGATTTACACTTGAGATGCTACATATAGTTGATCAAGAGACAGAAAAGACACTAAATTTTAAGAGAGACACAGAAAATTGTGCAAGAATTTATAAACATGCAATAGACAAACACAAATCAAAGATTTAAAAGTGAAGTGTTGAATGTGTCGGAGCTTTGAATAAGAACAATTTTTGTTTATTTATTTAAATGTAAATATTAAATTTGTTTGTATAAAATATTTCGTGTTTTTTTAATGTTATTTTTGTTTTGTATTTTTAAATAAACACCAGTTCCCTGATGATGGTCAAAGATTTTGACCGAAATATTGGAAAAATAAAATTAAATAATAGATAAATATAAAGAAAAAAGTTTTTATTTATTGTTTAAATCTGACCTCAAGCCGAAATAAGAAAACAACATTAACAACAGGTCAACTATACATAGGAATAAATACAGACAAATTTTTAATAATATAGCTTTAATATTCAAACTTAAAATAAAACATAAACTTTATATTCATTGGCTTGTGATCCTAGTTACTTTTCTCTTGAGTTTGGCTAATTAACATACTCGTAATAAATTTGAGTACAAACATTATTGTAATTTATTTATATATTCTTCGAATTTTCACTGATTATGAAACTAATTTGAAACTAAAATTTTTAGTTTAAAACATCAAAAGAATTACTGTTACCTACCTTTGTTTGAAACATATAAAAGGCTAGATTTGATTTCAAAAATATTCATTTAATTTTATTTAAATTGCACTTTCAATCTAACCCATACAAGCACGTATTTGCTTTAAAAGTTACAATTCCCTTTAAGTTAATTAAAACATTTTACAATATTTTAGGTTAGAAAAAAAATACATAATACAAATTCAAAACAGTTTTTAAAAAGTCATTTGCCCCTGTCATCACAGTTCCAGGAAATCACACTTTCGCCCTACTATAATACACACACACATTGTTACCCTCGTTTATATGCATACATAGAAGATAGAATCTATTGCACAGCCAAACATACATTTGAGTAAATAAATGAGGCAAATATACGAGAGCACACTGATGAGTATTTTAAAAATTCAGAAGAACCCTGAGAAAACGTGGAAAATAAATTGTGTAAAATTGTATAATTTTAAATCAGTGATGTTCAAAAATAAAAAACAAAATGTATTGGTGAGAGATTTTGCCCAGCAAACATAAAAGCACAGCATTTTTGTCACATATAAATACCTTAAGCAAAAATATCAGGGACCGTAAATAACAATTATTAATATCAAAAAATAATTTTAGAACATTTATTGTGCTAAAAACAAAAATAAGTCCATCTAAAACAGTTTTTCATGTAACAAAAAATAAAAAAAAGAAACGTAAAAAATGTCGACAAAGTCAAATTTTTAAAAGTAACATTTTATTTTCTATTTATGAAGATTAAAAATAAAATTTCTTTTTACTTTATGTCAGTTTATTAACATATATTAAACAAAATATTGAGATCAATATACATAGATATGCTATATGTATATATGTATGTACTTTTAGTTACACACATATACCTCTTTGTCATACACTTCATCTGTATAATTTTCATTATTGTACATTATGTTAGGATTAAATATTTTTAACATACATACATATTTTGTGTAGGTACAAATGAGTTGCAACAAATTTGATTAATATTCATATAGTTAATAAAAAAGTAAGACATCTAAAAGTTCATATTGAATTTTATTGCGCAAACAAGTTTTTGTACAATTCGTAATAGAAAACACGCTTTCCACGATAGCGTTGCTAGTCGGAATTATCAACATATTAAAAACGACCAAAACAATCTCTTAAAATGAAATGTTCCCGCTGCATCGCTGTAGTTGTAAACTTTAGGCCAGATGTCTAGTAAGTTTGTTGGCATTTTTACTCTAAAATAATAAATTTTAAAAAATTATGTATCAAATTTAGCCTGTGTTAACGAATTTCCACATTTTAAAATTAAAAATTCTCCATATACTTTAAAGAGTCTCATATATTCCGGCAATCGATTCAAAGTTAAAGAGATATATAAAATGATTTTGTTTTAAAATGTTTACTTGGTCCATTTCTATATGTATGTTCTTTAATTCAGTTTCAAACTCAGCTCCACAATTAATTGCATCTAATGAAAGAGGAGAATCGGCTAAATCGATAGATGATGATCAACAGATCAACAGTCAATGTTACTTGAATTTTAAAAACAAATGTGTTCTAAATCTGGATTCATTCATTTGTTCCGAACAAAATTTTTTTCCGAGAGTTTTTTGCAGCACGATTTACTAATTTCAAACGATTTTTCTTGAACATATAAACAAAATCTATTAGTTTTACAAGTGGTAATACTGCGGCCATTGATTTATTTTGCTTTGGTTTTAATTGTGAATTCAAAATGAATAAAAAAGAAAGTTGAAATACATAAATAAGGCATTATTATGTGTATGAAAAAATGTAACCTAATGACAAGTCAGTTCATTTTTGTCAAGACAAAATATAAAATTAACCCAATTCAGGCTGACAGTTGTTTGTAAAAAATATCTTCTCTCTCTCCCTCTTAAAAAATTTCATATGAAAAAAACTTTGTCCGAACAAATATTTTATTCAGACGAATGGGTTAGTTAACCTTAACAAATATATTTGCTATGAATGGGTAGGTTTTGTAAATAAAACTAACTGATGCAAAATGTTAGTGCAATCACAGAAATGTTAGAAGGAATCTATTTTTCACGTATTTAAAAAATGTGTATATATGCTAAACGATATTTTCAATACAAACACAATAGGCCTTCCAATGGTGTATATGTAGCTGATATTATGGAAAAATTTCTTGACACTTGTATTGAAAAATTTACTACAAAGCCATACATTTTGACTATCTATGTGGAATTTGAACATTTAATACCTATGTTGACAATATTTAAATCATTACATTATAACATTAAGTTTACTATAGCAAAGAATGTAATTATACACTTACCTTAATAATAAAGAGGAATAATGATTTATAAATAAATTAGTATTAATTATCATTCACAAACATTCCGCGACTATTATTACTAATATGTTTAAAAACCTTATGTTTTAAAAGGAATTTTTCGCACCCTCTCGTAAAACAAAACGTATACAATTCTTGAAAAAAATACAAACATTTTTCGCCCCTTCTTATAGCATAAAACGTATGCAATTCTTGGGAAAAATACAATTGATGTAGATATATACACCAAGAGTACATCTACATTTTTACACTTAAACCAAACAAACACACACGCCTTTGTAGAATAGAGCAGTTATACTATATCAACACTCGTCTCCACTCAACAATTTCACGTGGAAATGTTGGGAGAAATAAATATGAGAAATACGCCAACAAAAGAAAAAAAAAACACAACCAATTGAAGATGAACATACTTTCATTCAACACCTTTCATGCAAAAAATTGCGAAAAATTAAAGCACTTTTGTAGCGTATTTTGCATGAGTTAAATTTTGACATAATAACTTGACAGATTGCATACTCATGCCACACAAGGTATAACTTTCCAACATAAATATGTACATATGTACATTCAAGTATACATACACACAAATACTCATGCCAAATGGATAACAGTAAAAATAATATAAAGAGAAAGTTTAAACACAGCCAAACACTTCTTTTGGTGTCTTTATAACGTTGTCTGTAAAGTAGCACCATCTTAAATACCACTGAGTTATGAGCAAGGAAGCGACAGCAACACCAACATCAACAATAACAAAACAAAAATTAAATCAAACTCATACCTCAGATATTTTGTGACAGTTAGCTGGTTGCCTGCTACTCGTATCATTGTATGGTAAATGACATATCACAAACTCAAACAATTGCATATAAACACATACAATTCTTTGGAAACATTTACAGACTTTCAAGGGAATGAATTCAGTATAGAAAATATTTGCTATTATAAGGCATTTTCATAAAAAAAATCATTTGTTTATTTTTAATTTAAACACAATGAGTTCAAGTTTAAATTGTATAAAAATTGTAAAGGCATCCTTAACATCCTTAACAACAGGGTGTTGTTGTGGTGCCTAATATCTAAAATATTACACTTTTTTTGTTTACCTACAAATTATATACTTTATAAAGACAACAGATATTAACAATTAGACATTAAGTAGTTTTAGTTATACATGCGAGTGGTTTAGGTTTCGTGGTAAATAAGGACTTTGTCTTACTTCCAAAATCGATTTTCAGATTTTCACACTCAGCTTACCTCTGTTTATATTTAAAATAGATTTATATTAAGAAGTTAATACTAAACCAAACTAAAACAAAATAATAAAACAAGTGACAAATTGTACTTGGTCAAGCCCGATCATATAATAACTTACACCGAGTATTTGAGCAAAAGCAGCTTTTCAGAAATGAGCGCTATATATGGACTATTTGTGAACCAGTTACTCTAAACGATGTCAACCAATTTCACTACCAACCAGCCTTGGAACGAAAAAACAGAATGTGTACCAAATTTTGTAGAAATATCTTCAAACTTGCGACCACTACTGTGGGCACAAATTTACATGGATAGCCAGCTAACCAAATAGACGGACAGACGACTCAGAAGGTGACCCTGAGTCAATCTTTAAACTAATATACCGTTTTGTATTACTATAATTACATTTGATGTTTGTTGTTAGTTGTATAGTTACTAACAGTTTTTTAAAAATTGTAAAATATATTTTGCGGGTATGGTTAATGATCTTTTTATCCCAAATTTGGCATTAATATATTGTTAATATTTATTTCATAACTATAATTACATTTTATTACAAACAAAGAAGAATACTAGGAAAACAAAAGTTATTTATTCTAAATATTCAATTTATAACAATTTGATATAAAACTCTCCCTTTTTCTTACCTTAGTGCATTTGAAAAAAGTAAAAATTCAGTTTATATACACAGAAAAAAATAAAAATGAGTTTCAATTAAAATATTTGTGGAATCAATTAAAAATTTAATTGAAATCGGACCTGTAAACAAAATGATAGTATCAATTAAAAAAAAAATGTGAGTTTTAATTGAAAATATCAGAAAAAGTAATTGAATCAATTAAAATTTTAGTTGAAGATTATTTTAAAATCAATTAAAGGTTTAATTGAAAAAAAAACATGATTTTTTTTTCTGTGTATATAAAAATTGGCTTAAGTTTCCGAGCAATTGCTAAAAAAAAAAAAAAAACGCACACATGTTGTAGTAACAAATTTTGCAAATAATCTTAATTACTATGGTAAAAATAAAAGTGGCTTCCCGAAAAAAAGCTTTCTGAAAGGAACAATCGCAGAATTATAAACTGCACCAGCAACACAATCAAGAGTATTAGTAAGATTATTAATAAAAGTGAGGTAAATGAGTCCAAATCAACCACAAGTATACTGCTAAAAAAAAATCCCAGACTACTACTAGACAAAAGTTATTGTTTGTGCCAAGGCTCACATTTAGCTTAAAACCAACAGAAACTAATATATATATTTGTAGATCTGCATATGTCTGAAGATATATCATTAAGTCTGGGGATTAGAGAATTAAATTTATGTAATTTATGTAAAAAAAAGTAAGTCCAACACATTAATGAAGTCTAAATGTTTCGTGAATATTGGTATTTTAAATTATTTTAATTTTGGTGCATTTATAGTTATGAAACACTAATTAATTTCTTTATACATTTTAAGGAGATAAAATAAAAAAAAATGATATTTTTTTGTTAAATAATCGCCTAGGTTCTATATTCCCCTACGAAGTGAAATTGAATTCGTTTTCAATTCCACATAGACAATTTCACGGCGTTTTAGAAAACTAGTGAAACTTTTAGTCTACTATGAACCAAACTAAAAGTGATTTTTTACTTTTCAAATTATTTTCACAAAATTTAGAACACAAACTTATCGAAAATTTCACTTCCACTTCACTTTGCAAATGTAGAACTCAGGTGATTATTTGTTCTTTTGCTCGTATCACATGTAGATTAAACTGTTTTACTTTTTCTATAACTTAGAAAATTGAGAAAAGTTTTATGTATTTATAGTTATGCAGCACATCTACACAAATCCAATATATTCTGCAAACTATGGTGGTGTAGAGTATAAAAAGAGAATGATCTGATTATACATTGGTCACCTTCCGAAACTTGTTTATGAAATTAATCCGTTTAAAAAAAAATTGCGTTATAAAATTACTTTACTAAAGATGTTATGTCATTTGAAATAGTTGATATAGTTGGACAAAACCATTCAGTCAGTAATAAATGATTGCTTGAAGATCATTTTGAAATTTTCTGCCAGAGCAGTTGACACCATTCATGTTTTATTTTTTGGTAGATAGAAAATCCTCTCGAGAAGATAAGATTTATGTCCAACCTTTATTAAGAACTATTAATTTAAATAATAATATTTTTTAAGACATATCTAAAGCAAATCATTTTTTTAAGGAGACGTCGACAGTTCACCCGTAGAAACACAAATTTAATTAGTGAAAATAATGTTCCTTTTGAACATGAAAAGCAAGTAAAAAAGTAAAAAAAAAACATTTTTTTACCTTTTTAAATTGATTTCATTCTTTCACTGAGCTGGCTTGGGTCACACATTTCTGTTATTAAGTGTGTGTGAGTGTTTTTTTTTTTTGCTTGTCAGCTTTTGCTGAGACACTGTCTAGTCTAGTTAGTAAAGAAACAGATATGTCATATATAAATCTACTTACACATACTTACAAGCACTTCCATAGAAATGTATGTACATTCATACAAACGTGTATATGAGTGCATACATTCGTCTGTAAAATTGACACTGTACTTACAGTTAAATAAATGAAATTGTTGTACAAATTTATAAAGTCATTTAAGCTGTGACATACAAAATACAAAACATAGGAGACACAAAAAGCGACAACATGAAATCACTTGTAGTTCTTGTGATAAATTCGTGGAATTATAGATGAATTTAATTAATTAATTTGAATAATAAACTACCATTCTAATAATAATGGCAAATTAACATGAACATATTGTCATTGGTTTATTATACATACATATGTACATATATTTCAGTAAATATAGAAGAAACAACCATTGTTTAAACCTTGAAATTACAGACATTGATTGATATTCAATGGAATATGCTAAAAGTCACCAAATACCAAAAAGTTACCATAACCGTTATGAGAAATAGTTCATAAGGATATTTTATTGTATTTCATAGGTTAATATACTATAATAATAAAAATGTCACATGATTTTAAAATGACTTCAATTGCAGCACCAAATCGCTTTTGTAAAATTTAAATTATGATGAAACAATTACTAAACCTTTGTAATTTTAGTACTCATATATTGCTACAAAACAAAGCCGTATGTAATCTTTATTTTTGACGACAAATAATGGATCAAGCCTATAATACCTATAGATCAGTTTGCTATAATACAAAATAAAATAATTAGATTTTTCAAAAATAATTTGATACATCCTTTGTTTTATAATTACCTGATCAATCATGTTCTCATAATATAGAGCTTGAACTTACCTGCAAATAGAAATTAAAGGAAATAGTTCATTTATAGGATATGTTAATAACTAGTAGATTTGTTTGATTTATTTATTAAATAGAATAATCTTCTTTTATAAATTTCTAATTTTAAAGGAAAACTAATTAAATTTACTTTATTTTAAAAGCAACAATAATAATAATAACAAGAATTTGTAATAATACAAGTTTGTAATAATAATAAGAGAAATACACACATCGTGAACGTATGTAGTAATAACAAAAAAATATGACCAATTCCCGAAATCTATTTCCCAGTAATGGCGATTTAAATAAATATTTATAAAAAAACATGTTTACTCGTACAAAACAAAATTTCAAAATACATTCATGTGTATTTTTGTAAAACATAAGAAATGTATACGAAAAAAGTATGATGAAGTGATTCACTAAATATACTCTTAAAGTTGTGATGAAAATCCACAGTCAGGACATTTTTCTTTTAGAAAAATCTCAAAAAATTATTCTTTTGTTTTAGTCAACAACATAATATCACTGCTAAAAAAGTATGCAGATGCCAGAGGTCTGGTAAGTCTTTGTATGCAAGACTGAAGTGTCTGTAAACATGATTTACATAGAAATAAAGTATTTTTTAATACAGAATGTATGCAATACATACAATCAGCATTTTCAATCGGCTTCAATTCATATGATATCCAATTTTTGGTACTTTTGAACGAATCCTGTTGCTCACAACGTTTTGATATTACTGCCTGACTAGCTTCCAATAATTTTGCAAGATCTTGCTGATCTTGACAACTAACCATCTTAATCTTTTAAATGCAAACTAATTTTGAATCATATTTCGTGAAATACTTTAAATAATAATAATTTAGCTGTAGCCAGCCTAATGCCGATTCGACATAACTTAACAACGTATTGAATATGTAGTATGAATTTAAGGTAGTCGTAAATTCAACAATTCTAAAAACTGAAGAAAGAATTGAAATGTTTAAGAGACGTGTAAATGAGACGTTATTTATCTATATATTTAGAAAAACTGCTGAATTAACAATTGGTTTCAATGTAATTTGATTTTTTATGTAATATATTATTTATAGTAGGTGTTAATTATATATATTGTATATATATTTATTTTACAAATAGTATTTTTTGCCAACTCGCATATTTTAATGCTTTTAAGGCGCTGAGACTTTACAATTGTAAATTTAAAATATGAAAAAAATAATAAATGAATACTTCACAAAATGAGTAATATCTCAAATTCATGAGCACTTCTGAACCGCACAAACCATCTCTCACACTTTAAACCAATGAAACACATTCACCGTATGGGCTAAGGAATTTGATCATCCCTATGTCACAAAACAACTTTACATTTCCTTAGTAAGACCTATATTGGAATATGGCTCTATTCATATTCATATTCAGCGTATAGAGTCCGTACAAAAACACTTTTTACTCTCTTGTCTACGTAGTTTACCTGGGAATCCTGATATTAACCTTCAATCATACATATATATGCTTAATATAATATTTATGATCAATTTAATTAATGGTAAAGTCTGCTCCGATTTCCTTGTAAATAATGTTACTTTTAATGTTTCTCAACGATTTTTACGCCCTTTCAAGCCACTGTATGTCAAACATATTGGAACTAATTATGTCCACCTGACCCATTGAAATGATTATATTGTGAATTTAAAAATCTATATGAAATAGTTGATTTTTCTTTTGCAACAAATGTTATTCCTGTTATACATCGCTATCGTGAATAAAAATTCTACATGAAATTTGTTCCATTTTCACATTTTTCCTATTAAAATTCAATGTTAAAAAAATAAAAGGGAACAAATTACATGTGAAATTATTATTCACGATATGGGTGAAAATAATTACTTAATTAAAAGTCTGTAAGTATTTAATCCATTGACTTAATAAATAAATAAAAGAAGTAAATCAAAACTTTACGCATATGACGATTTATTGGTACAAAATTTAACATTTTCGATGCAAAAAATTTTAGTTTTTATACTGTAATGGTCAATAAGTAAGTGATAATAAATGACAGATATGAACCCTTCAAAATTACATATAAGTTTCTAAAAACCTTATGAAAGCAACTATACTGACAATAAAAGTTTAAATCAAATAACAAATTTCAAACAATAATAAACAAATAAAAATATATATTAAAAATTTACAGAACAAGTAGGAGAATAATGCTAAGTCCCAAAAAAAGACTTAAGTTACGGTCACACTTGGCAAATATTTGCCGAAAAAGACGTAACCACTAAATGACATAAATTTGAACTCGTTTCTTTATTTAAAAAAAACTTTTCTTTGTTTGGCCAAAGCATAACAAATATTAAATTTTTAAATTGATGCTGTTTGATCTTGCAAAACTCTTGTATGATTAAACAACGTCAAACAAATTTGTGCTAAAACAAGTGGTTACGCTTTTTTGAGTAAATAATTGCCAAATGTAACCGTAGAAGACGGCAATGCACTTCTCCTAAACAGTAAACTAGTTTTTCATATACATATTGCTTTTTTTTACCAACTACAATTAAAATACGAGTATACGAGAAAACAATTACCAATTACTACAATATTAAAAGTTTCCTATGGTTTATAACTTGTGCCAAAATAAATCTTAAGACTTAACTTTACATATTCCTAGAATATGAAAACAACTAAACCACATAGTTTGTCTTTCTAACTAGATTTGAGCTTCTGCTTGCAATATTATAACTTCAGTTGAGACTTATGGGTGTAAACGTATGCAAATTTTGTTGCATTTCTCTGACAAGAGAAGATTTACTACTACCTAAACTGCATTACAAATTTGACAAATCTAAAAATAGTTGCATGTAAAAAATAGCATAAAATTTTTCATTTTTATTTTTTTGTTCTTCTTGCATTTGTTTGATATTTGCATCTTAAATAAAAAATCTCATCGCTACTTAACATAGAAAATGAACATGCAAAAGAAAAAAAGAGAATAGACCGAGAAAAAAAAATAAGAAAATAGACAAGAAATGAAGACGAATCTTTATCTGGTAGTATGTTAACCTAAAACCTCAAGCTATAAGTATAAGTACTTGTTCATATGTATATAAATATGTATTTGCATATATGTGTATAATTTAAGAAACTATTTACATTACTTATACACACCAAAACCGAAAAGCCAACAAAAATAAGAAAACGTCTACTGTCATACTTTTGAATCGAAAAAAGTAAAATAAACCCTTTATATAATAGCGCCTTTTGCTTAAGGAATTGAAAATGAAAAAGGTAAAATAGCATTAACATGTTTGCTGATACTGAGATTTTCTCTTCACGAATAAAGAAAATAAAATAAAATGCCAAAAGGTTGCTAGTTATCCTTTTGATGGGTATAAACTCTAGGATTACAATATCATCAATACATACAAATGTTCATACTCTCTAATACATGTACCCATCCAAATACATATTTACATTGTTTACGTCGTTATTGTGTAAATGTTAGTAAGTACTTATTCATATATTTACCCCAAATGATTCAACTCATTTATTATGAATACATGTTTATTCCTGTTATTTGAGCCTCTGCTGCATGTGGCACTATATTTGCATCATCTTAGCTTTCCTACAATATTTTGGCGAATGTGGTGCGTTTTATATTCAGGAAAATATTTTCTAATGTCTCAATTGCCATATTCTACTATGCATATTCTGCTATTCTATTTTTTTTTTTGTGATAAGCCAATTTTATTATTTAGTGATGAATGGAGGTATTTAAAAGAAACGACTAATCTAGAAAGAAATACATACTTTTTTATATTTATTATAATGAATTGTAATATTAAAATTTGTGTTACGTTGTTGTTAATTTTTATCCTGAGCTCCACTCTATTGCAATTTACTTATTATTAGGCCTTAAACGGTTTGATATGACACTCAACTGAGGCGTTGCAAAATCTTTGATACCTTACGTTTACAACTTCTAGATAAAATCTCGAAAAATGTAAATATTTTTAAAATAAAACTGTAAATAAAGATGTATTTATAAATGAAATGAAAAAATCTTCTAGATAAACGTGTATACATAGACAAGGCAACGTTTTAAAAATACCCGCATAGAGAATAATAAATCAGTGTTTCTCTGACGACAAACGGAATTAAACAAGTAAGAGTGTTATATTCCAGATTTATGCATTTAAATGTTATCGGGAGTAAAATATTCATACTGTTGTACAGTGAATAAAGATTTTCATATTTTCTGATCTAAATTTTTTTTACCAATACAGCCTATAGATTGCTATTGGTCTTTTAAGGTTGCTATGGCCTATAATGTGCCAATCGTAATAAAAATCATTGTCAGTATCAACTTAATAACGATGTTTATTAGAGATTTATGCGTACTTTATTGATTTTCGGAAGTTATACAATTTGGTACGTCGATATTTATGTATCATGATTTGCCTCGAATAGCAGTTGAATACCAAATTAATACATATTTAAATGAATTTTGGAAGTGGACTTAATATGGGGGCTATAATCAAACATGGTCGGATTCAACAAAATACCGTTTTCAAATTTGTCTTTACATGAAACTTATTTTTGCTGAATTGTGTATTGATATTGCTTTTCTATAGACATTTATATACCATAGAGGTAAATTCCGGGAAGACATTAGTATGGAGGCTATGAGAAAACATTTAGCTATTACAGTATTTTTCGGTTAATTGCACATCAAAATTTGCACAACTTTTTGTTCAATTAAGCGGGAAACCAATTAGCCGATACTTGCTTAATTGAACAATTCGTTAAATTACAAGAATCCCGTTTAATTGAACAGTTTGTTCAATTACTGAAATCACGCATAATTGGAACTATACTAATGAATTAAAAGAAATCGCATATGTGCACTTTAAGTTTTTCAAAATAATTTTTTTTTTTACCTTAAACGAAAAAAAATGCAAGTAACAGAAAAAATGTACATATATGTGTATACGCAGGTATTTATCCTTAGCAATAAACATATATATATATATAGATGCCACCCAGTGTTTTTCAAAAATTATGTCAAATATGTATGTGCAAAAATGCCAGATTATTTTTCAATAATAATGCAATTAACCGGGTAAAAGTAAGAGGAAATTTATTTTTGATGACATGAATTTTGAACCAATTAAGCGGGAAAATCAATTAACCGGGTTCAATTATCCGAGGAAATTTGCATGTGTTTTCGTATGCAATATTTTTGTCCGATCATGTGGGTAAATTAAGCGTGGAAACCAATTAACCGTAGGGTCAATTAACCGAAAAATACTGTATTACAATTATAAACTGAATCTGTCATTTTATACTATAAATAATATGTGCAAATTGTTATGATATTATTTTCAATAGCAAAACATTTTTAAAAATGATCGAGATTGTCTCAAATTTGGTTTTATAACTCTGATTCTACTGGACCGATTATTATTTCCAATACCAAATATTTAGGTGAAGCAAATAATGTTTGTGAGATAATTAATTTCGTTTTTCAAAGCCTACCGTGCCTTCAATACGGACGTATATCGCTGGACCGTCTTAGAATTTTATAGGAACCCAGAATATACAGTGGGGAGCACAAATTAGTACACGTTGCTAGTTCTTTGTGTACTTGTTATTGCATAAAAATATTCTAATAAAGTATAAACTTCTAAGAAAAATTAAAAATAAAACGAAATTAGGGAATGATAGTATTATTAATATTTATTATTTTTTGTATTTCACAAAAAAAACTTTTTACGCGTTTTGGCAAGCTCTCAACCATTTTTTCAATTAATTAGTTTGGCATATCCTCTCATTTGAGCTCAACAGAGCTGCCAAAGCTCTTCCAAATGGGTATTAATCGGTATTGTCAAAACAGTTGACCACATTCGGAATGAGTTCGGGAATTTTTTCTGGCCAATGCATCAAAGGAAAATTCTGCTTGCTAAGATATTCTTTCACGATTTTGGTCACCATCCTGCTTATCTACAAAATCTGGAAGATGAGTTTGCAAAATACACAGATAGTCTGCCTCCTAATAATTTCTTCAATTATTTGTACCGTATAAAGCAACCCCATATCATGACGTTTCACTCACCATGCTTCATTATTTATCTTCGTAGTCAAAACGATTAAATTTGGATTCGTCTGACCAGATTACACGTTTCCAGTCGTCTACTGTCCAAATTTCGTGCTCTTTCGTCTTGCTGTCCATCGACTTACACGTTTGCCTATTGTTAAATACTAGTCTCCTTTCATTTGTGTTATTATGAAACGTGCGTCCGCATACGTTAAGAGCTTTTTGTGACTTCTGATTTTTGGTTTGGTAACAATAAATTTTTTTTTTCACTATGACCACTGATAGACTTTCTTTAAGATGCTTAGCTATATAACTTTTGCAAAATTAAGTGCATGCAAATCCTTTTTACTAATTATTTATTTGTCGAAAATTATTATTTTCCATTTTGTATTGTAAATTATTTTCTTTAGCAATAAACTTAAAATAAATGACAAAGGAAATTTTAAATTTTTTTATTAGTTTTATTTTTATGTAATAAAAAGTGCACAAGGCACAAAGATGTACTCATTTGTTCTCCCCACTGTAAATACTTTTTAAGTGTACGACCAATATTGCACAAAGTAATGGTCGTAATTTTTAAGATATATTAATAAAATTTTGTATATGAATGTTTTCGACCAAAGGGGTATTACACACATTACATGAACACAATTATGTTTTATTTATACATAAAACAGATTAGCGAGATTTTATGATAATCGATCAATAATTAGTCATAGCTCCCATATAATTCCCACTTCCTAAAATCACCAGCAAGTGTACGACCATAAATAAAATTATTTTCTAGTATATCTTAAAAAATGTGTGTTCTCTGCCGTTGAATGCAGAACGACAGCGGGCTATTGCTGATCGCATATTTAGGTGGTTTGTGGTAATGTGTTGGGCGTTTTTTAATTTTACAATTATTTTTAATTAGTCTACTTGGAAATTTTCCGAAAATATTTCGACCAGTGTTTATAATGATGATTAGCAATTATTTGCTAGAAAAATAATTTCTTATTGTATTTTGAATAAAACGACTGTTTCAGATGTTACTGATAAACATTTCAGGTCTGCATTGTAATTAATTATACCAAAATTAACGTGTAAATAAGTAAGTGAGAATTGCGAATGAAACAATTTATAGTTGGATATTTCAATTAAATTTATGAAACGAGCTATTAATTTGTACAAAATTTTATTTTGGTGATTGTTTGTCTTTCTTTTTTCAAATACAACAAAATCACTTTTATTTGAAGACAACTTAATCTCCTAAATGAAACTACCCCTACGACAAAATGATTCTTTCTAATATCCTGTTGACAACAAAGGATTACATGATATGAAACCACCACAACTGCTGTTGTTATCCCTCAAATACTTATATTTGAAGTTCTAGTTGTAGTTGTTATATTAGATGTCTTCAGGAAAAAAAAGAACAGAAGAAGGCATAAATTCAGTTATGTATGTGAAGTTGTCAACCACGCACAAAGGATAGTTGATAGGATTCGTTACTTTTTTGTGTGTTCTTTTTTCTTTATGCAAAAGTACATGTGGTCTTTAGTCTAGAAACAAGAAAAAACAAATGAGATACGCGGTTAGAATGAATAATAAAAAAAGCGATTTAGGTTGCATGTACTCTACTCATATGCAACTGAATCATGTTAAACAAAAAGCAGATTTATGTAGGCTTATTGTCTGAAGATGCGGGGATTATGTAAATTAGTTTCTATCTTTTTTTTTTAATTAGTGAATTAAAACTTCAACACAGTTGAATTTAAGATAAAACAAGTATTTATGTATTTATTTAAACAATGCAAATGTTTGTAAAGTGTTTCGAATCAAAACGTTTAAAGGTCAAATTGTATTCCATTTACATTTGTTATTACATTTCTTGTAATATTTATTTTAAAATTTTCATTTATTATATTTATTTATATTAACCAATTGCAATTGTACTTTATCTTTTCATAATCTAATAACATAGCTCTTCATAATTCTATTAACATAAACTATTGCCATTTCTATCTCATTATGAGTGTATAAAAATCAAATAATATTATGTATAAAAAAATACAAAAGCAACCTTCTCGTTCATATTATTCTTTTATTTAGTCTCTAAATTGACAATTATATTTATTTAACCTAGTATAAAGGGGGAAAATAAATGAAAATTGGAATGTGAAAAAAATGCATAAATTACCAACGGACTACAAGTAATTTTGTATTTTATAAAAGGGATATAGAAAATATAAACATATATCTACTTAGATGTAGAGAAATATAAAATGAAAAGTAATCTAGAAATATGAGAAATAAATGTATAAAAACCAATTTCAATGATGTTTAGTAACCACTATTAAATGCAAACTATTTACTATATATACCTACTTTACAATATGGATGTTGGAATATTTGTAACTCACTATTTGTCCATAAAAAATAAAAAACAGTATTTGCTTAGAGCATTAGAATTTATGAAAGAAAATAAAGAAATACATCTAATGGTTTATTATAAAGTGCAACACCTCTCGTTGTGAATGTGGGTCCTTAGTATATTACTTCGTCATAGATTCCATTAATAGTTCTAATGAAATTCTAAGCCAAACTAGCATCAGCGTAGAACATGCTAGATACAATATTATGTTTAAAATTTTAAATATCTGTATAATATTTCAACTGATTAAATTTTTTACCACCAGGCTTCCAAAAAAAAAAAATAAACAACTGTACTGTGGACTAATTCATCTGAAGATTGCTTTTAGTAATTGTGAACGAAAATATCAGACAGCATTGTAAAAATTTTGTGCTTTCAATTAATATACAGTGATCGTCATAATAAAGTCAACACCAAATATTATTAAAAGAAAAGCTTAATTTTATTAATATAAATAAAATTACATTAGAAAATTATATTTGCATTTTTATATTAAAGAAAACAAGTAAGAACGTATAGTTGGTCAAGCCCGACCAGTATATGTATAAAACAGTTTTTCAGAAATGTGCGCTATTTGGACCGATCATCCAAAAAATTAGTGTCATGATGTTTGTGAATATAAATATTATATATGTATGTTAAACTTTATCTCGATATAAATATTTAATAAGATTTATGGAGGTTAAAGTGAATTATGGGATTAGGTGTCATCATTTTTGTATATATGAAACTTATTTGTGTTAAATTTTATTTGGATACAAACATTTTTAAGAAATTTCTGGTCGTTAAAGTGATTTTCAGAAGTGGGCTTTATATGGGATCTACGACTAATTATGTACCGATCATCATAAAATTGTACCGTATTATTTTGATATATATGAAATATATTTGCGTTCAATATTAATTGGATACCAACATTTTTGAGAGAGTTATGCTCTTTAAAGTGATTTTCGGAAGTGGGCCTTCTATGGGAGCTACGAGTAATTATGGACCCTCGCCACTATGGTGGTGTAGGGTATAATGAACACACTGTCTTTTTACACACTTGTATTACGTACACACTTAAAGTTTTCGAACACTTTGATGTTAAACACGCCATCTGTTGATGAATTTGTTCGTAACAATATTAATACACTTTGTGTGATCAACGCCATCTGTTGATGAGTTTGTTCGTAACAATATTAATACACTTTGTTTGATCAACGCCACCTGTTGATGAAATTATTCGTAACAATAATAATACACTTAGTTTTTTTGATGAAATTTTCAGACGTTGTGTCGGATTTTTTTCTCATATATCCGTTATTTATGGACGGATTTTGCTGATTTTAAATAGCAAACTTCTCGAAAGCATGTCTGACAGAATTATTGAAGATTTGAATCCCGAAGATATCTGGGGACTTCAGAAAATTGAATTCAAGAGACAGACAGACAGATAGGCTTAATAGGCTCCGCTATCTATAAGGATCCAGAATATATATACTTTATAGGGTCGGAAAATTATATTGTGGAAAATACAAACGGAATTATACTGGACGATAGAAGTTTGTATGGGCAGCTAATTTTGTTGGTTTAAATAATTCTCTGCTCTTTTTCGTATAGTCAACTGTTAACTCCCTGATAAGCAACATGAAATGAAGGTGAATTAAAAGCTACGCTTCAAATCTTTCAATATTGTTTGTTTGATGTATAAAACTTGTTCTATCACGTCTAACCATTTTTATATACAATATAAACGACTCTTTCGTAATAGATTAAAGATAAAATTAAATTTGTTACTTTATTCTATTACGAAACAGTAGTTGTCGTAAAAAGAAAACGACACTCATAATAAGGCTGATTATACTATATGTATATGTATGTTATGCTTTTTTCACTTACATATGTGTGGGTATAGAATACTTTTGGTATAATTTGTATGCATTAGGTTTTCTTTAGGGTACTCTACATCATATCGTTTTAATGAAGTCTGTGTAAAATGTTGATTTTTGAAAAAAATTTACATAGATATTAAAAAAAATTTCCAACAATTTTTTCAAGGAAGAAACTCCTAAAACGAAAATTCAAAAAAAAAAATACCGATTCTGATTCTGTTACAGTTTCACAAAGAAAAAGGTGAGAGTTTTTAAAAAATAAAACGTCTTACTATCTCTTAAAGATTCCCTAAAGAATAGGTTTTTATTATGTTTATGAAAAACGTTGAAGATTTTGTAACAGTTTTCCTACAGACTTCACAGAATCGGTGATAGTTTTCCTAAAGTAAATTATTTATAATTCTACATTCGCAATTTTGAAATTGTATTTATTTACTATTTAGCTTGTTATTAATTTAGTTTAATTTTTCTTTTCAGGTACTAATGTGGTAGAAGTCTTTAATTTCGATAAAAAGCAGAACGACGCCGAAAATCTTGTTCCAAAATTAGTATTCTATGAATAAAATTAAAAAAATATAAGTACCTGCAGTTACATTATTATTAGAAACAAAATGTATATAATTTAGACTTAAATTAAAATATAAATTTTTTCCCAGATATTGTTTAAATAAATGTGCAATGGCAACCCTAGTCAAATTTTCAAAATGTTTCTTTATTTGTTCGTAATTGATTTTGTAATACCAGGCTCTCTTAATTTTTAGCAAATGTATTTATATTTACATATTTTATTAAATTTATGTACGCCTTAAATTATGCTGTGATAGTTAATTTAAGTATAGAGCTTTGGTTTTTTCTCGATCTGGTAGCACAAACTTTATGGTTTGCTTTATTTAGATACTACATATTTTGTTGTTATACATTTTTTACATACTTATTTTTCTGGTAACTTACAGAAATAAATAACATGGTGGGTGGTAGGTAAATAAAAGAATGATATGCAATTACAATTACAATTTCCTATTTACTAAACTGTTCTTAATGAATGCTTATGTAATGTATATTTGTATGAATTATTGGTTCAAGACGTATACTATATACATATACATGTCATAATTATTTTTCTGATGTTTGAAAACTTAAAATTTGCTTTAAAATTATTTTTGTATACCAGGCTTCCATAATTTTCAGCAGGGTTATATTTATGGCTATATTATTCCGCTTAATATTTGAACGCCCTAAATTAGGCTGCAAATTTTATTTTAAAAGTAAGGAATTGTGTAGTTTAATCTGTCGATCTGGCAACTCTTTGTTTACTAATTTCAATTGTTCTTTATTTACTCTAGGTACCAACTAATATTTCTGGAAACCTGTTATTCGATTATTTTATTGTAGTTTTAAACTACAAAATAAATAAATACAATTTTTACAGTTTCACTCACACCTACCCTACCCTACCAACCTTGTATAAAATGTTTTAAATAATTTTTTAAAGTTGAAAAACTTCATAAATACATTTTCATTTTATTCAAATTTATTTTTTATGAAATATTTTATTTTGGACATATGTTTGTAACGCCCAGAAATATTGGTCCAACACCCACCCACCTAAAAGTATACCGATCGACTCAGAATCTGGTGTAAATCGGTCCATTATTTCACCTGGTCCCCATACAAATGTCCTCCCGAAATTGGGGTTTACCGATCATAATTGTTTGAATTATGCATCACAATTTCATCACAAATGAGTGGTAAATAAAGCCAAATCACATATGTAAATTTTGTGCAGATCGGTCCGTAATTACTCGTAGTTCCCATATAAGGCCCACTTCCGAAAATCACTTTAAAGAGCATAACTCTCTCAAAAATGATGGTCTCCAAATAATATTTAACGCAAATATATTTTATATGTATACAAATAATACGGTTTAATTTTATTGTGATCGTACCATAATTAGTCGAAATTTCATATGAGACCCTATCCGTAATTCACTTTAAGCTCGATAAATATTTTGAAAGTATTTATATCAAGATAAAGTTTAACACATATAATACTTATATTCCCAGACATCATGACACTAAATTTTTGGATGATCGGTCCACAATAGGTTATATCTCCCATATAACGCCCATTTCTGAAAAACCGTTTTATACATATACTGGATGTAGGGTATTATATGGTCGGGCTGACCGACTATACTTTCTTACTTGTTTCACTTACATATGTGTGGGTATTCTATGTTTTGAAACTGTTGAAAATTAAGTTTTTATTAATATTTTTCATCTTAGTAATTATTGTTTAAATTACTTTTGGTATAATTTTTATGCATTAGGTTTTCTTTAAGGTACTCATATTGTTTTAATGAAGTTTGTGTAAAATGTTGATTTTTGAAAAAAATTTACATACATATAAAAAAATTTCCAACAATTTTTTCAAGGAAGAAACTCCTAAAACCTAAAAAAAAAAAAATTCAAAAAAAAAATACCGATTTTGATTCTGTTACAGTTTCACAAAGTAAAAGGTGAGAGTTTTTAGAAAATAAAACGTCTTACTATCTCTTAAAGATTCCCTAAAGAATAGGTTTTTATTATGTTTATGAAAAACGTTGAAGATTTTGTAACAGTTTTCCTACAGACTTCACAGAATCGGTGATAGTTTTCCTAA
This sequence comes from Bellardia bayeri, assembly GCA_950370525.1. NCBI lineage: Eukaryota > Metazoa > Arthropoda > Insecta > Diptera > Calliphoridae > Bellardia > Bellardia bayeri. The sequence continues at coordinate 87,812,518 of OX493264.1, read as the reverse complement.
AGTAAATTATTTATAATTCTACATTCGCAATTTTTAGATATTATTTTTTTACTATTTAGGTTGTTATTAATTTAGTTTAATTTTTCTTTTCAGGTACTAATGTGGTAGAAGTCTTTAATTTCGATAAAAAGCAGAACGACACCGAAAATCTTGTTCCAAAATTAGTATTCTATGAATAAAATTAAAAAAATACAAGTACCTACAGTTACATTATTATTAGAAACAAAATGTATACAATTTAGACTTAAATTAAAATATAAATTTTTTTCGCAGATATTGTTTAAATAAATGTGCAATGGCAACCCTAGTCAAATTTTCAAAATGTTTCTTTATTTGTTCGTAATTGATTTTGTAATACCAGGCTCTCTTAATTTTTAGCAAATGTATTTATATATACTATACATTTTTTTATTATATTTATTTACGCCTAAAATTCTGCTGTGAAAGTTAATAAAAGTATAGAGCTTTGGTTGTTTGTCAATCTGGTAGCACAAACTTTAAGGCTTGCTTTATTTATTTAAATACTGTTTTGTTGTTATACACAGCGTTGTCAACTTTGAAATTTTAAAACGCACCAAAATGGAGAAAAAACCGCATCATTTACAAAAAAATGCATCAAGTTAAGAATTTCGTTTTTGTTTCAATTTATTGAATTAATTTGAAATTTTTTAATATCATAAATTCTATAAAAAACTTTTTATTGCTTTGGTGCCACCAAAAATTAAAAAGCGCACCAAATTTTATAAAAAAGCGCACGCACCGCGCACCAACTAAATAATATTGCCAAATTGTGTGATTGCGGTTTTTTAAAAATTCTTAAATATTCAAAATATTCCTCATAAATAACATGGTAGGTAGGCAAATAAAAGAATGATATGCAATTCGACATTTACAATTTACTTACATATTTATAAAAACTGTTCTGTATGTATATTTGTATGAATTATTGGTTCAAGACTGTATGTACCATACTATATATTATACATACATACTTTACATGTAGTATGTACGTAAATTTATTTTCTGATGTTTAAAACTTAAAATTGGCTCTAAGATTATTTTTGTATACCAAGGCTCCATAATTTTCAGCAGGGTTATATTTATGGCTATAATATTCCACTTAATATTTGAACGCCCAAAATTAGGCTGCAAATTTTATTTTAAAAGTAAGGAATTGTGTGTTTTAATCTGTCGATCTGGCAACTCTTTGTTTATAAATTTCAATTGATCTTTATTTACTCTAGGTACCAACTAATATTTCTGGAAACCTGTTATTTGATTATTTTATTGTAGTTTCACTACATATTATTTATTACTTACTTCAAATTCAAAGTAATGCATCTTCAAGTATATATATATATATATATATATATATATATATTTATATATATAATACTTATAAGTATGTTTAAAGTATGTAGTTGTTTTTTATGTTGTATCATTTAACCCTTACCCAGTACTTCAAAAATAAAACGCATATGACATTAGTTGGTCAAATTCGCCCAATACAAAAAATTATAATATTTATTAATTTCTTTTTATTTATTTTACATTCATTACATACAATATTGGTCTCAGAATGCTTTTTGCAAATAAATTTTTGACATTCGGAACATTTGTTTCAAAAAAATCCGCTAAGTATTCAAAGAATAAATGAGCAATAAATACTGTTTCGGCAATTTTGACCCATTAATACAGGATAAGGGTTAAAAAGTTTATTCAATGTAAACTGCAATATATTTAAGTTTAGCTGTTTTTGTTAATAGGACTTCATTATTTTTAGCAGCATCATTTTATTTATGTAATTTTTATTTTCTCCTCAAAGTATTCATCGAAATTTTATTATAAGCGGTAACTTTATCATTAAAAATGATTTCATTTATAGATTCTCACTCACTCTATTAGTTTTTGTGATAGCCTAGTAATTTCGTGAAATTTGATACAAATTTAAATTCCTTTTTTTGCTTACTTACCTACATAATTTTTTATATTTGTTTTGCAATTTTTTTTATAATCTTTTGTTTAAACAAGTATGAATGAAAATAATTTATTTTAAATTTTGTACGACATATTTTTTATGCTTTTAATATTTTTCTAAAGAAAGCAAATTTTCTTTATATTTACGACAAAATACTCTAGAGTCTAGAGAAATTATATAAAATGGCACGTTGCTTCCAGTGATCAAATACCTAAAAAATAAAGAAAAATATTTAAAAAATATATAAACAAGTAAGAGTGCTATATTCAGCTATGCCGACTCGTATATACCCTTCACCTTTGTTGTGGATGCATAATTATATTATATACATACATATATAGTATATATATTATATTGTTACGTTTTTACCTTTTAAAAACTTGGTTTATTTCCTTTAAATAAACCGGATTCTTTTTAATTGCAAAATAAAAGCGTCAAGTAGTTTGAAGAAAATATAACGAGTCTTTATTTGTTTACCCCCTTATTCAGAAACGATTATTAAATTTAACAACCGTTTATTAAGACAGATTTGCATATAAAAATTTGCTTAATAAACGTTTGTTAAATTTAATAATCGTTTTTGAATAAGGGAGTTAAATGCACACAAACACAATTAAAAATGGACACACTGTCTTTTTACACACTTATATTACGGTTTAAGAACACACTTAAAGTTTTCGAACACTTTGATGTTAAACACGCCATCTGTTGATAAATTTGTTAGTTTTTTTTATGAAATTTTCAGTGGTTGTCTCGGTTGTCTCATGAAGGTGAAGGGTATAAAAATTAAGAGGTTTTAAATTTTTAGTTTTTAATATAATATATGTACCTCAACCTGAATAAATAAAACACAAAGATTTTTTAAATAATATAAAAAGGGATACAGAGCACACAAAAGCAATCGTTTTCAACAAATGCTTTTTGTCTAAGATTAAATATTATTAATTTTCTGTCCTCCTTAATATGTATATAAATTAATTCAAAGTAATGCATCTTTAATCAAATCATATAGGTTTATAACTAAAGGTATTTTCAAAATTTATCACAGTAAATTAGGGCTAATAAATGAATAAATAACAAAAAACATTCTAGAATTATAAAATTTGGACTAATATAAAACGTTGGCATTTATTATGAAACGTACAGCTGCACAAGTGATTCAAATAGTTTTAATTTAAAATAGTAATCACTTTTAGTACCAAATACAATTTTCTAAAAAAGGACCAGAAAAAGTCAAGTTATCTTTAAAAAAAAAACGAAACTCTAACAATTTTCTAGAAAATATTGAAATTTTAAAAATATTTCAAAACTGAGGCTATTTTATAAGAGTTAGATAAGACAAACATTTCTTAATGCTAAAGTATTCCAAATGCTGGCAAGTTGTCCACGCATTTGAATAGATATTTATTTTATTGCAACTATTTAAATAAACAAATACTGTAAATATTAACCATAAAACAAAAGAAAAAAATTAAAACTTACAATAAAATTCTATGAATTGAAAATGAATTGCAAGCAAGATAAGAATTTATTTACAATATTTCAAAACAAACACGTATGCCAGTTATTTTATTCATTTTTCTCCGTATGCTTTCATCTTATCTCCCACTAGTTTGTTAAATATCAATGGCAAACGCATCACAGAAGGAGTTTTAAATAGAGATTATGGAAAACTTTGGTTATAAACAGCAGCAAAAAGGAAAAATATACATATATTTCCAATAAAATATACAAACAGCAATTTTCTGCTATAGATGAATAAATTGTAGAGCAATAATAAAGAAAATGAAAAATAAAATAAAGATTTTTATTTGATGCTAAAAGGAAATTGTACAAGATTTTGTTTTCCTTTTTATATTATAATAATTTTTGTATGTATGTATATAAGTAAAGTTCAATATCAAATGAAATTGTTTTGATTTGTAAGAATGCAAAGAAGAGCAACATGTTGCTAGTTTCTTTAACCCTCCGTTGACTGAGAAGGTCAATGGGGACCTTTTTCATTATCAAACTGAAACTACTCATTGATGGTCCATGGGAAGTATACACGACCCTCACATGTGTTCCAAGAAAATTTTATTTAGAATTGTCTAAAAACAGCTCAGGGCGTTCGGACTTATAGTTTAATTTCTATTGAAATTTAAAAGAGTTTAGTACGGAAACGTGTGAAAAAGTCCGCTGAGATATTGTACTGAAATTTCAATAAATCAGCACTTTCTTTTGGCTTGTTTTATTGTTTAAACAATCGTGTTCTTTGAAATTTTGTTATTTTTTTGATTATTTTATTGTGCCTTTAACAGAAAACATTATAAACTTTCTTTCCCTCTCTGAAATTTTGTTACCTGCTTTATGTTTAGACATATCACTCAGAATTTTAGTTAGTTTTTACTTTTTTTAATAAAAATTAATTTAAATAATTAAGTAAAAATTAATTTTCGAGCCGAAACCGAACCGAAACTAATATTCGGTCAGAAAATCGATATTCAGCCTAATCCGAAAAAACCGAAACTTTTAAAATATACCATTAATAACCGAAAAAAAAAATATTTATTTTAATTTTATACATATTAAGGTAATTTCAAGGTGACCTAAGTACCGGCATTACTTCATAAACTTAGTTTTTTCATCTTTAATTGACAAATTTTTTAAAGGAACAGCTTTTACCGTATTTTACAATGAAATAAATATTTTTGTATTATATTAAAAACGTCTATCACCTTAAAAATCTATGTTTTCCTTAAAACTTTTTGTCCTAATCCGAGAGCGAAACCGAATACTGGGTCGGACCTTATTCATTATACATGTACTATATGTACATGGTTCGAAGTATGTGTATCAATTTATGCATGTTTTGTGGTTTATACAGAGCTAGTGTGTGTGTATAGAATAAGCAATGTGTACAAGATTACTTTATTTATTAGTATTCATCAAATACACTGTGTTGCATTATTGAACAGTTTTTTAAAACGTGTAAAATTTTTTAAGTATTTGGTGAATGATCTCTTTTTATACAAAATTTGGAAGACTTCTTCATTAATTTCATAACTATAATTACATTTTATGACAAACAAAGAAGGATACTATAAAAACAAAAAATGTTTATTTTTATTATTCGATTTATAACAATATGCTATAAAATGCTTCTGCTTGTATACCTATATAAAAAGTGGCTTAAGTTTTTGAGGAATTTGCCAAAAATAAACCGGTCACATGTTGTACTAACAAATTTGCAAAAAATCTGGATTATTATGATAAAAATAAAAGTGGTTTCCCGAAAATTTTTTTGAACGCATTCTAAAATTTTAATCAGTAACTGTGCCAGCAACAGAATGTAAATGAGACCAAATAAACTATAAGTAGACTGCTAAAAAAATCCCAGAATATTGCTCGATAAAAACTGTTGTCTGTGCCAAGGCTATTATTCCGCCGTTAAACTAAACTGCTGAACTTGAATTCGCTTAAAAAAAACTTTTAAACTCACTGGCAACAAGTCAGCCGATAATCTTTGTTAAAAGTTGCACTATTTAAACATATATTTGTTTAAGGCTGTGATGTTCAGCCCATAGAACAATTGTTTAAAAAATTTACACACATTTTTTATGCTCTTTTAAAAACTTTCATTCATTTCATTTTTATTTTTGGACATCACAGTTTTAAGGCGAGTGACCTACGGAAGGAACAACTTTTTTTTTCAAAACGAAATTTCAGAGGCGGTTCTTTGATGGTTTGGAGAGCTTTGTGAATACAGTTTGCTTCATCTAGCGTTTCCAAGCACCAAAATTAACACTTCTGATTACACAAAATTACTGGATGAGCAATTAGTGGCATTTTTATAAAATAGTATTAAATAACTATTCATTTTTCAACAAGACAGCGCATTTGTACATCTAAGTCGTCAAACAAAGGTCCGCATGTTCTCCAGATTAAAAACCCATTCAGGACATTTAGGGAATTTTTAACCATCGAATTTATAATAAAAACTGATAATATAAAAGCATATAACGCCTAAAAGAAGCTATTTTGGATGCTCTGAAGATAAAAGAATAATTATGTTGAATTAAGTCTAATTTTAATGTAAATATTAGTATTTTAAGTTATTTGAATATTAGTGTATTTATAGTTATGAAACACTAATTAATTTCCTTATACATTTCTAAGATGTTAAATAAAATATAAAGTTTTTTTTTTTTTTTTTGTTAAATAATATTTGTTTTTTTTTTCTTGTTCGTTTTACATACATGTATGTAGGTTACAATATTTTACTTTTTCTTAAACTTATCAAAATGGGAAATGTGTGTTTATATGTACGTACATACCTACATATATAAATACTTATGTAGGTTTTTGTTGTACTCTCAATTTCAAGATTTTAAACTCCTGACATGTCTTTATAAAAGTTAAAAAAGCTATTTTCATTTAACTCATTTTTCCTAAGCAGGAGTTCCTGGATAAATTTGATATATTGCAAAAACAAATTGACGTGCTTGAAATTTCTATAGTCATATTCATTTAATTTATTTGATATTGATTTAAATTACAAAACGTCAAAAGTCATACGTTGCTAGACGCAACCTTTTAAACTTTGACAAATGCATGAGAAATAAAAAAAAATCAAACAGTATGCAATGTACATCTAATTCTGTTTTTACACGGAAATTTGTTCCAGGAAAACACGTGTAAAAACCTATCTCTATAACCTATTGAAATTAGTGAAAAACAAGGATTTTTTCTTTTCAGGTTTATAATATTAAATTACATATATGTATAGGAAATCCTCTAAATTGCTCTGACCTGTAAATTTGCTTGTATCCACAAAAAGGAAATTTTCCTAAATTTCTGATATGAATATATTTCGCAAAAATTAAATTTAAGCAAAAAAAAAATTCAAGCCCAGAATATTTTGAATCGAGCTCAATTGAATAAAATAGTGTAAAAAATTTAAAATTTGTTTATTTGCAAACCGTGTTAAATCAAAACCGTGTAAAAAAAGATCGTGTAAAAACAGAATTAGGTGTATATAATTCAATTCAGTCTAGGCATACAATTACTCGTCATCGAGTAATCGCATATGCGATTTAAAAACTGAAAACTGAAGATTTTCAGACAGCATCAGATTATGTTTTTATTAATTTTAAATCGTCTAACAATTGCACACAATATGTGTAATTATAGATTTGAAGCTGCTGCTTGATATTGACACTTTGTTGATATCGTTTAGTTATTCAATTATGCTACAAACAAATACATTTATAGAATAGAAAGTCGATTGTTTGAAAATATTTTATAAATTATTCTCTCTGTGTATAATATTGCAAAACGCTTGAGGCATTTCAAAGTATTTTTTTTTTTTCATAAACAGTTTATGTTTATTTAACATAATATTTTTAATAATTTAGTCCTTAAATATAATAATTAAATCCGTTGAGATTTATAAAGTGCATTTTATTGCGTAGAAAATAACTTTTAAAAATAAATATAGGTACATAAAAGAAAATTATACTCCAAAAACAACTTTGACCATTTGTTATCATTAGGCAATTGCTCAAGTAAAAAGAATACCTCTATATAATATTGCCATAAAAAACTTTACAGACAAAATTAAAATATGCTTTGCTATAAATACACTTGTAATGTTTTTTATGTTGCTGATGCAGACATTTTTATACTTTTAATAATTTTTTACTAAATAGATTTAATTATTGTTGACTTAATTGTCATCACGTCAATTTGCCAGTGAGAAATCACATTGCAAAGGGTTCCAGTGAAATATTAGTGCTGTTGTCATAGGCAATAAAAACAACTATAACAATAATTTTTTGTCATACACTGTGCGAAATCTTGATCGATTACTGAACACTTTGGATGACATGACAACAAATAAGGGTATACTCGTATAATATATATTTCATTATTATTTTATTTCATTTGTTGTATTTATTTTTATGTTTGTAATTCTGTATTCAAATAAAATTACTACCGAAAGAGAGACGACATATAACCAAGAGTTACCTTTTTTTTCTATTCACATTACGCACACATTAACAATACACACTATAAGAAGACAAAATGAAATAGAAAATACGTATAGAAAGGAAAAAAAACAACAACTGTAACAAGGGCCAAAACAAGTGTGAGACAGATGGGGCAATCATTGCAACACCATTAATGAATAATAAGCATATTGCGTGTAGTCGTACAACAAATAACACAGTAACAGTAACAACCTCAAGAACAATAACGGAAATGTTAGTATGAAGTGTAGAGCAGTTGGGACAAAGTACAAAAAAACGAGTTGTTTGTTAAGGCGTAGAGAACCTGACAAACAGAAACACTAGCAATACAAACGGAAAATAGTCTCGTTCATAATAAAATCATAAAAGTGAAAGAAGAAAGTCCAAAAAAATAACAACTCAGTGAATGGCTGAATGAAGGAATGACTGGGGTAAGTGAGGGTACAAGTAAATAAATAAATGACACGCACTCATACTTACAAACACTGTGATTGCCATTGTTGTTCTAGGTGATGTATGATGAACATGAGTTGTTTGTGGAGATTAATGAATAGACGGTGACAGAAAATATAGAAAAAAGCGTGTAAGAGCCACAACACTCATATTTAAAGGAAAAAACTTAAATCATATAAAAAAGGTTGGTAAAAGGTTGGGAATATTTTCATAGACACCATGGTATGTTGACAATTATATTAGTTATGTGAAATATATACAGACATACGCACTTATATTTATCAGATAAATACTTATCTATATACATATGTATTAGGGATGACAATCCCGAAATCTCGGGACTTGTTCTAAAAAATCCCGGGATTTGTTAATACTAGTATTTGTTTACAAAGTCGTCAATAAATAAAGGTGAAAGAATTAAAATAATTTTGGATCGCCAAACTCTAACGTCCTATTTGATGTGTCTACGGATTTTGGAAATTTAAATTACTATATAAGAAGCTTTGATTGATTTAACCCTTCTTTGCATGAATTTTTCTTTATTGGTGAAATAAATTATGCTGAATTAAAGCAACAATTTCTAAAAAAAATTGTAGTTTATATTTATATTATATATTTAGCGAAAACAATATTATGGAAATTTCCATCATCATGCAATGTTGAATAATTAGCTTAATACTAAATAGAAATAAATTAATGTATTCAACGTTATGATGGAAATTTCCACCATTATGCAAAAAGGGTTAAAGCCTCAAAAGATGAATAATTTGTTTTACTGAAATAAATAGCTGTCATTTAAAATCGGATTAGAGTAACAGACGCAGTGATATGAATCTCTGTTGATGTTGCCCTTTTATTTATGCTTAAAGAGATATCAAAAATTGATCTGGTGAAATCTCTCCTTAAAAAAACCCAAAATTGAAGAGTGAATTTGATAATGAGATAGTAATGTTTGTTATTAGAAATTAATTAAAAACGTTGATTGCGGAAGGAATGAAATAATGAATGTAATTAAAATATGTAAAAGACTAATAATGTCTGTAATAATATGGAAGAAAATATTTAATACGAATTATTTGTTCCGTAGTGTGAGAAAGTATTGTTTACGCAATCAGAATATAAGAATTTGCTAAAAATTTGCCGCCGAACGATGTTTTTCGTCAGCTTCATATTGTTACGAAATTGTATTTAAATTGTACATCTCTGTCAACAGATGGCATGTTTGTCGATATACAACTTGTTTAGCATTTTAAGAAGTTTTAATTTATAAACATTATTGAGAACACTCTGTTATAAATATAGCTGAGCAATATGGCCACAATGAGTTTCAACGACTTTCGCTGAATATTCTAGACACGTACATAATAGACTTGCAGTCATGAATATTCTAGTATCTTAGCTCGAACCTTCCTGAACTTATAATTAGTGTATAAATAGACTAACAGGGCCAATTAAGTGCATCAGTTTATTGTGAGTCATCGTTGTGTGAACATCAAGCCTTCTCAAACTTTAAGTTAAATGTGTTCGTAAACCGTAATATAAGTGTTTTGAAGTTGTTTTCGTGTGCATTTAAGTAAATAAAGACTCGTTATATTTTCATCAAACTACTTGAATCCGGAAATAAACCACCGTTTTTAAACGGTAAAAACATAACAATTTATTAGTAACAAAATTAAATCAAGATTCTCTTTGCTGTAAATGCCTTTATGTTTAATATAGGAATTAAAAGCGAAATGACATATTATATTTGTGAAGCCAACATTTGGATATAATTTTATTATGTTTTTTATTTATTTATGGTTTATAAACTTTTAATCAACTTACAATTTTTGTTTTCAAACATATTTATATTCAACATAAGCAACTTTTTTGAAATAAATTGTTATTATTTATAAACCAATTTGTTTTAATATGAAACAAAAATCCCGAATTTATATTTACGTATGCACATTATGAAATTCCGAATCCCTGTATTTGAAAAACCAGTCCCGTTTGGCATACCTAATATGTATGTATGAATTTGTAAGAACTGATTAGGTACTTTACACTCAAAGAATATGAAAGCGTTTTGTTTTAAATTTTGTAATTTCTGTTTGTTCGAAAACTATTGTTGAGTTGAGAGTTTTACAGAAATAATTACGAGTATGCTCGTAGTTTGAGGGCAGACAATTTTAATTTAAAATTGGTCGCGAACCAAATATTACAGACAGAAAAACTACCTTTAATTAAAAAATTTGTAATTTATTCTATATTTCCTAAATTTGCATTGAGAACAATTTGTCTTGTTTGATTTCAGGTTGCAATGACTTTTTTGGAAGGTAAGAAACCTAATATTAATCAGATAAAAAATTAAAAAAAAAATCAATTTAACTTATTAATACTCGTAGATTAAATTTCATAAAATTAATATGAATTTAAAGGTTCCTATATTTAAAACTTTTTCAAAATAATTATACAAAATAATTATTTGTCCAATCTTGATAGCAACTATTTAGGGTCCTTGGGTAATAGTAGACATAGCCTCCAACTTATTGTCTTCGTTACTTTGTCAACTTCACGTTTGAAAATAAACTTTCAAATTAATCATGTTTTTAACAAACATTTATGCTGTGAGCGTATACTATATGCAAAATGTTAATAAAACTACAAGGAGCTACTAAAGTAATACATAATGAATTAGTTGAAAGAGCAAAAAAGGAGAAGACCGGAAAAGAACTAGGAAAGGTTATGATGTGATATTAGGTCAATTTATTACTTAGGTTTTAAAAAACGACAGTTTATTGTGAAGTAATTTACAAACACGGGTCTCCTTTTTTCATACTTGCAAACGTGCCGCCTATAATTTAGTTCTTCAGTTAAATAGTAATTAATCAAGTGAATGTTTTACAGTGACAAAAGAAAAAGGTTTCATTGAAGGGTAAAAACCTACATGTTGACAGCTTTATTTTGTCTGCATATACATACACATTTAAAAGTGTGAGTTTTTATTTATCAATTGTAGGTAAATAAATATTTAATGATACAAATACACTCCACATTTGAAATGGTTTAAAAGAAAATTTAATTTCTGTATGTGAGCACGTGTGTGTCTATCTGAAAATCCTATAATTTTCATTTAAATTGCCCCTTTGTTGGTAATTTTCCTTTTTAATATCACTTTTGTTGGCATTTTTTTTTCCTTATCTGTTTATGAAAATATGTTAAAAAGCTTAAAATCCATTCAGTATATTTATATAATTTTGTGTGTAGAACCCAACATACAAGTAATATATGCATTAAAATGAAACAACAACGAGAGGGGGGGGGGGGGGGAGGGTAGAAAATAAAATGTGTTTTTTATTCTTTTCTCTTTATATTTAAAAATATCAATTTCAAAAAAAAATAAAATAAATTTGCATTTTTTTGTTTGTTTAACTCTATTAGATTGTGTTGCTGTATAGCATGGAACTCTCGTGTATGGGAGTACAAAGTATAGTAGATATAGTGTTTAGTGGTTAGATTTATAGCGATTTGTTCATTCACTTTCATTTTGTTGTGTTATTTTTGTTTTTATTTTTTATGTTGGTTATACCCTCCTCCTTTAATTGAATTGTTTTGTTATCATTAAATTGAAATTGTAATCTCAAGTGTAACATACATATAAAAACGAAATAATCGATTTGTATAAATAATTTATGTATTTTTATTTGTTTTGTTTTCTATTATATTGTATTATATTATAATGTAATATATTGTATTTCAGTTAAGTTTCCTTTAGTTTTTGATTGAACTTTTCGCGGTAAATAAATAACATTAAGTTGTTGTTTTTTATTTATTTGCTGTAAAAGTTTTGTATTTTTATTTAGGTAGTGACGACCCTTAACTGCTTTGAATAATTGTATGCAAGTATAGTTTTGTTGTATTTTGTCATGTGTTTAAGTTGAAGGCTTTTTTGTAGGAAATTTAATATATTTTCTTATAATTACGTTCGAGATATTTTCGGTCAATTCATTTTAATGCCATTAGCATATAAATAAACTTGTATACTGCCAGCAAAAAATAATTTACATTTATACAATACGTTTTTCATTTTAACCAAGGGCCCACATAAACGCTTACAAATAGGGAGCTAACTAAGACATTATTTTTATATCACTGACACAAGTTGTTACATGTAAAGACCATAAAAACTAATCGATTGTAAAAGTGCCAAAAGGCAAATTTTTTAAAAATGTACAAGGCCGAAACAATTCATCTATATTTAATTTTTTTAAACATTTCAGAGTAATGAAGTCTATTAAAAGAAAAAGAAATAACGTTACTAATCAATAAAATAAATATATGAAATATCGAATATGTTTCTAAGATTTAATCGTGGTTAATGTTTCGTTTGATATCTTTGCATTAAAAAGATATTTCTATTCGGTACAAGGATGAAACCCATTGAAATTGCTTAAAATCGTTAAATTATTACACCTAACCCCCATAAAATGCCCTCCTTAATCATAAATGTCTGATTAATAAAAAAAAAATCCACACAAATTTCACTTCAAATAAGTTTTATAAAAAAAAAACAAGTAAGAAAGTATAGTCGGTCAAGCCCTACCACCCCTACACCCAGTGTATGTGTGAAAATAGTTTTTCAGAAAAGCGCGCTATATGTTAACTATGACCTATTATGGACCGATCATTCAAAAATTTACTGGCATGACTTCTGTGCAAATAAATATTTTTTGTGTTAAATTTTATTTCGATGTAAACACTTTGAAAATATATTTTAATAATTGTTTAAGTTTGGAGTCTTTATTAAAGTCATTTTCGAAACGGGCTATATGAGAGCTTTGACGAATTTTGAAGCGACCAAAATTAGGTATCATGATATCTGTATATGTATGTTAAATTTATTTGTGTTGAATTTTATTTGGATACCACCAAAATTTGTAAGATACTTATTGTTGTTAAAGTGAATTTCGGCAGAGGGATGGGATGCGATTGGTGTATGGGATCGATCATAATAAAATTAGGGCGAATATATATATATAATATATTTGTGTTGAATATTATTTCGATACCAATATTTTTAAGAGAGTAATGCTCTTTAAAGTGATTTTCGGTAGTGGGCTACGACTAATTATGGACCGATCTTTACGAAATTTGTAAATGTGATTTAGCTTCATCTATTACTCATTTGTGGTGAAATTTGTTTGCATACTTGCATAATTCAAAGATTTATGACCAGTAAACCCCAATTTCGGGAGAACATTTGTATGGGGATTCAATCCCATCCATCCTTGGGCCGAAAAAATTTCAAGTACCAAATTTTATCGAAATATCTTCAAAATTGCGACCTGTACTCTGCGCACAAACTTTACATGGACAGCCAGCCAGCCAGACGGACGGACTGACGGACATCGCTAAATCGACTCAGAAAGTGATTCTGAGCCGATCTGTATACTTTAAGGTTGGTGTTGGACCCACTATTGTGGTGTAGGGTATAAATAAGTACACCACATAATTCTTCTTTTTCCACTATTTTGCCAGGCCTTGAGCTCCACAACATGAATACTAACAGCGGTATTTCCCACAAATAAGTTTATTTTTATATTTAATTATTAAGTCCTTAATAGCTTAAAAGTTTTTTGAATACCTAATAGTAAAATTAAAGTAATTTTGATTATTGCCACAATTTATGTCGACAGTTTTATTTAGTACAATATTAAATGTCCAATAATATGTAGATAGTGTAAAAATAAATTTCATTTTAAAATGTATAATAGAAACAAATAAATTGTTTCTTTTATATTTTCAATTTAAAAGACCATAAATCTAAATAAAAATGTAATTTGTTTGTTGTAGAAAATGTTTTAGTTTTCATACGATTTATTTCGAATACTTTAAATACTTACACGCCAAAAAAAACTCATGACATTATTGATACTAATATGTTGTATTATCAGAAAATTTGTGTACAATTATCTGTATGTATGCATGTGTAAAAGAATTCTTGAAATCGTTTAAAAAGAAATTTACATTGCCTTTAGCAAAAGTTAATGACATCGACAATGACTTCTTTTTCTTTCACGCGAAGCAAACAAGAATAACCATAACCATCATAAAAAAAAACTCCATCTATTATTTGTTTTTATTTTTTCTTTTTATACCCTACACCACAATAGTGGGGAGGGTATATTGGATTTATGCATATGTTTATAACGCATATTGGTCCAACACCCACCTTAAAGTATACCGATCGACTCAGAATCATTTTCTGAGTCGATTTAACGATGTCCGTCCGTCCGTCCGTCTGGCTCCCTGGTTGGCTGTCCATGTAAAGCTTGTGCGCAGAGTACAGGTCGCAATTTTGAAGATATTTCGATACAATTTGGTACGTGATATTTTTTCAGCCCAAGGATGGATGGAATTTAAACTGGTGGAAATCGGTCCATTATTTCATCTGGCCCCCATACAAATTTCCTCCCGAAATTGTGGTTTACCGATCATAAATCTTTGAATTATGCAAGTATGCAAACAAGTTTCACCACAAATGAGTAATAAATAAAGCTAAATAACATCTATAAATTTCGTGAAGATCGGTCCATAATTAGTCGTAGCTCCCATATAAGGCCCACTTCCAAAAAATACTTAAAAGAGCATAACTCTTTTAAAAATGTTGGTACCCAAATAATATTAAATAAAAATGAGTTTCTTATGTACAAATAGGATGACACCTAATTTTATAATATTTGGTTCATAAATAGTCAAAACTCCCATATAAGACCCTCTTCGTAATTCACTTTAACCTCCATAAATCTCTTAAACGTATTTATATCGAGATAAAGTTTAACATACATAATATCTATATTCACGGAAGTCATGCCATTAAATTTTTGGATGATCCGTCTATAATAGGTTATATCTCCCATATAGCGCCCATATCTGAAAAATTGTTTTATTGATATACTGGGTGTAGGGTATTATATGATCGGTCTTGACCGACTATACTTTCTTACTTGTTTAACATTATTTTTCTGCATGTGTGTTGATTGGTATTGAAAACAGAGGCTTCAAGGAATATACATATATTCCAGAAATTAGTTTTCTATAAAACGTACAGCTCTTTACAGTGCATCATTTTACTTTTTGTACATAGATGCGTGTGTGTTTAACTCGTGGCACGAGTATGTGTACAGGGTAATGAATGAAGGAAGCAACCCCCTTACAAAAGACATTACAGTTAGTTGAAAAATTCATGTCGTTGCTGCCATTTTAAAGAAAGAAATTACAATGTATTTTTGTCTGTTATGAGGCGAATATCAGTTCACATTTTCACATATCGTTAAAATTCGTTTATGTTAAGCATACAAATTGCTACATTCTAGCCACACCACCCACTGCAAAACTTAACTCTACGCTAAATTCTATCAATTTTCCGACGTTTTGCTCCTTTTAATTTTTTTGCTCAACCATGAAACACAAACAAATTTTACTGTATTTTTCCCCTGTACCTAAACAAACAAAAAAACAAAAAAAAAACAATAAACTAACTTTTTGGGGAAGGGAATATATTTTTTTCCCGTTGCTGCTGATAAGCATTTGAAGGGTATGAGATTTTTTTTCAGTTTTACTTCTGTGTGGTTCATTGTAACATTAAATTTAAAGCAATTTTCGCGCGTGTAAATTGAATGAAATTGAAAATAATTTTCAAACGGCACTTGAATTGTGTTACAAATATAAAAAAAATAAAAAAGTGCCAAAAAGTAAAACATAAACGTGTATACAGATATAAAAAATGTTGTATGTTGTATGTAAGTGAGGTAAAATTTTAATATTTCGAGAAAAAACATGTAAAAAAAACAAATAGGAGAAACACATATTAATTTACATTTATGACAAACATGCTTACATACATATAAATTAATAGTATATACACTTAAATACATGGATAATTAAATTAAAATTTACAGTAACGGCCAAAACCTAATCAAAGTTAGTAAATTTTTTTATTTATTTATTATTTATTATTTATTATTGAAAAATACTAATTTAGGGAATTCAGAATTTAATAAAAAAAAGTTGAAAGTTCAAAAAATATTTTAAGTTGCAAATATAAGCGGGCTAAACTAAAATACCCCTAATTTCAGGTAAAAAAAAACTATTCAATCAATATTTCGTTGCGAATCCTTTATTCTGGATGACAAGTCTGTCCGTCCGTCCGTTAAAATTTGGTACATAATATTTTTTCGACAAAAGGATGGATGGGATTGAAACTGGTGGAAATCGCTCCATTATTTCACCTTGCCCCCATACAAATGTCCTCCCAAAATTGGTGTTTCCCGATCATAAATGTTTGAATTATGTAAGTATCCACACAAATTTCATCAAAAATTGGTGGTAAATGAAGCCAAATCACATCTACAAATTTTGTGCATAATTACTCGTAGCTCCCTTATAAAGCCCACTCCCGATAATCACTTTAAAGAGCATGACTCTCTCAAAAATATTGGTATCCAAATAATATTGAACGCAAATATATTTCATATGTATACAACTAATACGGTACAATTTTATTATGATCGGTCCATAATTAGGCGAAACTCCCATATAAGACCCTCTCCCTAATTCACTTTAAGCTCCATAAATCTTTTAAAAGTATTTATATTGAGATAAAGTTTAACACATATAATATTTATATTCACATGACACTAAATTTTTGGATGATCGGTCCACAATAGGTTATATATCCCATATAACGCCCATTCCTGAAAAACTGTTTTATACATATACTGGGTGTAGGGTATTATATGGTCGGGCTTGACCGACTATACTTTCTTACTTGTTTTTCATTTCATTCAAATGTTGGGTACAATTTAAAGAATTTTGCTACTAATATGCAACAGTTTAACTCATTATTTTAAATCGATAATGCCATTAGAAGAAACTAATACAACCATTTTTACAAATAGGAACTTACATATACGAGTATAATTTATTACTTTAATCTTTTGCATTTGTTAGTATGTTTCTTTACTGTAAGTGAATAATACAGCCATGTCACAGAATTTAATTCCGTTCGGAAGTGGAATTAATTCTGTATTTTGCTTTTATAGAAAAAGTACAAGAAAATTTTTTTTCGCAATGAAACCTTTTTTAATTTGCTATGGGGAATTGTAATTTTAAGCATTTCTAGGTTTCATTCCGAACAAAATTTTCGTTTTACTTTTTTTATAAGAACAAAATACAGAATTAATTCCACTTCCGAACGGAATTAAATTCTGTGGCTGATAAAATATACTCCTGATAATAAATACGTTTTTATATGCATGAGAAAGAAAGCTTTCAGTTACTAAACTTCTTATCAGTTCAAAAATTTTAAAATGCAAAGTGGCGATGTGACGATTTTTTCTTTGAAATTGACGATTTTCTGAATTATTAAAATTTTTCTGAGACAACAACTATTTTTCTCATTTAAAAACATAAATAATAAGCAGAACATGACATACTGTCCGGATGCGGCCTATGCCAATAGTAGTATTTTCCATCAGACTGGCATCGGTTGACTTTCGTTTCGTCGCTTCAAATAACCCGTTTCCAGTCATCTACTGTGCAATTTTTTTTTTACAAAAATGAAGGCGTTTTTTCACATTTCTATCGGTACGTGTTGGCTTTTTCTTTTCCACACTGGCTACTAAACCAATTCTATTTAATGCGCGTCTAACCGTCCAGGACCTGATATCCTTATCAATACTTTTTGCAGCATTTTTCGGGGTCTTGATATCCTTATTATGTAGCAAACGTTCAATCTGCTGGGCATCAACATCAGAAATCACTTCACAAGTCAAACAATAATGCACAAATAGAACTTTAACAGCTTGATAACGAGATCGCAACAAACAAACAAAAACCAACGGGTCAAATAATCTTATGAGTTTAATGAGTATTAAAATTTTTAGAGAAACAATTTTTGAAATTCATCGGAAAGATTCTAGAATTCTTTGAAAATAAATGTATTAAAATAATTAAAAAAATTAAAATAAATAACTGATTTGTTTTCGACATTGTAATTAAATCTAAATTAAAAAATTGTGTTACATTCAGATATTATTTAGTAAAATACAAGTTGTGTTGAATATTATATTTTTTGCGATTTCTTAATTATTTTATGTATTTTAATATATGTAAATCATAACAGACTATATAAACTTGAGTTTTTATATTTAAGTTTAAATTACTATTAACGATTTTTAAAGGCATATATCTAGACAATACCAAAGCCGATACGTTTCTCAAACAAGCCCAAATTTTATTAAAACAAGTTAAAATCGATATTTAGTATTTCCTACAGGATTATTTAATTAAGCATTGTGCAGTCCCATGCAGCCCATCCCAATGAAAAAAAAAATAATATCAAACATGCTATACAAATTAAGTTGAAAAGTAATAGGAAATTGTCGATCAGACTACTTACAAATCTATTGGAAAAACTAATTATTTTTGTTCGCCATGTCCCAAAAGTAATACGTTATAATTTTGCCACTTTTAACCTAAAAATTAATAACTTATTTTTACATTTAAAAGTTTTATAATAATGTGTAGTTGTAGACTCATGACAACAAAATGGTTTAAAATAAATAAACAAATTTAATAAATATTAAGGAAACTTATTGCAAAATTATACTTATTCAGATTTATAATCATTAATAAGGGCTGCTTCACACGTTTCAGTTTTAACTGAATAATTTATGTTCAATTCTTTTTTACACCTGTTAGTTCGTTCACACGCGTATTTTAAATTTTCGTGCTCTTTACCATCAAATTTTTACTTTTTCATGCAAACAACTTCGCGCAGAATAATACGGAGAAAATAAAAGAACAAAACAAAAGGAAGTAAGAAAATTTACTAGTACCGTCAATTATGTACCCCTTTTATACTCTTTTGCCTTCTCATCAAAAGTATTTGCCTATTTGATGCTGTGATCGTTTACAATAAACTAACAAAAATGCGTCAAATAAACTGAAAACAATAGAAGAATAAAAAATAAGAAATAAATTAAATAGATAAAAATAGTATAAAATACAAAAAAGTGCAAAAAATAAGAAATAGAAAATGTTTATGATTTTGCGCTATGAATAACTGAAAATGGTAATTTATCAATATTTTTACGAAAAATTTGCACTTTCATAAGGCCAAAACCGCTTGAAGGAGCATTCCAATGCTTTTGCGATGTACGAAAGAGTTCTTAACTAATGTCTTGGCTACAATCCTTGACATAGTATTGAATCGAAAATCTCAATGGCTTGGCTGTTTTTCTAAGTAATCAGAGAAATTGTAGCCCGAGACAATAGCTACAACTTTACTTTTGAAAATAAGTCAAAATTTCAAATAGTTTACGAAATATGAGCTCAAGAAAATTTGCAAATTTTCAAAAAAAAAATAAAGTCTGAAAAAAACTTCAAGTCAAAATCGGGAGGCTCGATTTTCACCGTAGACATAGTGGACTTTTTTGCATAGTACAATCCTAAGAACCAGAAACGCGAAGCGCCCATTAAGATTTTTTTCCTTCCATACAAATCGCCCCACTCTAGTGTGAAAGCAGACTAACTTCTTTAAATCTATTTATTTGAAGTAAATATAAAGTAGTTATTTAATACATAATTAGTAATACAAAAAGTGGCGAATAAAACTACGAAATAATGAATTCTGGAAGTCATTAAAATTAAGAATGTAAGTAAAGTTTTTGCTGGGTAAATTACCTAAATACACTTTCCAATCAAACCTAAAGCATTGTTAACATTTAATCACACCACACTACAAAATCATTTAAAAACTGGCAGCAATACTGTCGTTGTTTTAGTTATTTGTTTTTAAACATTGCTACCGTTATGATTGCTGAGTAATGGAAAATCAAAATGAAAGAAAATTATGCACAGATTCGTTGAAAATCTAACATTGAGTTTTATTGTAAAAAAAAAATGAAGCGCAGTGGTACTGTAGTTCTTAAAAATAATTTTTCATTGCGATTTGTAATAGTAATCATCTTTCGAAACAACAATCAATAAGTTCAAATTTGTAATATTTTCCTTGTTACATAAATATTGACATTTATGGGGCCGAATTTTATGTTTATGGTATACTTTTGTAAATCATTGAAAAAATTAAATTCAACACCGACCGATAGAATCAGAGACCCTTTCTGAGTCAAATTATCGATGTTATAAGTCTGTATACCAGTCTATGTAACACTTGTGTTCATATATCTGAATTATGTACAGTGGAGAGCACAAATAAGTACATGTTTGTGCATGGTGCACATGTTACTGTTTAAAAATAAAACTAAATGCTAATGAAAATAATTTTCAATAAAAAATATAATTTTCGGCAAATGACCAGTTGGCAAAAAATGCATGTACTAAGGCCCTGACTATCGTTCACAACAATAAAATGTTATGTTGTTTAGACTACAACACAACTCCCTTTTTCTAAGATTAACCCGATAAGTATTGTGAATCGTAATCTCAGTTTACAACATACAATACAAAATACTATTCAAAAACGATTATTAAATTTAACAAACGTTTATTAAGCAAATTTTTGTATGCAAATCTGTCTTAATAAACATTTGTTAAATTTAATAATCGTTTCTGAATAAGGGGGTTAGTGTTGTGAACAATAATCAAGGGCTAAATGTTGCAAAAGCGTGTCTTTTGTAATATGAGCTCTTTGCGATATTGGTTACATCTCAGAAATTGGACTGTAGATAACTGGAAACGATGAATATGGTCAAACAAATCCAAATTTAATCGTTTTCAATCCGAGAGTAAACAATATTGCTTGCACCGAACAACCCAGAGAATTCAAAGATATCATCACCATATTAAGGAAACAATAAATAACGCTGGGAACAAAATCATGAACCACTGTAAAGAATCGAAGAAATAATATGGAAAGAATACTGTCTGCGAGTGTTGCAAACTTATCTACCCGATTTTGTAGACAACTACGTTTATCATGTGTATGAAGTTACCGTTCAGCTGAATTATGACCCAAAGCACACTTCCAAAATCGTTAAAGAATAGCCTAATGAGCAGAATTATCTTTTGATAGAGTTGCCAGCAAAATGACCCGATCTCATTCCAAAGCTTTTGTTCATATACTCGGTGTAGAGTCTTGGCCCACACTACAGTCCTTTTTTTATAAAATAAAATTTAGCTATGTTATTTTACAATTTAATGGAGTATATGAAGGTTAACTTCGTACTACCAAATACCTTTGATATGATTTAAAAATGAAGCTGTTGCAGCATTATATTTTTAATTATGAAAACCAGCTCAAAATATTGTTTGAATTAGTAAACAATGAAATGCAAACACAACACAAAGTCGAGACAGTAACACCTTTTATTTGATGTCTTATTCACACCTAAAAATGAACTAAATTATGTCGTTTTTTATTACAAACAAAAAGTAATGTTCCATTTTACTAGAAAATTTTATTTAAATGAAAATATGAAAACATTCACAAAAAACCAGCATAATGCATTTGTGTACTAGTTATATGTTTTTAAATTTCATTGCTGCAACTCTGTTATGCCACATATACCTTTCTACAACATACGAGTAAACACATTTATGACTTTGTGTTGAAAAGTCATAAAAAGAACCAGCTGATGATAAACATACACACGAACACAGAGCATGCAGCCTAAGTGTCAACAACTTTGTAAAATCACATGCTTAACAAACAACCGAACACAATCATCTGCCGGGAAAGGATGGAAAAAGAAAGTCTCCGTAACTGAATTAGTGGTTAAATTATTTAAAGTATTTTGTCTAAAGTGTTAGGATGATCATGTTTGTGAAAGAACCTAAGCGAAGTGAGATAGCCAAATTATATTTAAAATATTTTTATCCTTAAATGCTTCGTAGAGTTGGTAATGTAAAGTTTTTTGTATTTTTAATAGATAAGACTTACTTGTCAATACAACAAAATATATATTTTCTTAGTGCCATAAAAAAATTAATAAAACAATTTTTTGATCTTCCTAGACTAATGATCCACTTTCATTTCATTTGTTAAGCCTAGTACTCTGTTCAAATTTGGGAAAAATGTTGAGCAACATTAATTATTTCATACGGAAAATTTGACGTGTAGCTAATGTACTTTTATAAACAAAACACATACATATATTTTGCTTTTTTGTGAATTTAAATCGAAAATCAATAAAAGTTAAAATATTAAAAAATCTGTGTTGAATCGAAATCTTTAAATAAAAACGAATAAACAAATATTACTAGCCGCTTGTGCAGCAGCACAACAAGTAATAGATATTGTTGTTGCGACAGAAGAGCTTTTGGATGAAAATTCCACGTGAAACAATTGCTACCTTAATTATTTCGCTGTGAAAAAATAATGTTGCCAGATAAAGTTCACATGTTTTTCACAAAATGAACAGAGTACTACTTCTGCAACATTTTTTCATGCAAATTTCATGTGAATTTTTTAACATGTATTTTGACAGCATTGCACTTGAAATTTTGAACAGAGTACTAGGCTTTACATTAAACTTTAAAGTTTTATCACTTTGTAGAGACTACTGTTTTTTCATATCCATCTTCCCCATTGATGTCGACAAGCATAGTTTTTTGTATGGATTTTAGTCTTTATATCCGGTGCTCGTTAGCTGCTACTTCTTTTTTTTTTCTTTTTTTTTTTTTGTTAATACGATTTTTTTTTTAATCTAGTAAAACTCTTTTATATTTTGTACATGAACAAATATTACAAAGAATAAAGAGGGGATGGATGGATCCTCCTCTTAGGTATTATTTTTAAAAACAAAAACTATAAGCTTTTAAGGTATATTCCAATTGCTGAGTGCTCTTTAAGTAGTGAGAGTAAAATTTAGAGATATTAATAAACTTTTTATTCTAATAGGAAAATAAATATTTTTCTAGCGACTTAGAGTATTTAAAGTAAAGTAGACCATACAAAAATTAATATATGTATTAAGAAAGTGTCTTGTGGGACCTGTTTCTCCAAAAACAAATGTTGTACTATTTCATGATACAATTTTAACATATAGACCTTAACCTTGCAAAATTAAACAATTTAATGGCCATCGAAAATGTCAGTTATGTAAAAAGTCCCAAACGAAATAAAATAACCCCAAATATATTTGAACAATTGTTCAAAAATTAATAAACTCTACAATCTCTGAGTATGTAAAAAATCGACTCTTCTCAGTAAATATTTCCTATATTGTCAAATATCCATTAGTAGACAAATATTAAATTATGTAAAAAAGCATTCTAATGAAGAAACATCCTAGTTTATTTTAGGAAGCCCTAAAGTTACCTAACTGCCCCTGTATTTTGATGACTGTGGGGCCTTACCAAGAAGCAGTGAATAATCGAACACCATTATTTTCTGTATTAATGAAATTGCAAATAAATGAAAATGTTACTGCTATCCATTCTAGGGAAGCAGGTTGTAAGCGAAACAATTATAGAATTATTGAACTAAATTGCTAATCCCATACGAGGAAACAGGTTGTACATGCTTCCAAATAAGAATTCGATATATAAAAATTATGCCATCACAAAACTTGTTACAGGTAAGCTCCAATTTTTTCTGGGATCTTACTCTTGTTGATGGTCGTTATGCTAGAAAACGTTACAAAATGAAGATGCTATTCAACATAATCAGAAGAGAAAATACTGTGTCGTTATTAATTAATAGTACGCTCCGCATTTTGGTGGTGTAGGATATTAAAAAAATCAGTTTTATGAAAAAAACGCAGTTAAATCATTTGCTAGTGTAAAAATTTTTTATATTATTTAGCACCAAAAATATTTTGTATACATTATAACTGTATAAAAAAATTATATTTAAAAATATCAAAATACTTTCACTTTGGTTTTCTTAAAGTAAAAGTTGTGTTTATTTCGTAATGCCATTTGCATGCCAAACAAAATTCATTAAATATGAATGTGGCTCCAAAACGGAAAACTAACTTACGATGGTAAAAACAAAAACAGGCGAAAAGGAAACCAAAGTAAACCATGAAATAATAATAATACATAATTTCATTATAACTTTTATTTATTTTTCACCTGTTTGCCATTTATACGAATATTCATTATGAAATGAAAACGAAAAAAACAACAGGGAAATACGAAACAAAGTTTACTGGCCAAAATCCGACACTATTAGCTGTGTGCGATTATGTATGAAAATATTATGTACATTAGGGTGGTTGGGTTTATAGAGAGGCAAAAATATGTTAATAGTTATTTTATTTACAGGTCATTATTAGCCCATATTCCAATAAGAAAAAAATATAATTACTTTATTTTCTAGAACTTTTACAAATCCTAGTTTTAATGTTTGAACTTGGCTTGATAAGCAATTTAAAATAAATTTAATGCGATATTAATACTATTTAATAAACTAATTAGGTCAAAATATACTGAAAAATTCAGTTTTTGTCCAGTGAGCCAGCTCGTAAACAACCAGCACTAGAACAAAACTTTGAGGGATGGTATATCAAAATGAAATATTCATTAATGTGTTGAAATTTAGTTAAGAGAAATTTTTGTTGTTGCCCACCTAATGTACTTTGCAATTCTTTTAACATTACACATTCCCCAGAATGGTTCGCTAACAAAACAAAAGAACACAAATGGCCAGGTTTTGTAATAAAAAAATCATGTAGAGCTGTTCAGTTGCTGCTCATTCGGTGTGTATGAACTTTGTAGAACTCAACATATTAAATCAGAAAGAAGCGGGCCTATTGTTTTATAACATGCTTTGAGCTTTATGCCAAATAAAAATTATTCCCAACGCCAAATAGTTGGGTGTAAAACTACAGGGAAAATATTATAACACGCTAACTGTTTTTTTATTTTCGCAAAACAAAAAAAAAAAAAGATTTGGTGAACACTACTTGGGGTTTAAACAACATTTTCATTATTCATATGTACATGCATACATAATTTGAATCGAAAAAGAAAAATCGTTAAGTTTATTTTAAGCGTTACGATTTGCTTATACTTTGGCCATAAATGCCACTTGACGACATATCGTGCATACATGCCAGTGGTTTACCAGGTTCGGGGTAGTTTATTTTAGTTTTATTTAAGTTTATTTTCCTTGTTGGTTTATTCATTAGAAAATTTAGAGTTAGAAAGTTGGTTTTTTGATTTCTTAAAAAAAATCATTTTGCCCTTTCCATTTTTTCCTCATCCAACAATAAAATTATATATGCACACGCAAATATAATTAAGAAACTGAAAAATATACAACTGTAAAAATGATTGTATATTTCATATTTTATAACAGCGATATCTACACTTAATATCCGAACCACAAACAAAAAACAAAATAACTAAAAATAAACTTTAACTTAAACGCACGCAAAATATTGGAGTAAGAAATCACTAAAAATGTTAAGCTGGTCAAGGTCGACCATAAATAATGCTACCATGTGAAGGTGTTATAAATCTGGGTGCATTTAAATAAATAAATAATTCTAATGATAAGTACAATTGTTTTTTAGAAGAATGATTATAATAATTTTAATAAACTAATTAGATTTTCTAAACCCTATAGTCACATAAAAGCATAGAAACAAAAGCTCTACATGAGCAGTTTTTTTTAGTTTAATAGAACTTTACATAAACCAGTGCAGACAAAATATGACTTTTCACAAATATTTTATAAAAGGTTCATTACTCAGTTTTTAAATAGTTGTTTGAGTAATTTTATTACAATTTTTCTATACAAAACTAGATTTTAAACCTCGAAACCAATTCAAACTATTTTATTGGAGAATTTGACTGAAATTAAATTGCTACGAATGATCACAATTGCAAAAAAATACAAAAAAAAAAAAAAACTTAAAGTACACCCAAATTCCTTAGCCCGCAATATATTAAATAATACAGGCTATACTCGACTAAGAAGAAGGGATACAGCGGACCTAAGCCGAAGACAAGAAGGAAGAATGCCAACTTAATACATAAAATAAATAGAATAAAAAACACACTAAATATAAAACCCCCTTATTCAAAAACGATTATTAAATATTAAAACTTTTATTGAGCTAATTTTTATATGCAAATCTGTCTTAATAAACGTTTGTTAAATTAGTCCGCTTTTACACTCTTCAAGGCAAGTATTTTTGGTTGAGAAGGAAAAAGAGAATAAAATAGATACAAGTACCCTAGTCAATTTTCTTAATTCCTTTTGTTTTTTTTTCTTTTTTTTCTGCATGTTGATTTGCATGAAAAAGTACGAAAATTGAATTGACGAGTATGAAGGAAATGGCAAGTTTAAACGAGAATTGAACAAAAACTGGTCAGCTAAAACTGATGAGTGTGAAATAGGACTTATTTTTTTGTACAATTCGCTATTAGAAAAATTGATTGAAAAATGTCAGGTAATATTAGATTTGTGAAAAGAGTAAAATAAATCTCAATGTTGGCTAAAAAGTTGTAATTCTTTAAAACATAATTTTTTATTACATAAAAATACAGGATTTAAGTTTTGCCGATTTTAAAATTTCTTTTTGTGTTTAATGTTATTGTTGTGCAGCATCCAATTGAAATAAATATTTGAGAATTTTTTCATATTTTCCTTTATATATGTATATATGTCCTTAAAATCCTTTAATATGTCCTTAAAATATTTTAACAGCCACAGGACTTAATACTAAAATCCTGTGGCGTTTTACAAACATTTTTATGATTTTCATATATCGCGGCAGTTGTCTAAAAGCAAAATGTATAATAAAGCAAATAAATAATAAATGAAATATAAATTTTAGCTATAATTTTGAAAGTGTGTGAAGGTTGTGTTCTTTTCCCGGTGCTCTAACGTCAACTAGATATACCTCTAATTGTGGAAAATTGCAACATGTGTTAACTTTTCTCCAATGTAAATGCCTTTTTTCAGACACAAGAACATCTAGACGCATTACAAAATCACTTCAGTTTTACACAGTCTGGCATAGGCAGAAAAGGCCTATCTATACCTATCTATCTAAAGGTACGGTCACATTTGGCAAATATTTACTCAAAAAAACCATTTTGTTCGCCGTTGTTTACTCTTACAAGAGTTTTGCAAAACCAAACAGCATCAAATAAAATAAAACTAAATATTTGTTGTGTCTTGTCATAAATAAACGAAGTTTTTGTAAATAAATAAACTAGTTCAAATATATGTTATTTAGTGGTTACATCTTTTTCGGCAAATATTTGCCAAATATGACCGTACCTTAAGAAGTACTATTTGAGTATCTTCATTTGAAGACCTGCCAAATAATGCCGCATTGAATGACTATTAAAAGGCCCATTATAGATAATATTCTTACTACATGCAGTAAGTATATAACTTATAGAAGTGTAGTTTTATATGTAAGAAACTATTTCACGTGGACTTTAAAACGCTAGATTTTATAAAAGACTAAATTTATAAAAGATTTTGTACTTTTTTATGGTTTCTGCAATGGTTGGTTTATTTATTAATTTTTATATTCGTGTTCTAAAGACAGCAAAATAAATTGTAGTTATTGTTGTAGAATTTAAAGATTCATATTTAAATAAGTGAAAAACCATTCATGCTTGATTTTTAAATAACGAAATATTTTAAAAGCAGGAAGGCTTTGTAGTAGACAGTATAGAATGAGTATCGAATCTTTTCGAATGCGTAATATATGAAGCCGTAGCGCATTGTTTTGCTGTATTGTCATTGGTTTCGGAAGAGGATTTTTTTGTTGGGGTTTCATTTTATTCTTTAGCTACCAAAATTGAGTCAGGTAACGTCGGAAATACGTGGGAAGTTGCAAAATTTGTTAATAATAGTCACTGCTATTTATATGGATAAATTTTAAAAGTAAAAAGTGCAGAAGAAGAACATTTTTGTTGAATATAAAGGATAATAAAATTCTTATAACTTTGATATTAATATTTAATAGTACAAATAATTTTATCACGAAGATTTTTTACAAAGCTTAAAGCATTATTATACAAAATGCTTCAATTTTGAAGAAATCAAGAAAAGTACCATTGTTTACTTGCTTTATCAACGATATATAGATCTCCATAACAGGTTCTCGTTAACCGATTGGCATTAATATTTGCATCAGTTAGTTTTAGCTGCAAATATCAAAATATCTAGCTATTTTAGGACAGATGTAATTTGTTTTTTTTTTTATACATATAAGATCCAGGAATTTTACCAGTTCTAATTTTTGATAATTAAAATACTTTTCTTATTTTATTATATTATAAATTCAAAAAATAAAAACAAGTAAGAAAGTATAGTCGGTCAAGCCCGACTATATAATAATACCTTTTAAAACAGTTTTTCAGGAATGGGCGTTATATGGGATATATAACCTATTGTGGACCGATCATCCAAAAATTTAGTGTCATGATGTCTGTGAATATAAATATTATATGTGTTAAACTTTATCTCAATATAAATATTTTTAAAAGATTTATGGAGCTTAAAGTGAATTATGGAGAATTATGAATTATGCACCGACCATTATAAAATTGTACCGTATTAGTTGTATACATATGAAATATATTTGCGTTCAATATTAATTGGATACCAATATTTTTGATTGAGTTATGCTCTTTAAAGCGATTTTCAGGAGTGGGCTTTATATGGAAGCTACAAGTAATTATGGACTAATCTGCACAAAATTTGTAGATGTGATTTGGCTTCATTTACCACTAATTTTTGATGAAATTTGTGTGGATACTTACATAATTCAAACATTTATGATCGGTAAACCCCATTTTCGGGAGGACATTTGTATGGTGGCAAGGTGAACTCTGCGCACAAGTTTTACATGTACAGCCAGCTAGCCAGCCAGACGGACGGACGGACAGACGGACATCGTTAAATCGACTCAGAAAATGGTGCATTCATATGCAAAAAAAAATCTTTAAAGGGGAGTTCCATGTTTTTTTCTTTACAAATCACAAAACCGAAATACATCGAATGACGACGGAATATGTAAGTTAAAATGTGTAAGTACAGATATTAAATTAATAAACAAAAATCTCAATACATATTTATGATTTTTGAATAATCCAAATGTGACAATTTTCTTTTTAATTCGAAATCGTTGAATTTGGTTTCAACGATTCTCCAAATTCTTTAATTTTCCTCATATCTGTGTTTGTGATTTTATCCTCGGGTTCATATTCCTTAAATAATATGTTGTGAATTACTACACTACCAACTACACGAAATAAATAAACAACGGAGTACTTATTATTCTTATTTTAATAAGAATTGCTTTAGTTTTTTTCTAATAAATTCCAAAACCAAACGGGCTCTCTTCTGTCTCTTAATTTCAGTTTGATTTATTATTCAAATAAATAAACCATTAATTGAACTTGCAAACAATACAAAAATATTAAAATATTTGCGAATATAAAGTGGAAAACCGCACAAGGGTCATTTGAAAGATTATTTTTTGGGTTTGATAACATGATTGCGTATTTAACAATTAGTGTTAACTTTTTATTCATGTATTTGAGAACACGGTGAGAACTACACAAGTTAAATGTTGCTGTTGGTCTCTGTTTTTTTTTTTTTTTTTTGGTTTTAGCAACAAACCTAGTTATACACATGCTAACAAAAGTTGTAAATATTTCGTTACTCTATACGATGATTATTTGTATATGTATGGTTGTACATGAGAATACCCAATAGGAATATTAGCTAGGTCTTCATATTGCATGCCTTTTAAATTACATGTTTCGCATTCTGAAAGATTTGATACTCATTATTTACTGACTTTTTCTAAGAACATGTTAAAGAGGGACTTATCCTCCTTATAAAAAGTTTCATTATTTAAAAATCAAACAGGAGTTATGCAATTCACAAGTGATGTTGTATGTTGTACATTGTACAACACAAGTATTAGATTGTAAACACAATTATAAGCCGTATGCTTATGTTGTCAAACCTTCAAAATGACAAAAGAAAAATATTTTAAATGCAAATATACAAAACATAAAATAAGAATATTTTCAGAAATATCCATTATTGAAATGTATTGTTTATTTATTGTTTATACATTTTATTTTCTTGTTTTAAATTTATCAATCAGTTTCCTCATTTGAGTGTTACCGTTTCGTTTTTTTTATACCCACCACAAAAAAGATAGGGGTAAATTACGTTTGTTATTCCGTTTGTAACACATCGAAATAATTGTCGTAGAGCCAAAAAGTTTATATGTATATTCTGGGTCCTTATAAGATTCTAAGGCGATCTAGCCATGCACGTCCGTCTGTCTGTTAGTTTAAATCACGATAAAGCTTCGAAAAAAAGGCATAAAACAATGGTATTCTTACCAAACATTCTCTCATATACCGAAATGTTTGGTATTGAATATGGGCAAAAGGATCCGAGTTATAGATCAAAGTTTCAGACTACCTCGATATTTTCAGATATTTTTTGCTATTTTCTTCAAATATAATGCAGATAATACCATATAATTCTGCACACTTTATTTTTATTATAGAACGACATGTCCAGTTGAAAATGGTAAGAAAATTTCCACGATATCTCATAGCCCACATACAAATGTCTTCCCGGAATATGGCTTTATGGTACATAAATGTCTATAAAAAAGCCGTATCCATACAAAATTCTGCAATAATAAGTTTCATGCAAAGTGAAATCTCAAAACGATATTTTGTTTGCATCGGTCCATATTTTGACCATAGCCCCATACAAAGTCCACTTCCTGAAATCCCTTAAAAACGCATAAATCTCTTATAAAAATCACTAATAAGTCGAAATTTAACACAAATAATCCGTAGACACATCTAAATTGTCGTACTAAATTTCATGATGAACGGACCAAATTTGACCATAGTCCCTATATAAAGTTCACTTCCGGAAAGCACTTAGATACGCATAAATCTCTTATAAGCAACTGCAGCAAGTTTAAATTCGACACAAATAGTCTATACATATATAGAAATATTAACACCCAATTTAATAATAGTCGGTCCATATTTGACCCTAGTTGTTACCGTCGCCACCCTAAGGTAAAAAAACCTTCAAATTTTCATATTGAAAAATCACTTAAATGCGCATAAGTCTCATGTACACATAAATCGTCGTACAGAATTTCATGACGATCGGCCCGCAATAGGTCATAGTTCCCATATGAGGACTACTGCCGAAAACTCTTTAACCTACATAAACATTAATTTCGAACCGTAATTTTAGACAGATCAGCATATAAAAATTATACTATTGACCTTTGTGAAAGTGGGTCCATAATTGGACATAGCTCCCGTAAAAACTCCACTTCCGAGAAGAAACACATAGTAACTATACAGAGTTGACAATTTTGACGTTTTTGAAGCCAAAATCAGTTGCCTAGGGAACTTAATTTATAGTTGGTTAAAGTAAATCTCTTTATGTTACAAAAATATAAACAAAGTGTAAATAACTGAGGAGGGTTGCGGGTTCGATTTCCGCCAAAGACTATGGGTGTTTTCTGCAGATAAGCCAAAAGGCTTCGCACTTTGTGTTTGTTAATTATAAAAAAATTATTGAGATGAAATTCAACTAAACCAATAAATAATATAAGATTCGGCACAGCCGAATATATTGTTTTCAACTAAAATAAGTAATTTTTATTGAGATACATACTTTAAATTTTGGGAACACTTAAGCTTTCATACAAAATTTGAAAAACATATGTAAGAATGTCGTAGATGTTGTACAAAATATTTATATAGTAATTATCAACAACATTTTTATGCGAGTATTCTACAACAATAAATTGTAATTAATGAATAAATAAAACTCTGGATTGAACCAAAAGAAAATACAAAATCTTCTATAATGTCTACGAAACAAAGCTTTTAGGAACCTCTCATTACTGTATCTTTTTCCCACTAGGCACTGCTGTCTGTGTGTGTTCATATGTAAATTGCAAATAAAACAAAGCAACGGTCGAGCTTTAATAACCACGGATTTTATAACATATTTCATTGTTGTTGGTGTTTTTTTATTAACCAAACAAAAAAGTAAAAAAACAGCAACACATGTAAACGATTTGAAGCAGAAAATTTTCTGTTGGTATTTGCAACACTTCAATGTGAATTTGAAGACTTAAACAACATTTAGCCTTTTGGTTTCTATGTGTGCGTGTTACCGACACTATTCACAAACAACAACAATACTCGCCCTTAACAAGAAGAGCAAAGAAAGAATAATATCAGCGCCATTGCCTTCGCCAATGTTGTTCACAAAAACATTGGTTTTATCGTTTCATTTCCTATCATTATGGGCTGTATAGACTTAATATCGCTTTCTCACATCACATTAACCATTAAAACCTAAAGTTATGATTTTAAGTGGTTTTAAATCTTTAAATGTTTGTTTTAAGTCAACACCCCATCCTTGTGTAAATTCCAGGGCCCCCGCTATACACTACACACACTTTTCGTTGGGTTAAAAGTACAGACCAACAAATACAAACAATCACACTTTCCTTCTTTCGTATACATAGACTAATATCCCTGTTATGATGAATAAGCAATTTGTTGACTTGTTTGGGGGTTGATAGTGTGTGTATTTTGTCTATACATACTTGAGTATGTATTAATATTGCACGTAGCAAACATGGAGTTGCTATTTGAAGTATTTTTTTTTTTTACTTTAAGAAATTAATTTAGTTAATAGGAATTCATTAAAAACCAGTAAGAGTATTATAATCGGCTGTGCCGAATCTTATATACCAACCACCAATATTTTAATGTATATTTTACTTAGATTCTAGATTTATACATTTAGATGTTATCTAGGTAAAAAAATGCTTGGTAATATATAGTGAACAAAGCTTTTCAAATATTTCGATTTAAAACTTTATACCAATCCAACCTCTTGGGTAGTTTTTGGGCATTGCAATTTGCAATAACTATTAGTTCGAAATCCTATCGTGCTTTAACTTTTTTTAAACGACAGTCGATTTTGCAAATATTTTTGTGTACAATTTTATTTTGATATCAATATTTAGAAGATGGGAGCTATGGCCTGTAATGGTCTTTATAAAATTTGGTATGACTTTTTTCTATATATAGATATATGAGGTTTATCGATATCGTATTTCAACTTGATAACGATGTCTATAAGAGATACTGTAGTGATTTCCGGAGGTGCTCCCCATATGGGACCAATTATGGGCTCATCGTCATACATTTTGGTGCCTATGTTTCCATTTACATGATTTTGATGTGATAACTAATTCTATACATATTTAATATTTAGGTGATTTTCGAAAGTGGACTTTATATGGGGGCTATATTCAAACATGAACATGTATTCATTGTGATTTCTCTTTACATAAGACTTGCTGAATTTTGTTGGGATATTGATTTTTTATAGGCATTTATGTACCTTAAAGCCATATTCCAGGTAGAAAGAAGTGATTACTACCATTTTTAACAGGACATGTAATTCTATAATAATAATTAAATGCGCAAACTGATGATGATGCTATTATCTGAATTATATTTCTAAAAAATATCGAGATTGTCTGAAACTTTAGCCTATAACTCGGATCTTACAGCAGAATATCCGCCTAATTTCAACATTTCGGTGGAACAAATAGTGTTTGGGAAAAATTTAATTGTTAGATGTCTTTTTTTTTTTAAGCTTTATCGTGCCTTCAACAGAAGGGCTTGCATAGGCTTTTAGAATTTATAAGAACTTAATTATAGTTTTATGCGATAGCTGTTTATTGTTTTACAAAGAAATTTATTTACAGATTATTTCAGTGCATAGAACTGATAGCATTTTGTTACCCTAAATTTTATACGAATAAATAGATATATCTAAGATTTATATCATTGACCTTGCAATAACACAGTATAAAGATCTGCATAAATCAGATTATTATTAGACAATATTTGAAGATCAATATTAGTATTTTGTAAGTACAATTGTATACTTTGCAGTTGTTGCGTATTTTATAGAGGTTCCAGTATTAATAATAGGCGACAGTTTGCAAAGTTACACAGAAAAGAAATCAGTGAAAATCTGATGATAACCCCGTTGCCACAAGTAATTACTTGCAGTTGGAGTATCTACGAAAAACATCGAAAAACAGCAATCTTTTTGAGTGATCAAGTCAAGTTTATTTTTGAAATGTCGTCAACAAAGAAATTTCTAACAAAAAATTTTAATAAAATTCGGTTTGATTTCAAGAAAAAAATAGAGAAAAAATAATTCAAATTTATAATTTCTTTTAAATGCATGAAAAGTAAGTTAAAATATACCATTAAGATGTGTTGTGATTGTATCTATTGAAAATGCAGAATACAAACGTTTTTAATACTAAAGCATTACTTTAATGAAATAAATGTTTCTCAATTCATGCATGTAGGCATATAAGGGCTTAAATGCCACTGTTTCAAAAACACATTTTTCCACTATTATGTTTAACTGAGCTTTAAAAACATTTCATTATAATTTTTGCATTATTAAGTAATTATGGTTAAAATGGATTTACTCTATTTGGACTAAAATTGCAGATATTTCAAATTTATACATTAGTTTTACTTATTGCAAAACTTATGAAGTATTAAGGTATGGACAGTAAGAAGGTCATATATACACAATTAGAGTAATATATTACGTATCTTTTGTTAAAAAAGTACCAAATATGTCGATAATGTAATTATTTATTATGCCGCAGAAATAAGAAATTTTAAGAATTGAAATTTATGATAGTTCGTGATATTGGTTAGTAATAATGTTGGCTGACGTAACTAAACCTTTTCGCTGCTTAAATGTTGGACATTGTAAATTATATAAATTTTACGCTACTAATATCATTAAATCACCAGAAAAATGAGATTTTGATCAAGAGCTAATAGTTCAAATGAAATTACCCGGCTCCAAACCCGCCAACTAAGTCCCAGTTTACACGAAGCAACACTTTAAGCTAAGCTGATTAACTTTCAGACATCGAGGTAAGGGAAGTGAAGACGAGTACACACTTGATTGTACTAGCAGTTTAAGTAATAAGAATTGTGCTGTATAAACAGCGCATAATTTGCAAGGAAAAATATGTATCAATCTTTCCAATAAAAATTGCTTTGTGTAAATTGAGACAAATTGCGCACTATGCTAACCTATTATAGTAACTAACACTAACAAAAGTAATTAACTAAACTAAAATAAAAAACAAAAAATTAGTCGTTAATCAACTTCTTATTAGGCTCTTAAGCTTAAAATTGCTTTAATTATCCTGTGATATGAATAAAAATATGTCTTAATAGAATTTTACACTACCCCCCCGCCCCCTTTAAAAAACGTTAATCCTCCTATTTAATTTTGTCTAGATTTTGTAGTTAACAAACACAAACAGTTTCTTTATAAACTGGGCTATTTAAAGAAAAAAAACTTACATTTGCTTAAACAATACAACACCAGAAAGCACACATTAAACACTGGGAATGACGAAAGAAGCTAAGGCAGCAGAAAAGTCAAACCAAGAAAGGGTTCATTACAGACCATTGATGTTTTAAGCTAAAAAAGTGTGCCGAAAATAAGGCCACCTAGAAAAAAGATGATGAGAAAGAGAAATAGAATATTTTCTTTAGAAGAGTGTGTGTATTGTAACAAATGGCGGAAGCTGTTATCTTTTATGGCATTTAAATGCTTAAAGGGCACCAATAACAAAAAAAGGGTAATTCCCCAGTAACAACAGGATTGCTGTTGTAAGTGTAGGAAATAAATGTTAAAAGGCATCTGCTTAAGCAATTAATTAAAAGAAGAACAAAACAGATTTTCATCTACAAAAAAAATTAAAGAAAATGAAAAAATTAAATAATGACTAAAAAATTACAATCTGCTTTTTGTAAAAAACACTTAACAAATGTTTTAAATAAAACACTATGTACTTATTTTTCTTAATTTAATACAATGAGTTTTCTTGCTAGATGGTGGCCATTTTGAAAATAAGTTTTGACATTTCTTGACATGTCTTAAAGCTGTATGGACTAGTAATTTTCTTGGTTACTT
The DNA here is from genome assembly GCA_950370525.1 of Bellardia bayeri. Taxonomy (NCBI): domain Eukaryota; kingdom Metazoa; phylum Arthropoda; class Insecta; order Diptera; family Calliphoridae; genus Bellardia; species Bellardia bayeri. Next base: position 87,776,028 of record OX493264.1, on the reverse strand, counting down.
CATGTTTTCTTTGTGCTCGTCTCTTTCTGTATGTTTTTTTTAGCTGTGAATCATACATATGCACATGTACCACATATGTACATATGTACATGTTATTTAACATGCAATCTCATACCTACAAACCAACAAGTATTTGTAACAACAAAAATATGAAACATAAAATGAAATTTTATTGTAGAAAATTCTTTGTATGTATGTTTTTAAACATTTAACATAAGCTATTGTGAATGCTTATAACCACGAATATGATTACGCTTAAAGTCGGATATTTATATACACCTGAAAAAAAAAACTGAATAAAGACGATGATTTATTAGTTTGTAAACTCAATGGTTAATGGTCATAAAGAGAGTTCACTTTTTAGTTGCTTTTTTAATGGTAAATATGGGACATATTATAAATTTTTGTTTTTGCAAACAATATGTCGTTAAACTCTCGAAATCAAAGCGGTATTCTTTTTCTCTTAGTGTATCTACACAATAAACACTCATATTTTCATGAGTAATAAGTTCAAGTGTTTGTTATTATGATCCCCTTTACCTGCCTTACTATCAACACATAAAAAACCGTACATATGTATACACACATTCATATATTTTACGGCTTAAAATGACCTCTTTTGACCACATGCCAACAATAGACGCCAGTTTTCCTAAAAAAAAATATAGAAAAACAAAAAACGTAAAGAGGTAGAAAGCAAACGACAATAGCAGGTTTAAAGCTTTTTGGGGTTTGAGTTCCCTTGAGATGTTGGCGTGTTGTTGACATTAACTTTCGTAGCCATAACCGAACACGTACCAGTGCCACATGATGGTTTAGTGTGGTGGTCGTTTTAACTCCTCATTGGTTCAAGAGTGTTTTTTTCCTGTTTTTGTTATTTTTATTTAAGAAAGCTTAAAATGGTTTTATTAATACTCATATCATTAAACTGCTATAAGTTTGATGGAGGAAAAATTGCTAAAAATTGTAAAATATAAATGCTCGTAAAACTCTTCAACAACATGCATGTATTTATTGTTTTGCAATTAATTCAGTCTGCAGAGCGTGCTTGCAATTTAAGGCCATGTTTGAAAAAAAATTAAAAACTATATTATATTTAATGTTTTTATAACAGAAATTTTATGTGTTTTTTGTTGGTTAGTTTGTAATCAACAGTTATGTTTATTTAAAGTTGTTGTTACTTTATTTAATGCATGTTAGAAGGTCATAATTTTTTAATAGTCGTTCGTCATATCACAAGAAACCTATTAAAATGGAGCTTGTTCTTGAGTTGCTTAAAAATAAAATCGTTAGATTTTGAGACGATATGCAAACACATTATGTATGTATTTGTTCCCTCCTATAAGCACGTACATACATATATTATGGTTTTATTTTATGATATATAATTTAATTTTCACAACAAAGTTCGGTATTTTCCATAATTTTCAAAAAGCATTTTTTCATTTTAAATAAAACACTTAAAATATAACTAGATGTTGAAATCGTTATTATTGCCCGAAAAACAATATTTGAGTTTAAAAACATTTCCTTCAAACGTTGGCCGCGACTAAGCGTTAGGAGTTCTATTCGGTAGGTTAACTTTTCGAAAACTCGTTCCAGCATTGCTACCGGTAACTTACAAGGTACGACTATTTTAGGTGGTGATACCAGTAACTCACGAATAACTCACATAACCTCAAAGAAGAAAAAAACTGAGTTATGATTACACAAGTATTTTTTGATGATATAAAACATTTATTAATAAATTTATTTTTTATTTTCCTTTAATTATTTTTGAAAATTATTGCTACGTTGTGGGTTTAAAAACTCGAAAAGTTCAACACATTGTTCGTTCAGATAATAGTTATAAACTATTTTAGACCTTGGGACACCGTAAATTTAAAAAGTCTAACATAAGTGCCAATCTAATAAATATAAAAACATATACAATTTTTGCGTATTATAAAATTGTGTATAGACAATAATAGATACTTTCAATACTATGAGAAGATATATATACAACAATAGGATCTACTGCTTCTCCAATTGTGGCAGATATTGTAATGTAGAAGTTATTAAATAGTTGTACAGAATTTAAATTATAAAACCAAGAGTAATTACCAAATATGTAAATGATTTATTTTGTATTGCTTTAGAATATGCTATTGATAACATGTTGAAGATATTTAATGTTTTTTATCTTTATATTAAATTTAATAAAGAATGAATATGATTCGAAACGTTCATATTTGGATATCTTATTGATAAGAAGGGGAAAGAGTTTAATAATGAATTGATATCAAACAGCTTAAGGAAAAATAATTTATTATTATTCTAAGTATAGTAGACGAATTATTTTATATTATTTTTTATTTTTTTATATATTAAATACGGCTAAGAATTGAAAATTGAAAGAGTATTAACTATAAGTGACAAAGAATTTCATAAGAAGAATAAGGAAAAGAAAAATAATATACGTATTAGAAGACAATAATTTTCCAATAATTTATAAACTAATAGGAAAATAAAAAGACAAAAATAAAACCAAAACAAGAAACATAATAGAACCGGTTACAAATCAATAACTTTTGTCCCGGAAATATCAACACGATTGAAAAAATCAAAAATATTCGATACTGATAAATATAGTAAGGCTTACAGGAGTTATAATACATTCAATAAAATATTTAGTAAAACAAAAGATAAAATAAAAAAACGGGATATGTCAAATGTATATATAAAATGTATGTATAAAATACCTTGTGACGGAAATAATAAGGAAAATAGTAATAAAGTATATACGAGGTCTGATCAAATTATAACCGTTATCTTATATTTCTTTTAAGTATTTATTTATTCATCAACAACTAGCTTTTCCCCTTCAAAGTAATCCACCCCCAGGTATAATACACTTATGCCAGCGTTTTTCCCAATCCTCGAAGCACAGTTTCTTTTTCGTTTTTTCTCATATCTCCTCAATCGTAGCAAAACGCTTTCCTTTCGTCGGTGTGTTCAGTTTTGGGAAGAGGAAAAACTCAGCGGGGGCCAAGTCTGGTGGAAAACTCACTCATTGGTTTTTCCACAATTCTGTGCATTTCTGACGAATTGCTTCGCGCAAACAGCGCGCAACTTCAAGGTATTCCTTATTGATCGTACAACCTTGTGGCATGAATTCATGATGCACCACACCATTGCAGTTCATTGTGATGATTGGGCTTTGGTTTCAATGTCATAGCCATACATCCATGATTCGTCACCAGTTATGCCCTTTTTGAGGAAATCTGGATCGTGATTGACGATGTACAACAGCTCCTGAGCGATGTAAATGTGACGTTTTTTTTGCTCAATATTTAGCAAATTTTGGAGCAATCATCGCTGTCGCACGTTTCATAACTAAAACATCATAAAAATTGCTTGGCATGAGCCGAACGATATGCCAACATCATCAGCAACCTCTCTGATAGTGATTCGACGAATATCCGAACTTATTTTCTTCACTGCTTCAATGTTTTCATCGGTTGTTGATGTGCTCGGGCGAGCAGGACGAGCATCGTCATTAACATCTTCTCGGCCTTCCTTAAATCGGTTAAACCACAATTGTACTTGTGTTCCGCTCATAGTAGACTCACAAAACGCCACAGTTAACATTTCAAATGTCCTTGCTCATTTAAATAAATTTTTTACACAAAACTGAATACAGTTTCTTTGATCCATTTTTTCGAATAGTAAAAAATCGGAGAGCAAGATAAAACACGAATAACCTTTTTATCTGTCAAAAACAAACTGAAAATGCAAAATTACTGATATTACCAACATATATAATAGACATGTGTACAAACATAACAGAAAAAAATGCGAAAATCGAACATACGTAACTCAAGAAATTTGAAAATAACGGTTATTTTTTTTATCAGACCTCGTATAGGTACAACGAAAAATAAGCCAAAAACCAGAATTGCAGGACACAAATCAGGCCAAAGATATAGAGACTTTGAAAAAACTGTGTTAGCTGACTATCCAAACTTTGAAAATGTATCGGTATTAAACACTGAAATGAACTAAAAACTTCGATACATGTTAGAAATGTTACAAATAATGAATGCACTCACAACTAAAATAATTAAATATAAATCAGATACTGAAAATGTGGCACAGATTTACAGACATTTAGTACATAAAAATAACACAGCTTACAAATATTATGTAACTAGTAATATTTTTTCACTTGTTATAAATTATTTTAATATTTTGCTAAGTTAAAAATTTTCTTATACTTTTTATAACGTAACGTGCTACACAACGAAGTAGAGAAATATCGAGAATAAAGATTTTATTAAAAAAAAACATTAAGTTTAAACAATTATTGGAATATTAATGAAAAAGGTCAAATAAACTATATGTAATAGGAAATATAAAGTATACTTGTTGTAATAAACGCATATTAATCATACGCACCGCGTAAAGAGAACTCTCTGAAAATATTGTATATGATAACAGAAACAACAGACATTTTGTTTGTGTAAAATAATGTACTACTGTCAAAAATACTTGAAAAAGTATTACTTCTGACATAAGTAAATTGTAAACAAAGTCGGTTACCATGAAATCTGCTTGTTTAAAATTTCAGTCTAAAAAACTTAGATTTTTCAAATTCCAATTATACTGTATTTGTCAAACATTTTGTAAATTTTTTTGTTAATCAAATTCCATAGTAAACAAGAAAAATAAATTCATATTTCAAATAAACTTCTATGACTTCAATATAGAAATACATACATTTATGTTTTTAATCTTCTGAATATTTTTTAAAAAGTATAATGTTTATGTTTTGAACATAATTTAGAGTGCATCGCTTTCCAGAAAAAATAATTAAGCCAGTGGAACTTTAGGATTTAATATTACCGAAAGATGATAGTAGAATTGTAAAAAATAAAGATTCTGTCACTTGCATTTTATGATCAAATATTTAATGGTGTACAAGCAAATCTCTGTATAATTAATCTCAACATAACGTATGCTTAAGAAATTGTAATAGCGTAGACAGACGACACAGTTAATTTGCATTAGCAGTCTTAATTCAAATTAACTCGTGAATTATCCCCATCCTAATGCGAATTAGGTTAGATGTAAATGCACAAAATCAGAGTGAATTTATACTGCATTTAGCTATTTCAATATGGCAACATCGTCGAAAATCAATCATATGTTATCAAATTGTTTACTATTCTAAAAGAAGAAGAAGACAATTGTAAAATTAAAATAATAAAAATTGATTTCCACAATTTCCAAACAAATTTTTTCACTTAAGCAGGTATTTACAAACAAACAGCTGTTTACTAAATGCAGAAACTGTCGTCTGTCGGGGTAAAATCTTAATTCACATTAGTGAAATTTTAATGCACATTAACGCTGTCGTCTGTCTACGCTATAAAAACTAATTGATCTCTAAAGAATGGTGAATAGTGCCTGATTTAAAAGGAGATCCTGAACAACAACTCTTACAAATGGCCTTATATTACTACACGGTCTAAAATTTATTAAAAAAAAATCTCAATATAATCTCAATATGAAATGATACTGACAACATATCGTTCGTTATATCGCGATTTGCTTGTATTACTATATGTTGGAAGACCAAATAATACAATTGATAAATTAAATAAAACATTTTTAAATTTTACTTAAGGTTTCGGCAGCACTACAAAACACTTCCAGCATTGTTTTTTAACCCTAGAATATCATAATTCATCGAAATGACGACGCATGTTTGTGTTTTATGTTTTCTCTTCTCTGTTTTTAAGTATTTTTGATTGTGTTTTTGTACAACATTTATTTGTTTTATATCAATAAAATACATAAGAAACAATTGAAAAAACTAAGCATTGGAAATTTTCTATATACAGATCATCCTTTCAATTCGACGAAGTATGATGTTTTCGATATAAAAATAAGTATCATATTCTAGGGTTAAACATAACTACCGTTATTGAGTCAAAAAATTTTGTCAGTTAAAATATACATATAAGTACGAGTTCTGAGCAATGAAAATACCCCAAAAAAAAAACGTACACAAATCTATTGAAAATTCAACATTCTTTGATTCAATGATTGTAAAATCTTTTAAAAAAAATTTATACAACGACAGTAAATTTTAACCACAGATCATTAACAGAAATAAAGAAAAATGTTGTTAAAAGAAACCCGTAACTTACATAATTCTAGGTTCAATAAAACAAAAACTAAAAAAAGTAAAACAATTTTAGTGATACTACACCCCGAGTAAGTATCGCATGACTCAAATGTGTGAAATGTATCTCAAACATTTCATGCATTTAACCAGATACCGAGAATGTTCAAATTGATTTCTTTCGTGAAAGAAATTTATTCGATCGAATTTAATTCGAATTATTGCACAATGCACGAAATTTATAAATAAAATTCGCCAAAGGAATTTAAATCTGAGAATCCAAAATTTATTTCTTTTCGCGGATTAATCATGAATTTTATTTTATTATATAAAGTACATTAAATTTCTCGGCGCAAAAGAAATAATAAATAGAATTTATATAAAAATTGTTTTCGCGAATTTAAAAATAAAAATCGCGAAAACAAATTTTTCAAGAATGAAATAATTAAAATTTCTTTCGCGATCGCGAATTTTACCTACTCTGCATTTAACCGGATATTCGGTTATATCGAACTTCTGTCATGCGCTATAAATACTAACAATAAAAAATATTAACAATTTGGAAAACCTATGTAAATCAGGTGGTTGGAAATGTTTTGCAACAGATAATGCGTCTCAATTTATGGTTCAAAATTATTTAATAGAATTCTTCGTTGCGTAATTATAAAACCATTTATGCTACCGGATTTTATGTGAAGTATGCATTCGATTTTGTTCGATTTCTATTTAAATAAAAGTATTTATTCTTTAGCTTTATTCAAAAGGAAACCATTTTTTCAAAATTTTGTCATCAATAATGTTTGTTGTTATACAAATTGTGTGTGTGTGTTTATTTTGTATATTGTAATCTGCTTTTCATTATATGATTTTTTATTTTTGCTTCTTTCCAGACAGACAAATAAAAATATAACCTAAATATTATATAATTATAATTTTTCATTCTTTTTTATTTCTTAAATCGTAACTCAAGGGATTATTGCACAATTTTATTTCACATGTTTTCTAACAACTAACATTTGGTTTTGTTGCTTATGAAATACAATGTAAACCATAAGCAGCCACTGCAACATATGAAACAAACATTTGTTTATACGTGACATTTGTTTTAGAGTTTTGGTAAATTTTTCGAATTTTTTTAAATTCTTAAAAAAAATATTGTCATTGTACTTGCAATTATAATTTTGATATTCATGTAGTTTACACATGACCAAATGTATTAAATTTAATTCGCATATTAAAAAGTCAAAACAATTATATAATATAGAAAGAAGTCTTGCAGTTTTACGTTCAAATTTTAATCGGCTTTAAATTTTGGTAAACCCCTGGATATAAACAAATTGTGAGGTCATATGCATAAATGATGATAAAAGTATCCAAACAACTAATACTTCTTTTAAAAAATACTACTAAACTAAAACCATCGATACGTAAATATTTCTTTGAGATAACTACCATAGGCACAATCTTTGTTAAACGTAAAAAAGTAACAAACAATATGAAAATAATAGAAGAAAAATCAACATAAAATACTTTACCATAATGGTTTAGTATAAAGCTGGCTAATTATGGTTGTAAACAAAAGTTAAATCACTCTTAATGATAAATTGTGGTTTAAAATTTAACAAGAACTTGTGATAAAACTAAATATGCATTACCTCTTCTAATAGTATCGTAGACTTGTTTAATCCTTGTTATAAAAAAATACTGGTATAAAACTATTAATAGAAATACTTAAGTGATTCATCACACCATTTTTTGTTTAAAAATAATATGACAATCAAGATTTAAAATGGTTAGAATAGAAAGCAGATATTTAATACTTATGTATTTTATTTAAAAGTTGTCATAAGAAACTGTTCACAGATTAATTTTGTGTATATGTATTCATATTCTTCAGTTAAGCCTGATGTAGATAGTTGTCTTTTTTCCCATTTAAAATAATAATTTGGAATATACCTTTATATTTTATTAAAAAAAATATTTATGAAATTGCACATAAAATACTGTCGATTTTTTTAACTGCTTTAATATTTAGCAAAATTTAACTTTTAGTTTTGATTTATAAACATATCGCACCCTAAATACAAAAGGGACACAACTCAAAATGTTCCAAAACTGAATTTTTTCCATAAATTAATTCAGAGTACACATTTCTAAGTACTGCAAAAATTTCACATCACTGTCTTTTCTAACTGGAAAAATGCAGTTATTTGTCTATTTTTATGTTAAGTGTTTTGCTTGTGCACGACAAGCAGTTTTTTGTCTCTCCTGAAAATTTTAGCATTTTAAGTTGTGACCATTTTGTATTTAGGGTGCGATATACTCAATGTATGCATGTACTCAATTTCAAATCAAACTTAGAGACTGATAGTATTTCTAATATTTAGTCGAAAGCTCGTTTTTTCATAACATACTTTTTATACGTTTTGGCATAATCTCCACCAATTTTTCAATTAATCCAATTGAAATGCTCTCTCATTATCTCTGAAACCCCTGCCAAAGCTCGTCCAAATGGGTTGGAGTTACTCGGAACTCCCCAATTAACACGATTGACCTTAAACTCACAATCGGATTGAGGTCGGTATATTTTGCTGGCCATTGCATCAAAAGAAAATCCTGCTCGCTAAGCCATTCTTTCACGATTTTGGAAATCTGCTTTGAGTAACCATCCAGCTTAAAAGAAACTTTTTCGACATGATAGATTCTCTTATCTACAGATAGTAGCAGATAGTTTTCATTTATCATTATTCGGACGATTATTTGCAGTTTTCCGAGGTGCCACCATGTAAAGCAACCCCATATCAAGACTTTTCTCACACCGTGCTTCTTTGTTTGCTTTACGTGGAGTGGTTTTGACTGTTTTCTCATGACCACTAATTGACTTACTTTAAGCTGTTTAGCTATTGCTCGCGTAGAATAGTTAAGTTTTCTCAGTGCTAGAACATTGTCCTCAATGGCTCCAAACAGTTTCTTCATTATTTTTTATAGTTTGTATTGTAAGTTGACCACATGCAATTAAATTAATATCAAACTAATTTTTCGTTTTAATAATCGCAAACAAGGCAAACACAAACAAGTCTACCGGAAAATTTTGATATTTTTTGTGCAACTTCTTGATAAATTTGCAAATCTTTTAAAAGAGACACTTTTGCAAAATTTAATACATGCTAGTTATTTTTATAGTAATTGTTTTTGTCAAAAATTACTATTTTCCATTTTGTATTGAAAACTATTTTGTTTAGCATTAAGCCTAAAATTAATGACAAAAAACATTTTTACATTAGTTTTATTTTATGCAATAAAAATTGCATTAGGCAAGGACATGTATATTTGTGCTCAACACTGTATATGCTTAGGTTATTGTTGCAGACTACTGGTATACATTTTCTTAATAAATTTCGAGAAGCTTTTCTCATGTATCCTGAAATTAAACCTCTAAAGCTTTAAGGGGTTGTAAATATAACACTAGCTAAACAGGTATATTTTTCTTGCAGCAAGTTCTGCAACCAAAAACTTTTTACAAAAAACTTTTAATCAGTTATTATCCGTATAGAGACAATGGAAACTTTTAAAATTGCATAGAAAGCTTTAAAATTTTATTAGAGTAAAAATTGTAAGTGTTTTTATTACAGATTCAGGTATATTATATATTATGTATAACGATTTACTTAAAATTTGATGTTTTAAAAGCCTTAGAAATATTTTTCTTTGTTTGAAACTTTACTAAACATGGAACATTAAATTTTTTATTTAATCTTAGTAAAATAAAGAAAATCGTATTCTATTTTAAAACCTCATTAGTTTTTATTAAATATAACTTTTTTGTCCTTATTGAAATTCTAAAAAATGTACACACAATTTACTGCCAAGCAAAAGCTTTTGAATTTAAACTTGTTTGGTAACATTTATTTTAAAAGCCAACAATACCAAAATTGTTGTGATTTCTTACCGATAGAGTAAACACGTTTTGGATTTTGATAATAACAATTTAATAACTAATAATATACTTTATGTCCGAATAAAAAACATAGCAATCACAATCAAATAGCATTTAGATTTGTATCATAATTGACCTTAATTGATCTTAACTCACAAATATTATGTATATCTTGCATATCCATGAATTAATTAATGAAAATTTTTTCACACATGCTGGTTGATTAAATATAGGCACTGTTTCAAAAGCTTTCCTATTTAACTCTTGTGAATCCCTCGCTATAATACCAACACTTAAATTGTCAACAATAGTTTTTGGTTCTTAGCAAACACGTATAAGTTAGTCGTACTAGTTACAAAACTTTATATGTAGAAGCTGTATATGCGTTTAAAAGTTTTTTGCTATCTTATCCTAACACTATATGTCATATTCCTAAAATCTCAAAGCTTGAATTACAAAATTGAAAGCAGTATTGAAAAGCCTAAATATTCCTTATTTATATTTAAAGTATTTTACCAGCAATTTTTTAGGAATTCCAGGGTACTCTTATTACCATTCAATTATTTAGAATGACAAATTGACCACGAGATAACCTACATATGTTAGCATATTTTATATACAACTCAAGGACTAACTATTCGTTCGGATCATAAATAAATATTTGCTGATTGATTTTTAAAATATGAAAGATGCGTGTCAATTGAAGCGGAACAATTATAAATCAACTCGAACACTTTATAAGTTGTTTTGTTTTATTTCTAGAGCCCCTGTAGTTTCTATATTTTCTTATCCGAAGAGTTTTTGTAATTGCTAAGGAAATTCAATCTATCTTATTTTTAAATTTGTGGATATAATAGGAAAATAGTCATTGATGTTTTAAATGAGTATTCACAAAATATGTTATTTTGTAAGTATAGAATCTGATATATTTTAACAGTATCCGTTAACATGATGAAATACTTACATATTCGAAAACAAAATATTTTCGTGATTTATGCAATAAAATTATTTGAAAGTTTTTTCCTAAAATACTAATATGGTATATATCTTAGCTATTAACATTCAACTTGCTATTTGGAAAGCTCTTTCTGTATTATTGTGCAATGAAAATTTTTTCAAATCTTAAGGGTTGTTAATATTTATTAACATTTTCCTGTTACAAAAACACTTTTCCCGACATTAATGTAATGTTACTAATATATAAGAGACTCGCTGGTAGTAAATTGAATTAAATTTAATATTAGCTTTTATTCATTCGTAGTGTGGACCTTATTTGTTCCGACACACTTTTTTTACAAAAGCTAACTGTTAGTCGAGGGACAGCAAGAGGAGCTGTATTCTAGTGATATTGGTTACATCTCAGCAGTAAACAAATTAAAACCTGGATTGTGAATAAAAAATTTTAAGGCACGGCTAAAGTTTGCCAGAGACCACAGAAATTGGTCAGACGAATCAAAATTGAATCGTTATCAATCCAAAGCTAAGCAATATTACTCGCGCCGAACAGCCCAAAGAATTCGTAAAGAACGAGGAATTTCTGCGTATTTTTCAGACTTATTTTCCTGCTTTTATAGATTCTTGATTTATGCAATAGACTTATTTAAAAGTTTTTCCTGAAATACTAATATGGTATATAACTTAGCTATTATCATTCGGCTTGCTATTTCGAAAGCTCTTTCTGTATTGTTGTGCAATATAAAACTTTTTAAAATCTTAAGAAATAATAATGGCTGTTAATATTTATAGTCGTTTAACATTTTCCTGTTACAAAAACACTTTTACCGACATAAAACTAATGTTACTAACATAGAAAAGACTCACTGGTAGTAAGTTATATTAAATTTAATGTTAGCTTTTATTATTTCATAGTAGGCACTAAACATGTTACCGACACACTTTTTATACAAAAGCTACCCGTTATTGATATTGGTTACATCTCAGCAGGAAAAAAAATTAAAAACTGCCGTGTAGATAAAAAATGTTAAGACATCGTTAAAGTTTACCAGAGAGCCCAGAAATTGTTCACACAAAACTAAATCAAACATTATTGCTAGTGCGCAACAGCTCAGAGAATTCGTAAGGGACGAGTAAGTAAGTAAGAACGGGAACTCTCTTTTCCGCTTTTGTAGATTCTTATCGCGTCTACCATGTAGCTGAAGTTACTTTTTAGCTGAATGGTGACCCAAAGCAGAATTTTTTTTTATGCTATTGCAGCAAAAAGTCCCGACGTCAATCAGTTTGAAAATTTGTGGTCAAGTTCAGCAAATAAAAAAATGGTGCAGAGTAAGCCAAAACGTTTAAAAAGTGTTTTATGAAATAACTGTCTTTGTACTAAATATTAAAAATATTATCTTACCCTAAAATGTGTGTATGGTGCACGTTTGCAGAAGTTGATACTTTTAGTTTTGATTTATAAATTATTTTTTAAATATGAAACATAAAATAAATGACATGGCTTAATTTTTATTACTCTAGAAACATGTGCCTAAATTCCTCTTTTTGGAAGTTATTCTTAACTATATAAATCAAAAGTTATTTTGCAAGAAAAAATCTTTAGACCGCAGCAAACCTGCTACAATAGGTTCAAAAGATATAAACATGCAGATTACCTTGTATTTAATTCCTTTTGAAGGCTCTTATGGATATTAATTTCTGACCAAATTATTAATTTTTCTTTTAATATAAGTTCACTAATTAGTAAAGAATGTTTACATATTTCAAACAAATAAATCCTTTAAACATTTTATAATTTTGTTTTAACCATTTATTAGGTCATGTTAGGTTTCGCAGACAGCCAATAAAACTGATGCCAAAACTGATACCCGAAACGCAAACAACTAGTTACTCAATTGACACGTGGTGTTTCTATATCGATATCTAACAAGTGAATATAAGTGTCTAAAAACAGCAAAGGGACTTTCTCTCATGTTGGTTAGAGCCGGCTATTGCAGAATAACTAAGACCTCTCTTTTTCTCAGTGTAACAGATTCTATATTAGTCGTTGAACCGTAGACGGTTAAACAATTAACCTTACCTGGCCATAATAAGAGTATTCGTATTGCCTAATTTAAATACGGGACAGATTGACGTTGTAATAGCGCAGACAGGTTTATTAGACCATATTGTCTGTGCAAGCATAAACAGTTCCTGCTGGACAGTTATTTTATACTTTCCAATGGAAACACCACTAAAGTAGTCACTTTCTAAGTTATCATCCATTATAATTTGGTATCGTTTTTCCTATTTAATTAACATATTTTATTTACTTATTTATTAAATTCAGAGATTATACAGTCTTATTTTAATACAGACTTCTGCTCAATAGCAAAGTTTATTTCACGCCTCCTAAAAACAGTACCCAACTAACCGCACTGACCCATTTAAACATTTGCTGATGTTGTCAATTGCAATCTATTATTAGAGAAAATAAGGCTTAAATTAAATATTAGCATACTAGTACTTACCTAAAATAAAAAATCCAAAAATTCCAAAAACGTATTTGAACATATTTGACACCTGTGTGAGTTGAGTTAACCTTAATTTCATTTAAACAATTTTATTGTAAATGCAACTGAAATGAGAAAAACACACAGAGAGAATTATGAATTTAAACAACAAGACTTATCAAAAATATAATAATAAAATTTTATGAATGGTACTCAATAAAAATGCTAAAGTATTTAGTAAAATTAATTATAAACGATAACAGGACATGCAATTCAATAATAATATTACAATACAATACGTTTGCAATTCATGTTACACGTACACACACAGTATGTTTGCTTGTACAGGAATGTACTTCGTGCACCCATACATACATAAATGAACATATTTACTCGCATACTGTTCTTTGTGCACACATTTATATAAATGTCCTTATATTAGTATGTGTTTGTGTATAAAATATAAATAAACACAAGAAAAAAAAATTGTACAAATATTTGTCATAAAAATGTCCACAATTGCAACCGAGACTCCATGTTGTGATACGTGGCAGGGAGCACATAATGTACTAGCTAATGCATTATTTCTCTCTTAGATGAAGGGTGGCCTTTTTCACGTTTTTATTGAAATTTCTATAAATATTTGTGTGCCCTTTAAATTGTGGCAAGTATGAGTATTTGTTGTAACATTCAACTGACCGGCAATAATTATAAAAGCAATAACATTGTTGAAGTTTTTTTAAGTTTAAATATTTATATTTTGTTTGCATTTGCAGTGGCAAACGTATTATTAGCAGCAGATGAATGGAAATACTTGTTGGATAATAAAAATTTTAAAAATAATGCTAAATATTTATGTATATTTCAATACAATTACTCTTTTTATTTATAAAAAATTAATTAATTATTTAAAGAGTGCATCGATGAAGGTTTAAGCAAACATTCATAGAACCTACATGTGATTGTCAATCAAAAAATGTGTCCATAACATGTCGCTTCTGTTATCAGCGGCGAACATTTTCCCGATATGCTATTCCATTTAGTTTTAATTATCACCTCTATCGTGAATAAAAATTCCACATGAAATTTGTTCCCTTTTATTTTTTAACATTGAATTTTAATAGGAAAAATGTGTAAAGGGAACAAATTTTATGTGGAATTTTTATTCACGATAGGGTTGTATAATTATGCTTGAGGAGGTAACATCTACCGTAAAATATACCGATCGACTCAGTATCAGTTTCTGGTCAATTTAATCGGTCCATAATAGATAATAGTTCCCATATAACGCTTATTTGTGAAAAACTGCTTTTGTTTACATACTCGGTGTAGTTTATATTTATTTTTAATTTTAAGGAATAGGTAAACATTAGTGAATCCGCAATAATAAAATTTTCTTTTGTTAAAATAAAACGAATATTTCGAATAAGAGATTTTAATAATTCAATCACTTTCGTTAGCATATTCAAATCTCATTCACCACCATTTTAGATTAGATTATAAGGATGACACTGGCTCTGTTAAGAACTGCTGTATTAAGTTGGTTTGTTGTGTTTTCTTGTATATTCTAGTTTAATATGATGAATTAATGTGAGTTTCTACAAGTTTCTTATTGTTTTTTATTCCATAAGTATTTTGTTTACAATTACTTTCAATAAGTTATCAATATGGGCAAATTATCACGAAATATATATACATATATATATTTTCGATTTTGCCACCATATGTGCACTCTACAAATTCCAAACGCGTTTACTATTCTTATTAAATATCAAATAAGTATTTTTATAATTACAACTTACTCTAGTACATTTATATGTTTTTATAAGGAGCTATCATTTATACTGATTGAAATACATTATTTAACTTTTTCTTTTTAATAAAAATCGTTAATATAATTTATTATTGTAGTTTTTCACTAAACGGATTTTAGATATCTGAAATTCAAAATTGTCATCATCAAAATAAAGCGTTTTTTTTATTGATGTATAGAACTTTAAGTTAGCAGCACTTTTTTATTGAACCATGATTACTGACTTTTTCGATCATCAATTAAACAATCACACATCACGTTATTTAGGAGTTGTTCTTTGTACATGTCGGCACAACATGTCACACAGCTCATGCCACAATTGAGTATTGAAGGAAACGTTAGGTAACCGCATAGTATCACGTTTCAAAGCGGTGAATTGACCTCCAAGTTCGTGCGATTTAACGCCGTTTGACTATTTTCTAGTCTAGTCCACACCGATAAGCCCAAAACGATTGTCAACATTGCCCATATATGGCCACAGATTTTGTGAAAATTCATAGAAAATTGGACCTCCAGAATAGACTACGGCCGAGCCAGCCATGGTGGTCATATGCCAAAAGTCAAATTGAAATTATAATGATAATAGATTGTTTTTCGAATTAAGTAAATTTCATATCAATTTAATTATCATCTTTGGTTTATTCTATTTCAATTGAGAAAACACCATTTAAAAATTTTAATTAATAACAATTTCATTTCTATACACAAATATCTTTTTATTAAGCATGTCTTATTTTATAAATAAAATGGCGTTAAATTATTACTATTTTTAATTACAAAATTATGAAAAATTTTAAAAGGAAACAATAAATTAACACAAAAATATTTATTTCTTTTGTGCGATTATTTTTCGTAAAATTAATCAAATTATTCGTTATTCGAAATTGGTCGAATAATTATTTGTAAGAAATGATTCGATTATTCGAAAGAAAGATTCTCATATCATACCCTAGTGAATATTGAGAAGATAAAAAATATTGTATTATTCAATATCATCCGAATTCATCCTACATGATTTAAACTAGATATGGAAAGCACTCACGAATTCCAGTAAAGGCTTTAAAGAGGCTAATCTACAATTAATCAAATTAAATCTATGTTCTAAAATTCAGACAAAATTTGAATTGGCCGTCATTGGTGCAGTAAATTGTTATCAACCGTTTGACCGCTGATCATTTATTGCTAGTAACAATCGTACAACGCGTTGATTTTTTGTATTTTACAGTTTATCAGTGAATATTGCTTGATATGTGAAATGTGATTTCAAGAAGACAGAATATTAGTTTCCAATATACCAACAAGTCTACAATGAAATTCATTTACATTTATACAGAATGATAATGTAAATTTCGAGAAATTATTAAGTATAGGTATGTGCTAGAAAAACCTCGATGAATCTTTAGCAATTTTTCATAGTTCGTTTATCCTTGCTCTTTTAATTAGTCATATGTATATTAAGATTCGCAAAGTTTTGAAAAAAGTAAATTATTAAATGAAATAAAAACATCAATTATTAGATAAATTAATTTGAAAAATTTACTTTTCATGATGAATACAAACTAAATTTTATACCCTACACCACCATTTGTATTGATGTGTGTAACTGAGAATCACATTCAGAGTCGATATAACGACATCATGTAAACCTTGTGCGTAATTAATTATTTTTTGTGCTCAAAATTCTATCTATAATACTCTTCAAAATTTTTTAAATCCATAAAACCATTAATTTATGTTCCAGAAAACCAAAAACATACAAAATCACAAAACCGTAAAATGTGTTAGCAAACGTGTTATAACTGCAGAACTTTATGTAGTGTCAGTTGGATTTAGAGTATTCAAAAATAAATTTTTTTGGAAAACCGGTTTTCGGGTTATTTGAAAAATGCCATTAAAAAAGAAAAAACTATTTTACACATATAGTTATTATTTAACGAAAATATGAAAATATTTTCAAAAACACAACAATCGACAAAAAAATTTCTGAAAATTTCGAAACCGTTTCCTTTTAGCCGATTAGACAGTTTTCTGTGAATACTCTAGTTGAGCTGTTGTCTGTGTATGTTTGTGTGGCTCGTAATAGAGTAGACCTCATAAATTGCATGGGTCATGTAACAGTTGGTGTTGGTGGTGTGTTTGTTGTTTAAATAAAATATGAGTTTCTTATTGTGAATAAACAACACCAAGGAAAGGATGAAAATTAAAAACTATACAATGTCTACCAGCTATATATACATACATAAATACGTACTGCTATAGTCCTGCTATGTAGTTTTCATAGGCACAACTATGGATTTGAATTTAATTGAATTAAAATTTATTGCCGGTAAAAAGTAAACTAAAATAGTATAATCCTTCCTTGTTAGAGGGAGGCTAAATAAGAAACTCTGATGCATTCACCTAACTCAATACTGCTTCACTAAAGTTGAAAGATAAAATGTTTAATTTATATATTTGTGAGCTCTATTTTCTTATAATAATGGAATTCTACAGTTACCAAACTGTGTGCTATTCTAAAATTCTATGTTATTTAAATAAAAATACATTTTCGCAATTATGCTCTTTATAATTAGTACTTATGTAACCAACTTTCAAATACGTAGAAAGAACAGAAAGCAATAAAAGACATTTTCTAACCAAAAATAATCTCAACATAAAACTAAGTAAGTAAGTATGTAACTTTAAATTCATATCGTCCACTTAATGCCAAACCGTTACAACTCAAAAAAATATAGTTTCTTACTTTAAAATATGGAAAATATGTGCAAGAATATTCAAGTATTTGCATCATTTCAGTTAAATAATAATTTTTTAAAGCCAGTACCTAAAACTTTAAATTTTTAGTTTTGTAATTATTTGCATCAGATTAGCGATATGTATGTTTTACAAAATGATTGTACTTGCATACGTTTGTATATGAAGGGTTTCGTATTCGGTTTTAACCGAATCCGCAGGTTTTCATGCCTGAAACCGATACAAATAGCCGGCAATTATTATTTAGTTTTCAGAACTTAATTCAGCTGAAAATTTAAAATGTTTATGAACACTAACATTCGGCTGTACTGAATCTTAGAATCTAGATTCATACATCTAAATGATATCGTGAGCAAAATATGTTCATGCGGGATGCGGGATTTCATAAATGATTTCTTTCGGGATTTTCCTGAGTTTTATTTCATATTAAAAACAAAATAACAATTTATTTCAAAAAAGTTGCTTATGTTAAATAGGTCGAAAAGCATTGCTTACATCGTTTGTAGACAAAATTGTTAGCAAATTCTTGTACCCTTTGAAAAAAAAGTTCTTATTTAATATTTTATTCCATATTATTACATACATGATTAGGTGTTGTGGGTGACTTTTACAAATTTTAATTACATTCATTATTTCCTTCGTTTCGCTATTAATTCATTTCAATCAACTCATTTCTAATAACAAACATTTCTATCTCATTATCAAATTCACTCTTCAATTTTGGGTTTTTTTCTTAAAATTGAAAGTGTTGAGTAAATTATCTTTCTTTTTTGGTGTGTTCTGAGGAGAGATTTAACCAGATCACTTGAGCATAAATAAAAAAAAGGCCAAATAAACAGAGATTAATATCACTGCGACAAACAGTTTAGTCTGTTACTTTAACACGATTTTAAATGACAACTATTTGTTTAAGTAAAACAAATTCTTCAAACCTTCTTTACATTATAGTGGACATTTTCATCAAAACGTTGAATGCATTAATTTATTTCTATTTGGTACTAAGCTAATGATTTAACATTGCATTATGACGGAAATTTCCATAATATTGTTTTTCGCTAAATTTATAATATAAATATAAAATAAGATTTTTTTTAACCATTTTTACTTTAATTTTGAACATGAATTATATCACCTTGATTTATTTCACTAATAAAGAAAAAATCATGCAAATTAAAGCTTTTAATTTTAAAATTCCAAAAACCCGAGACACATCAAAGAGTGCGTTCGAGTTTGGCAATCCAAAAAAAAAATTTAATTCTTTCACCTTTATTTCTTTTATTTCGGGATTTGTCAAATCGTGATTTCGGGATTGGCATCCCTACTACGTACATACGAGTATATGTATTATAAAAAAAAATATAAACATTATTAGAAAAAGTCACAATTTTTGTAAATATAAAATATATTTTAAGAACTTGTGCATGTAAGCTTCAAGCATATGCATTTGGATTTTATATCATATATGAGAACATCTTATTGTCATTTGATAACAAGTATCAAAATGACAACAAGATTAAAAAAGTCACAACAATAATACTTATACGTATGTACATAGTCGTACTATTATATCTCAGCCTGCAACTGACCACTGTAATTCTTCTCCAACTTAAAATACGAAATGAATTTATAAATGTCTGAGTTTAAATTAGATTGTTGCTGTTTTCAGTTACAACATATTTTAACCAAATTCTACACAAGTGTTTTGAATAGGTACGAATGAATTTTAAATACTATTTAATAACAGGCACCGCAAAAACAAATACAGCAAACCAACTAGATAGAGTGTAACCAACTATATTTTAAAAAGGTATTACAATTAGAAGATTAGATTAGCATGACCGCTATAATATTTAAAGCATCTGTTGTTGGAAAAAATAATACGAAAGGCTTCTTCATTTCAATGTCAAATTACTCTACTTATGGTCTTATATGGTATCTATACTGACAAGCTTTCTACGAATCTATTCTTGAGTCATAAATTAATTACCTACATTTTATGGAAAAGTTTAAAATACTTTTAAAAAATATTTTACATAATGTCAATATCAAATTTGTCATATCGTTCTTATTATTTTTTTCCGAGCAAATTAACATTTCCATAAAATTTAGGCTATAAGAGATTTGTGTTATTGAAACTAATATTTAGAATATAAACTTTGAAATTGAGAAAGCAAATCTTTACTATCTATCTATTACCTAAATTGTTATAGATAAGTAATAAATTTCAATTGGTTTTAATAATATTAAAATTCATACTAGTGGTATGTATTTACAATATTTTTTTAAACTGTCATAAAAATGTTTAATTTCTCGGCAGGAGTTTCTATTTTTTCATAAAAATGTTTAATTTCTCGGCAGGAGTTTCTATTTTTTCAATTAATATTTCCGTTTTCTTAATATTAAACTCGATTATTCAACAGTAATTGATTTTCTCAGTATTAATTTTACATTCTAAATATCAATTTCTAATTTCTCTATATAATTGGTATTCCAAAACTCTTTGTTGGTTTTTTTTAATATCAATTTGATTTTCAGAATCCGTGTTTTGTCCAGATTAAATTGGATTTATAAATTTTTGAATTGCTAAATTTCGTATATTCAATTTGTATTTTCTCAATATACAGTGTAGGACATAAAATTAGTAACGATGCTTTAATATAATAATATAATAATCGCTGTGTAGCTTCTTTAAAGACCTATGCCCTTAGTCACAACAAATTTAAGTAGACTTCAAATGTACTTTAAGAAAATTTTGTATGAAACATTTGCCTAAAAGCACACTTCAAACCTACTTTATTTTTTATGAATACGGCTGCTACACTGCAAACTGTCTTTTTAACGTTATTCAATGAGTAAATAATCAACATTGTTGTTACATTAAAAAACTATAATAATATTATTTTCACAAATTTTTTTTTTGCTGGCCACGTAATTATAAACGCGAATTTTTTTCTTCAACTTTTAAACTTTTCTAAATATTAGTGGAAAATTAAGTATATTTTGTTAAACAATAGATTAATTTGTAATAATTTTGATTTTTTATCATGAAATAATATATATAGTAAGCTTTACACGTTTATGTTTTAGTTTATGAGAAAGCTAAGCTAAATAATATGTATTAATATTTCTTTTAAAGTTTGAGCAGCTCATTATAAACAACTAAAAACAAAATTATCCCACTAGACGGTCACACTATGCAAGGATTCCTATACATATTTATTTATTATTTTTTTTGGAAAATATCCAAAATTGCACATCTACTATAAAAAAAACTTTACACAGACATTTGAACTGCACATTAAAGTATGAGTTTTTTGCACTGACATTGTATTCGTATAAAATTAAGAGCCTGCATATATTTTACAGTCAAAACACTTTATAGCATCAAGATGAGAATGAAAATAGCTATATAGCTATATACACTAACTCTAATCGGAGTATTCATGTACCCAGAGGTAACAGGCAGTAATGTGGCCTTAATAAAGGCCTTATTTTTCAGTATTATTCAAATATTTAAATTTTATATGGTATATGATTTGGTGAAACGTGCATTTCTTAGCAATTAGAAGATATTTTATTACAGGCCTGTAAGGAGACCAGCCAATATCGCGAAGAGCACGTTTTGCTGTTCATCGACTTTGGTCTCTACATTCTCTGTTTATTTGTGTTATCATGTGACGTTTTTCCCCTTTAGTTAATAGTTTTATGCCACCTGTTGTTTCGGAACAATACAAAGCCTTTTCTGATCTGTTATAACCACTGATTGACTATAATTTTTATTATTATTTGATTTGTAATGGATAATTTGAAAAAAAATTTTACCACACGTGGTTCAATTAATATCCAACTTATATTTTTTAAAACAGAAACAAAGCAAGTTTATACAAATCTAATGCTAAACTTTAATATATTTGTGCAAAATTGAGCACATGCAAGTTTTTCTTTCACTAATTGTTTATTTTCCGAAACTTATTATTATGCACTCTGTATTGTAAATTATTTTGTTTAGCATTAAAATAAATGACAAAAATATTTTTAAATTTCCTTTATTTTTATTTTTTTAATATATTTTATTTCCTCACTATTTGGAAGTAGAATGAAATATCTTTTGAGAAACGACAGAGTGGAATGAGTATCGAATATTATAGAAATGTATAAGTAAATATTTTAGAAGGCCCACAAAGTAGAGCCATACATACTTTGACTGCTTGTTGTCAATAGTACCTATAAAATAACTGTGTTCGTAATAGTACGTGGCATAGTCTAGTAGCTTTTTTAATGTAGCAATAGAAGAAAATACTATAATTGCAATAGGGAAACATATTTGTAGCAGGAATCCACAGTAACCTTACAATTTAAGAGTGTACTAGTCGTACTAGTACAATGTACAGTAAATGAGTGGGTGTATTAGAGTGTACAATGAATCTCAACTGAACACTGACACCAACAATAACAACAACAATATAAGCAATGGATAAAGCCCTAGAAAGACCGAATACATGTTGGAGGCATCATAGTTCATCATCAATGTGAATGTAAGATATTATGACACCAGTGACCTTTACTGTGTGGTCAACCAACTGTTACATATATGTAAAAATGTACATACATGAATGTAGGTAGATACGTATGTATGTAGAAACATGACTTCAACTGTAAGTTAAAAGCCTTTTGTAATATATATACAAACACTAACACTTATATTTAAAACGATATACAGCGTTGGAAAATAAAATAAGAACCGCTGCTTCATTTTCAATGATGCGAAGTAAAAAATCTTAGAAACTAATAACTGCTTTTCAATGATGAGAATCAGACTACTTACTTAATTCTTAATGTTAAACTACTGATGGTCTTATGGTAAATCTATACTGAAAAGCAGTGTTGTCAACTTGGTGCGTTGCGCACCATTTTTTATGTTTTTTTAAATTTTTTGCGCGAAAAATTCCTTAGTTGGTGCGCGTTGCGCTTTTTTTGTTAAGTTCGGTGAGTTTTTAATTTTTCCGAAAATGTGATGAAATCTTTATTTTTACTACTCATGAAAACTATACAATGAAAACAGACCCATTAAATGTATTTTTAATACGAATGTCTGATAAATGAATACATACTATTAAATTCATCACATACAGGTTATTGCTAAAGGTGAATAGGGTGAAAGTCTTTGGTTGAAAATTAAATTAACATTTTAAACATGGAAATAAAAATTCTTGTATAGCCTGATGGTTTGGTCTACTGAACTGTAAACGAACAACCAAGGTTAGAGTTCCAGCGGAGTCTAACAAATTTTATTAAAAACATTCAAATAGAAGTACTTAAAATAGAAAACAAAGATACATAATTAAAAAAAAGTACCATATATGAATCGAAATGTGCCCTTTTTTACTAATTAGTACTTTATATTTATTAGCTCGTTTATTAAAAAAAGGCTTTTACTTTTATTAATTTCAATAAACATTTAAATAAGATAAATGCTAAACTTGGTGCGTTTTTCTCCATTTTGGTGCATTTTGAAATTTCAAAGTTGAAAAGTTAAAAAAAATTATTACCATTCAAGAGATTCATAGAGAACTTATCAGTGTCTATTCACCATAAGATCATCAATAGTCTGACATTAGGATTTGAGTAAGTAATCTTTTTCGCATCTATGAAAATTAAGACCCCGTTCTAATTAGTTTTTCCAACACTGTATATATATATCCATATGTCTCCCAGTTACAGAAAGATAAAGGTTGTATTGTACAATTTCATATTTTTTATATTTTGTAATGATGTTTTATGTTGTGAGATCGTTAGTGAATGGCTTACATAATATTTATAAATTTAACTATTCTGTCTGTCTATTAAAATCAACTGTTCCTTGGAACATTTATTTGTTTATGAAATATATGAGAATTTTATTATATGATATGCATATACATATACATACATAACAAAGCCTATTACAGGTTTTCATAAAAGAAGGTTGTTTTTTCGTATGGGATATCATAGAGTTATTTATGTAGATATTAAATGTACTATAAACTGAAACTGAAAATAGCTCGTCCAAAAATCCATATGTTAGAAATTACCAAGTATTTACACAAAATTAAACGCTTTAATTTACGCTTTTAAAGTGAATTGTGTCTAAAGGTAGGGTCACACTTGCCAAATATTTATTAAAAAAAGCGTGACTACTTGTTTTAGCACAAATTTGTTTTACGTTGTTTACTCTTACAAGAGTTTTGGCAGATCAAACAGTATCAAATAAAATAAAACTAAATATTTGTTGTGTCTTGTCCTAAATAAACGAAGTTTTTTTAAATAAAAAAATGAGTTGATATATATTTTATTTAGTGGTTATGTCTTTTTCGGGAAATATTTCCCAAGTGTGACCGTACCTTAACCTGGGTGGGGTATAAAGCGGAGACTTTAAAATCGTACTGAACTCTAAATATTGTGACACTTTATTAACACTAAAGTACTTATTTATTTGTATGCTTAATCATTTCATTAACATACACAAATTTAAACGGGTATTACTATTGTGTCACATTGAAAACAATTGAAAGATAGCTGTCACATCTTTTGAATATCTCACTGAAAATGCATTTTAAAATTGAATATTATCTCAATTTTAAGGCAAGCTTTCAGAATACTTATTTTATATTAATAATAAATAAAAAATGAGATACCTCGTGTTAAAGTAGACCATATAAAATGAAAACATAAAATGAAAAGTAATTCAGTTTACACCAGTGGTGTTCACAAAGAGTACTTTAAGTGTACTGGGAGAAATTTCGTGATAACAATGTTGAACAATATTTTTGTATTAAAAAAAATATTAATTCCTGTATGTACATACAAATATGAACGCATAATGAAATAAATGAAAATAACAAATTTTTTTCCACTCTACATTCCACACTTTAATACAATGGATTAATTCAAAAATATTCAAAGTGTACTCAAAATATTAAGAAATTCTGAAAAAAGAGATCTATTTATTTCCTCAGTCGTAATTCAATTCTGTGTGCAGGAATGCTTGGTTTCGTCTAAGTTTACAGAATTACGGTTTTTCGAAGCTGTGCACATGTTGGTCACATGCGATTGTTTGGTTTTATAACCTAAAAATTATTTTAATGCAAGATTTAAGCGTTCCAGCTTCCTATATAAGGGTATAAGTCGAGTTGGGATTTACTTACGCGGTATAACCTGGCAATTTGAGGAATTAATTCTCCGTCAATCTAGTTTATAATTAAAGAAATATATTTATTCTCTTCTCAGTCTCCAGTACAATGTAGTTTGTTGTTGTTTCATAATAAAAAAGCAACAATAATCTGTTTGTTATGCTCTATGTAATGAGTTTCGTTAACAGGGGTTAAAAGATAAAAAAAACATTCGTCCCATGGGCTATAGCGTGAGCCAGGGATGGAAAATAGCCTTTCAGATTTTTTACCACCTACTCGTATATAAATTAAATGTAATTTTTTGACCTTTACGGTAACATTTATATTATTTATTATATAATAATAAAACCTACGGAAAAATTGTTAACAATACCTTAGAGATATAACGAAAACAAGTTTATACTCGTACGACCAAATTTTAAACATTGACAATTATATTAGGATATCAAAAATGTCTCAAAAAATCGTCGATCTCTAATAGAAATTGAACTTTTGCATTGATTTCCCGACAAAAGCAAAAAACAAACAATATTTCAGTTAATTGAATTACTTTAAAAATCCAACCCAAAGAAATGCAAAAAATTATAATGGTGGATTTATTGTAAAAAAGTTACGGGGTAAGACTTCTAAAATAATCTAAAGAGAAATCATCACCATCAGATAAAGAATTGTTTTACCCTAAAAAAACTAGTGCTTGGAAGAAAATTATGGAATGACATGTAATATATGTATATTACCCTACATGTTTATAAGTGTACGTACATTCATCATATTGTACGTATTGTGTAATATATTTTACTACACTAAAGCATTGTTCACATAAAATCCAGCCACGCTACAGGAGATTTCTTTAGGAAACTAGTGGCATATTATAAATATGCCTCCTAAAGTCACACCGATTAAAATATATTAAAAAAGTAAATCTCGATTTAAGGAATAGACTTGATAATATATCGTTCCTTATACCGGATTTCGCCTGTATTTGTTGAAATATATAGTTAGTCATATTTTAAATAGACTTCTCAATCTAGAAGAATATTATTTGTATTTTTTGTCACGATCACCTATTGATAAAAATATATTTAGGTATATATTTGTGCATCCACCGATTGCATTTTTTATATTAAGAATGTATTGAAGAAATAGAAGGGTTAAATTCCAAAGTTTTTGAAATCCTCATCAAATAAAGTTTAAGTTTCCTTTTTGGATTTAGTTGCAATATGTGAAATAATAATTAAAAGACACCCTTTGTTCGATAATTCTTCGTAATAACTATCATTTAGATGTCAATATATTTAAGAAACATATGGATATCAGTTCTAAAGTGTTCATGCAATTTAATAAAATCGTCTCTTTGGCTACATAACACAAATGGGAAATCCTATATTTGTGTATTTCATCCCTAATATCAATTATTGATGCAGCAATGCTATAAAATTATACCAAATAACTCGTGGTAATAACGGAATCTAAAATGTATCAAAAAAAGTACAATTATAATATGTTTGCCAACCCTGGCGTGAGCACCATTGGTTTACACTACAAATTTACCTATTTTTTTTAAGAGATAATAAATAAAAAATAAATTTAGTTTAAACTATATTAAAAATCTTAACACTACCAGTAGAATTATTCTTTAAATTATTGACTAGTATATGAAAAGCTAAAGTTCTGCCAAATTGGTGCTGTTTTAAATCATAATTGGCTGACTTATTTCTTGTCAACCTGTTACAAATTCACAGATCAAAACATATACATACAAATATACCGACATACACTCAGTTAATATAATTCCATGCTGGGAAACTGAAATGAAAACAAACAAAAAAAAAATTGGGAAAACGAGTTGTTGCTCGACATTTGAGACTGTATTACCATTTTACATCTACAAATACATTTTGCAATAAATGTACATGCATACATGTAGTATATGTATATTACCCTACATGTTTATAAGTGTACGTACATTCATCATATTGTACATATTGTGTAATACATTTTAGTACACTAAATCATTGTTCACATAAAATCCAGCCACGCTACAGGAGATTTCTTTAGGGAACTAGTGGCAACAGTTTCGATTTTTAAGTGCCTTGCTTTTCAAAGCAAGAAAAGAGAGAAAATAACAAAATTTAAGAATAATGTGAAGAAATTCTTTGAAAAACAAATATAATCCTTAAGTGTAGTTTTGAAGCTTTAACTATAAAAGCAGACCGGATACGCCTTATTTAGGATAAATAAGAAGATATGTATGAAACATATGTAAAAATTATGCTTCAACAAGATACCAGTACCCATGCTCTATAACTCCAGCTTCGAGAAACTTTTCGATTAAGATGTGTGAAATAAAACGAAAATATCTATTTTGGCAAGTAATCGCTGTCACGTAAGAAAATTACTCGCCAGTTTAAAGAAAAAGAAAACTGTGAGAAAGGTTCCTGCTTTGAACTGTCGAATACATACTCACAAAAAAAAAACGCGTCGAGATAAAATTTGAAAAATAAAAAATAACCACCTCGCAAAGAACACATTACTGTGCATTCTATACATTCTAATAACACATTACAATACATTTTACACATTCTATACATTATATTTTATGTACAACCTTAACCATTTATACCTACCACTTCAGCAATTTTCTTTTAGACAAAGAACGTTTTTGTTTTACTATTTTTATTTTTATGCAAATTCTTTTGTAAACAACAAACATTAAAATCGTACCATATCTTTTTTTCTATAGCCGACGGTTGTATTATTGCCACCGTCGTTTTTTCGCCGTCAACCATAATCACAAATTAGCGGTTTCAAACACTGAAATTTCACATTGGTTTTGAGTTGTATATTATGACATTTCTAAAGTCACCTCGTTATCCCTTTTGATACTTTTTAACATGAGTTACAGACACATTTTTCTCGCACTTTTCTAGAAACGATGGAATATTTTTTTCGACGCGAGAAGTTTTCACTAAAGTTTGAGAACATGTGCACAGGGCCAAAATTTTATGTATGAATATTCCACACAAAACTGGCAATAATTGACAAGCAAAAAGTAGTCTGAAGGTCACACCTTTTTCACCTCTTTAACTATGACCTCGGAAATTTAAAAATATTATATATTTCCTAAAATCCAACAAGTA
Organism: Bellardia bayeri; assembly: GCA_950370525.1. Taxonomy (NCBI): domain Eukaryota; kingdom Metazoa; phylum Arthropoda; class Insecta; order Diptera; family Calliphoridae; genus Bellardia; species Bellardia bayeri. The sequence goes on along the minus strand of OX493264.1, from coordinate 87,747,600 downwards.
ATTAAGTTGAAAGTAATTCCATCAGTCAATGTTACTACAAGTGCGAGAATATATAATTCTAAAAAAATACAAAATAGTGTGGATAGGGAGTAGAAGAGGCCGTAATTCGTTAATATGACAGAAACGCAATTATGTTATATTTGATATTTGACTGTTATTTATATCCTTTATGTTTATAGAAATTACTAATCAATAAAATAAGTAAGAAATATAGTCGGTCAAGCCCGATTATATAATATGATAATTCGAGTATATGAGCAACTACTGTATTTCAGAAGTGGTTATCATACAAAATAGTAGAATGACTTCTGTGCATATATAAATTTTATGCATTAAATGTTAGCTCGATATCAATATGTTAAAGCGATTTTCAGAACAGGGTGTTATATGGTAGTTATGACTAATTATGGATCTATCATCATAAAATTAGGCCGAGTAATTTTGAAACATATTTGTGTTGAGTTTTGTTTAGACATCTATATTTTTAAGAGATTTGTGGTATTTTAAGTAATTTTCGGAAGTGGACCTTGTATGGGAGCTGTCACTAATTATCGAGCGATCCGCAAACTATTTTCAAATATTATTTATTGTTAAAAAAAATGTATTTGTGAAGAAACTTGTGTGGATACCTACATATATACATTAGATATTTCTGAACGATGATGGCTTTGTAAAACTGATTTCAACTACTTTCAATAACAAACGTCCTGGAACAAAAAACATTTAATGTACAAAATTTTATCAAAATATCTTCAAAAATTCGACATGTACTTTGGGCACAAGGTTTACAGCCAAACGGAGGACGGACATCTTTATATCAAATCCGGAAGTAAATCTTAGCCAATCGGTATACTTTAAGGTGGGTATTGGACTAATAAATTTTAAATAAACATCAGCACAAATATACCCTACCTAGTAATTTATTTCAAGAGTTAAAGTTTTTCATTAACACATAAGACGCAAGCAAAAATTTTTTCAAATAAATTCTCTCGAAATTTTAAGCTTTTTTATGATTTTACCAACTATTATGGGAAATTCCTTGATCTCAGTTTCTATATACAATTGATAGCGTTTAAGAGTATTTTTCATTAAAATACGGACGTATGTTGTACAAGTCGAATATGGCCATTTTAACTCAAAAATATATTTTGGAACTAATATTAGGAATTTTTAGCACTTTTCGAATCATTTTACAGCAATGCCCGGTGCGTATTGATATAAAAAACTTACTTTATTTAAAAACAAATTGAATTATTCGAATTTTTGTTTGAAAATCATTTGATCAAGTTAAAATCTCTTGCAAGAATTATGCCGTTTATACGAATACAAGAAAAAAGTTCAATTAAATATTAAAGCTTTTATGCTACCGGATTTCAAGGGAATAATGCTTTATATCTATACATAAATCTTTCAGATCTTTCTTGCCATTCAACCATCCTGTGTATCCATACATGTATGAAACTCATACATACTTTTTTTTTTTTTTGAAAAATATAGAGTTCGTTGTGTGTGGGTGAACTGATTTCAAATGTATGCATTTGAATTTGTGTGTATATGTCACTATTTCATGGCAACGACCTACGTAAGTGGTTACGCTCGGTTACATTTTTCCGCCTTTTTGCCTCTTTATTGCGTGTTTTCATACGAACAACATTTTTGGGAAAAAACAAAATATTGGAAAATTGACTTTAAATTAGCAGCAACATGATGTTAAAATCGTAAATGCGAAATTCGCAAACTAAATGGCAAAAAAACAAAACTTAACACGTTTTAAATCAACAGTGAAATATGATCATGATGAGAATTCATTCCTAAGAAAATTTATTACAATTTTTGTTGTTAGAAAGTAAATGTTTTTTAATTTTATGTTACCAGAGCTGCATAAATAAACTACTTTTAAATGAAAATTTTAGATATACGAATTTGAATTTATTGTATAGGGCGATTATTGTAATGCAGCTGTATAATTTGGAGCGTTGTGAGCCTTTTCATTAAGAACAAGTCTAACAATATTGAATTAAAATAAATTCAATATAAAAATGAATTTCTTATATTGTTTCTTTATGTGCAAAAATCATAGTTTTAAATCAATTTCTCAAAAACAATTTATACTTTGTTAACACTTTATATGTCTTAACAACACTTGATTTAAAGTTTGGTTAAAATCAACAACAATGGATTCCACATTCAAGATCACGTTCACGGATAACTTTTATTTAACTAATACTAAAGAAACAGTTTTGCCCAAAAGTTTTTTTTACACAAAATCAGCACAAAAAACAATAGTTTGTAGAAATAGCAAAATGTACAGTAATGTAAAACGTATCTCTCAAAAGAAACATCAATATAAACGACTGTCTAGTATGCATACATAAGCAATTTTCTAAACAGAAACAAAAAAAATATGTGTCTAAGTAAGTAGATATAAATATTTGTTTAATAGAATGGCTCCAAAAAATGTCCCTTTTCGTGGTATTAAAGGAACATAAATTGAAAGGCAATTCTTTTGTTTTATAGAACAATTATTTTTTAGGGCAAAAAGTGGTCCCATAAAATAAACTCAACCTTTGATTTATTTACTTTGGAAACTCGAGCGCTTTTACAAGTTGGGGCCATTTCTTTGGCTACTAAAATCAAAGTTTATTTTATTTTGCTGTTAATATTTTTAAAGCTAATTCTTAGTTATACATAAAAATTCAAACACTTGGCGCCAGGGGTTTAGAAGTTGTAATTATAATTTGTACGATTTGTGGAAAACGCAGTAGACTTTAATTTAGTTTTGTGCCGTCCTAATGTATTATATAAGTTTATACACTCATTGTCGACAGTTGTTGCGTTGCTGATGTTTTCCAAGTAGATGGAATTAAAAGTTGTTTCTCTATATGGCGTTTTTGTCTTCAAAACAAAAAAAAGTTTTCTTTTATTTAAGTTTTTATGTAGACTTTTTCTATTTATTTTGTTTTGCTATTTTTCTGTGGCTTAAACTTAGTGTAATTTCTTAATTGTATAAATGACATTTGTAAATTGATATTTAGAATGTATGTCATCGTGTCATGTGTTTTTGCAGTTGTTATTCAAAACCAACTATGTTTGAGTTGTATTATTTTTGTGCGTATCATGCCTGGGATTTCTATACTCGTATATTGTTAAAATTGAAAATTACTGAATGAAAATTAATGAAATAGGTTATGTAACTAATTATTGTATAATATCACTTGCATATTGAAAAGCATTCTGAATGAAAGTTATTAAAGGATTTATGTTATTCTCAAAATTTGTCGCAGTTTAGACAATTTAGCTTTTACACCTAGAAAATAATTATATATTGTATCAAAATAATTAGTATTTATGAACCAGTCATATTCTCAAATAAGATTGATATCAGTCGTACATGTAATTAACGACATACCACACATTTTACAAAAAAAAGTATTTATTTAAAAATAAATCAATATTTTGTTATAAGTCCATTATTTTCGATAACAGCTTGATATCTACGAGGCTTCCCCAACTTTCTTTGTTTCGACAAATATATCATTAAATTTCCTTATTTTTATAGAGCTTAATTTGATTTTCACAACTTGCCATAAGTTTTCAACAGTAACCATTGCTTGACGTGATGAGCTGTTTTCTTCGGATTTTTATCTTGTTAAAATATCCATGTTATTAGCATGTTTTCATCAGCACATGGCATCATTGTATCGCTTAGAATTCTGGCATACTGTTTGATCCATATTTCTCTCAATTTTGTGCAGCGGCACAACACCACATGACGACGTAGCAGCCCAAAGCATTATAGAACCTCATATATGCTTCAAAGTGGCGCGGGTGTACTTTGAATTAAATTCTTTCAACTTTGGCTAGCGAACATATATTTTTCCATGTGGAGACACCCTATTAATTTTTTTCGTCCGAAAATAATACTTTTTTCATTCCGTCCAATTGGGGTACTTCTTTGCGAGCTGGAATCTCTTCTTTCGGTTACATTTAAACAATAATGGCTTCTTTCGTGAAATTCTTTTAAACAGTCCAACTTCTCGTAATCGACGTTCAACTGTCTCTGCAGACGGTACTTTGAATCTCATTTGTTGATTTATGCGGACTTTTTTCGACTCGTGCACAATCAGTGCACCTTCATGAACTGTGATAATACGGCTACGTTTTTACGAGGCATCTTTTCTGTAGTTGACTGCTTTCTTGAAACATTCCAGGCTGATGCGATTTTTCGATAATTGTTTAAATATTGATGAATTTTTACACTAGTCTTTCGAGTACTGACATCACAGGCTTAGCTTTTATCCGTATTAAGAACTTTTCATATACTGAAAAACAGTCTGTGTAGTCATGATTAATTTAATCTAAGCTTTAAAAATTACCTGCTAATGTTATTAAATTTTTCACTGTCCTTAATTTAATGCATGATGAATTTGTTTCACAAATTATAAAAAACACCGCAAAGACATAAAATAAAAAATAAAAGTTTTAAATTTACTTTTATTTTATAAATATTACCTTTTAAGTAACAATTTAAATATTTAATACTACTGGCCTTAATTAGTTGCACGCAGCTGTATATAGGGTGAGTAATTTATACCATCCACCACCATAAGTAGTGAGTGAGAGTATATATAAGTTTGTCATTCCGTGTGTAACAGTGAGAAATAATCTGAGATCCAACAAAGTAGGTCCATGATTTCTCATAGCCCCCATACAAGTATATATATGTATATATTCCCGAAATATGGCTTAACGATAACTAAATGATAATAAAATTGGAATATCAATACAAAATTCAGCACGAATAAGTTTAATGCAAAAAGAAATCGCGCAACGAATTTTTATTTTGTTCGGTCCATGTTTGACCATAGACCCCATATACAATCATCTTCCAAAATTCATTTAAATACGTATAAAAAAGATATAAATAATATTAAACGGCTAACAATTGACGTAAATAATCCTTATAGGTAAATAAATAGTTGTACTAAATTTTATGATGGTCTACCCATAAGTGGCCATAGCTCCCATACAAGAACCATTTTATCTTTATATGCATCGTATAAATGTCTATACCTTGTCAAAACTTTGCACAGATCATTTACATACATACAAAAAGCATCCCACAAAATGTTGTGAATTTCGGTCTATTTTTAACCGTATCCCCCATATAAAGCCATCATTCGAAAATCACTTTTACTCATAAAGCTCTTATAAATAACGATATCGATCCAAAACACGGCTCATTTACATACATACATGCCAAAATAAAACTGCTGGAGTTTGAGAATATCGGTCCATATTTGACTATATACCCCATATAAGGTCCACTTCCGAAATCTACGTTAATACTAATATATATCTTAAATATACCGTTATTATGTTGAAATACGACGTGAAGTATCCTCATATGCATACCAATCAGTGTTCCAATATATAAGAAGATCGGCCCATAAGTTGTCATAGCTGCCATATAAGAACCATTTCCGAAAAAACAAATAAACCTACAAAAATATCTAATTAATATCGATATCGAACCAACTTTTATATAGATCAGTAATTTAAATCCAGTAATCATACTAATATCGGTTATACGGGAAATAATGCTACTGGATTTTGTAGCTGCTAGTCAATAATTGGCAATAAATACGGAATTAAGTCCACTTCCGAGCATACTAAACAACCATATAACTCTTGTAAATAACGTTATTGGGATGAAATTCAACTAAAATAAGCCTCAAATACTTAGAATCCACACTAGTGGATACTGGATTTAGAAGCTATCAGCCCATAACTGGTCCACTTCTACTATGCCACCCATAAATCTTTTGTGAATAGTATTATTGAGATTAAATTCAAACAAAAAAGCCTCATCTTATATCTCATCATTTTTTATACTCTGTTTCTTAACTTGTTGTAAATATGGAAAAATGTTCTTTTAATTTTATAAATTGTTAAATTACACTCAAGAGTATTATGAAAATCAGATAAACTCTGCAAATTATAGTAAGTAATTACATCAATTATGTATATATGGTCAAAGTTAGATAAAATTTCAAAACATTTAAAATAAATAAAAAATAAAATAAAATCACATTAGTGAATTACTACCAACAAGTAATATTGTCTTTCAAACAATATAAAAAATACTAATAAGATTTGCACCAAGACTGTGTAGAAAACACAGAATTAGGATATTGTAGTCCTTTAACCAGTGTAGTTTTTGTATTTTTTATTACGTTTAGGTACATCTGAATATAGCAGTGTATTATAGCACTCTAACTTGTTTTAAGAAGGGAAGGTTTCATTTTCGATTACTCTTTTCAGCATTGCTATCCGTAGCTCGCACATTAAACAAGTGATGGAAGTGTTATATCACACGCTCTGGGCGACAAGATCACAGGACCAGAACGTAAAATTAGCTGCTCACCAAAATGATTTCTCAATCAAGCCAAGGTGCAAAAACAAATTTCCCGCAGAATGCCGATTTTTAAGACATTGTTGCTGAATAATTGAAAACGTTATTGCGGTGTGAGCCGTTCTATTATGAACTGGCAAGTAATATTGTTAAAAAGTTTTATTCAGTTTGGAGATTTTCCCACTTATTATTTTTTTTCATTTTATTTGAAATTTCAAGTCAGGAAAGAAAAAGCTAGGACTCATTATGTTATCTCTTGAAATTTAAAGATTTTCTTTTCAAATTATATACAATATCTTTTTTTAAACGTTTTATTGAGCACCAGGGCTATTTGGACACATTTTCGGCACAAAATTTTTCAGTTATAATAATATCACTGAATTAAATGGAAACTCTTTGATGTGAGATAAAAGCCAACAATGTCATATAGGGTGATTAAAGTAGAGATAATTTTTTCAACAGCCTTTTTTACAGATCACGTATGAGTCGTGTCATGCTATTTTTGTTTAGTGTTGCTTGGTATTTCATAATGGAATGATTTACGCCTGAACAACGTTTACAAATCTTTTAACTTAATTACGAAAATCTACGTTCTGTGAGGAATGTGTTTCGTGCACTTCGCTCAACTTATGGTCAACATAATCGGCCTACTGAGCGTACTATTCGCAAAACCATCACCCATTTTGAGATCCAGCATTCATTATTGGATAATATTCGACCGAATAGACCACGTCCAGCACGCTGTAAAGAAAATATAGCGGCCTTAGCTGAGAGTGTAAAAATGATGCCGTTGCGAACGTAACCGTCAATGGAGACTATTATCCTGCCCTGATAACCGACTATTTGATGCCTGAAATTGAAGCTCTTGATCTCGGCGACATTTGGTTTCAGCAAGACGTCGCCACTTCCCACACATGGCATCAATCAATTGGTTATATTGAGAGAACACTTCGGTGAGCACATAATTTCACATTTTGGGCCGGTCGATTGGCCAACAAGATCGTCTGATATCACAACGTTAGACTTTTTCATGTGGATATATGTAAAAGCTAAAATGTATGCGACCAAACCCGCTTCGATTCAGGCCTTGGAGGAAAACATCACGCGTGTCATTCTCCAGTTACTAGTTGAAATGCTTGAACGAGTCATCAAATATTGGGATCATAAATACTAAACTTTAGATTAAAAATATAACGAACCGTGATTTGTAGAATAAATTCAAAGTTTTATTTTTACCAAATGGGGCCTAAAAATTGACGTATACAAACTTTAAATTATGAGCTTTGACACAGTTACGAACTGACGTGACGATATCCTGCAATACCGTAAAATATCTAACAGAATTTCATAAATGAAATAAAAGAATTTAAAGGCGATGAAGAAGAGGAGAATGCAATTCCGAAAATTTGTGGAATAAGTGTGCTTGACTTGTTGTTATTCTATGTATAGAATTGCCAATATCTGCAGAATGGAATACAAAAATGTTAAACAATTTCATTGACAATCACTCAAATGGTAAGAATTCCATTGGAATGCAGCCATATCCTGAACTTTATTAAAGACGACGAAGTTTTTAATACAATATGACGGAGCTGCAGTTGAAAAATATTCATCAGGCGATGGACTATCAGTTAATTTTTGTTTATGTGAACTTTTGGCAAAACATGAACTTTCATAAAATATTCAAAAAAACATATATTAAAATATTGTAAGTGTTGTCCAGATCATGTATATAGTAATTGCATACCATATTGTATAAGTATTATAAAATCAGGGGACTTACAACTCCTACGGCAGTACTACATCATTTGTGAACTGAACAATTAAATGAAGAAATTGTATTGTAAAAACTTTCACTCCTCATAATGACATAAATCGAAGCTAACATGTCAAACTTTAAAATTGATCCTAGACTCTTTGCTAACATATCTCATCAATTTAAAAATTTAAATATTATTTCAATAATCCCATGCATGTATGGCACGTTCATACTCATATCTATCTTTATGTCTATGTTGATTTATTCAAGTTTTTCCATGTATTTTCCGTGTCTTCTATCTCCAATGTTAAACCCGTATATGTGTTTGCTCTTTTTAAGTTGTTCTTAAGCCTCTTGAGAATGTAAATTTGACATTAATTGGATTAGGTTTTAATATTTACGATCAAGAACATACATACACCCACACCCAACAACTTGTACTTGTTTAATTTTGGGAAAATATCAAGTTGTTATTCTTGGAATATTTAAAAACCTCTGTGTGGTAAACACACATACATACAAAAGAAGAAACCTACATACACATAGCAAATTACTTATTTATATGGGGAGTGTAAATTTGGTAACATCCTTTTGACTCTTGAGTCATTTTTAACATGTGTATTAACTGAAATTACTTGGAATGAAAATTAAATGGAGTCCCAATGGAGAACTTTACAATTAGGTTGTTGTAAAATTACGTGCATTATTATAAAAATGTTTTCATTACATTTGACATTTGTAATTATTTAAGTAGCAAATTATTTAGGTGACAGTTTTTTACATTGTTCGGTTATTATTAATTTTTAAAACCTTTTAATTACGTTTAGCAAAATTGAATGTTGAGGTCAAAAAATTAGTCATCATTTGATAATTTGAATTTATTTAATATTTATTAGAACTGTGGAGAGATTTCTAATTTTGGCATTTCTCTGAATAACAGTTTCCCGTTTATTGTTTTCGTTTTAGTTGCGCAAAACCATTAAAGCGGATGGTGCCAAATGGTATGTAAAAAATCGAAAACGATATCAATTCTTAATTTATGATTTGAATGATTAACTTACATAAAAATGCAGGTGTAAAGTGCTCTATTAGGCCTTATCTTGGCTCGCTTTATTTGTTAAACTCAGAAGAAAGTTTAAATTGTATTTCTAAGAATCTAAGTTTTGTATAAAGAATGTTTTTCATTGATTACAATATATAATAATTTAAAAAATAAAACAAAAATGCTTAGTGATAAAGTAAATGATAAATACTGATCAGAATAAGTGGAAGATAAATAATAGATAATATCTTAAATAAATTTAGAAGCACAGGTTAACGAAAATTGCATAAGCTACTATTGAACAAATAATGTAAAATCTATCGGTACTTATTTGATATCAACAAAATCATGAATATAATTAAATCTTCTGAGGTGAAAGTCAATAAATTAAGCAAATTTCGAGTTGCTGCTTACAAATTGCAGATTTTTACTTACAATTTGACATGTAAGAAAGATTAATTTAAAAGTGCGAGTAATATGTTACCATAAAAAAAGGATTTGAAACTTGGCTCAGTTACTCAGCTACACTAAAAAAATGTAGGAAATGTTTAACTTGAAATAATTTTTCACCAAAACTTAAAATATGGGCGTGTCATATTCAACCAAATATTATAATAATCCAAAAGCTATTTTTTACATCTAAAAGACAATAAATATTCATTTTAAATATCTTTAATAGTTTCGAAGATTTGATCTGTTGCGATTCCAGGCTTTTGTTTCTTAATTTGTTCGAAAAAAAAGCTAGAAGAATGGTTCCAAGTGAAGATTTAATAACCAAATAAAGAATAAATATTTCAAAAAGTAGTTTTTTCGAAATCCTAATTTATTTTATCATATGTAAATAAATTACAAATTTAAATTCAAAATACAAATTTTAAAATTTAATAACATTACTTCGAAATTTTATTTTTATATTGAAAAATTAATATATAAGTACATACATATGTAAAAAAAATTTTTTTTACCAATTTTCTTGTCGTTATTTTTAGTTAATAATATATGAACTCTTAATTAGCTATAATAGTTATTTATACTGTTATTTAAATTAAATTTTATTTAAATAATTGTTAAAAAATTTTGTTTTCTTTTACTGAAACTGAAATAAAACTTGACCCTTTTTTCTTTAGAATACCCTTTTTTTGAAAAATACTTTTTTGAAAATTCTTAACGGTAACCCGGCTTCTGTGCATGTAAATATTTTTGTGTGTTACATGTGTGTGTGTCTCGATGTAAACACTTTTCAAAGATTTATACGTATTAAAGTGATTTTCGAATCGACCGTTATAAAATTTGGTGGCATGATATCTGTATATGTGAAACTTATTTGTGTTGCATTTTTAAGAGATTTATGGTCGTTAAATTATTTTTGGAAGTGGGACTAATAATAGACCGATCATCATAAAATTGCGCCGAATGATTTGTGTATATATGAAACATATTATCATTATTATTTGCATACCAATATTTTTAATAGAGTAATGCCCGTTAAAATGATTTTCGACAGTTGGCCTTTTATAAATTAAGGATCCACGTACACAAAATTTGTAAATGTGATTACGTTTCATGTAAACCTAATTTGATAACCCGATAAACTCCTATTTCGGGAGGACATTTGTATAATGGCTAAGTGAAATAATGGACCGATTTCTACCAATTTTAATCTTAACCATCCATGGACGGAAAAAAATGTCATGTACCAAATTTCATGAAAACATCTTAAAAATTTCGATTTTTACTCTGCGCTTTATATGGATAGCCAGCGTGACCGACGGACGGACATTGTTAAATCGACTCAGAAAGTGATTATGAGTAAATCGGTATACTTAAGTAGATCGGCAGTGTTGGACTAATATTTATGAGCATTACAAACATCAGCACAAATCCAATATACCCTTCCCACTTTGGTGATGTAGGATACAAAAATTAAAAAAAAAATATATATAAAAAATATATATATATAGGAGTACTCACGGGAATGACAATTGTAAAAAAAGTCATTCAGCAGAAAATGGAACTGCCTGCTATACCCATATGTATCTTATAAAATGAATCTAATTGAATTATGTTAAGCTCATGATGAGTAAACCATGGTAAATCAGAAACATGATCATCCCCAGAACTTAGAATTTTTATTAGTAATGGATGAGGAAAATGAGAAAGTCCGAGAAATAGCAAGCATGTAAAGTCTTCCTTTATAGCTAGGTATCCAATTGACAGGAAGCTTTCTCTTACCAGAATTGCACGAAATTCATTGTTTGAAACATTTTATTGTATCTGTCACAATATTAAATTATTGTTAAAAAAAATCACATTTTCTGATAAAAAAAATTGTTTCGGTTGTTATTTAATGTTAATTATATTTTGTATTTAATGTTTCTATCTGTAGAGCAGTATTAAACTGTATGTATTTTAATTCCCTAAGAAAATATAAACTACAATTGTTATTGTTAATATGTATGTATATATTATATTGAACCAGCCGTATATATGTATTAGGGTGGCCCCTAATTTGGACTTTGTCGATTTCCCTGATGGATTGCAAGCATTACCAAATCCGTTTTTAGTTTAATTTTATTTAATGTAACCCGACCTTGGTAAAATGTTCAGCCTTTTGTCTTTAAATTTGGGAAGCATTGAAAACCCAAAAATTGCAAAATAAAGGGAAACCCTACATACTGTGTAATATAGGTTGTAGAAGAAAAATATGCGAGAAAGCAAAATAAATGCCTTGGGGTGTTATGGAAATGATAATTTCATTTTTATTTCACTTACACTTACATACTTACATACATCCGATATACAGATGTTTGAATTTTGTTAACATAATTATGCGGTTTGTTCACGCTTTAGAAGTCGATAATCTGTGATTGTTTTCATTAATGTAATTAAAACAAGATTTGTCAATGTGAATTCATGAAAGTTCATGTTTGCACACATTTGATCATAAAAAAGTAGTCAAGGGAGGAAATGATAATATTTGTGTATCGGTAAAAGGGAAAAATAACAGATAAAAGAAAACAGATTTTATTGGTTGTTTAACTTGGTTGATTGCGCATTGTAATACAAATGTTGGCAGAGTTTATAAAAATCGATAAGTTAAAGGCATTAAAATCAAATCCTTTTATTATTTTATATGCATCTATTGTTTAACAAATTATTGTATAAACAGCAAATCAAATAAAATGAAAAATATATTATTAAAAAAACATATATACTGTGAGCGTCAAGATAAAGTAAATATATACTCCTCTATCGTGAATAAAAATTCCACATGTAATTTGTTCCCTGTTCACATTTTTCATATTAAAATTCAATGTTAAAAAAAATAAAAAGGAATAAATTTCAAGTGGAATTTTTATTCACGATAGGGGTGATAATATTGTTTAAAAAAGTGTTTTATTATATAGTAGAGTGGTTCGAAGAAAAGTTGTGACAGTCACCCCCTAGGATTAAAGATAATGTAAAAATAATTCCAGAAATAATTTTGTTTTTTTTTACCACACCTACAAATACCGCACTTTTAGTATTTTTTTTACTGTATCGCTACTTTTAGTCCGCTCATAACATTTTGTATACTGGTATTTATGGCTCTGTAAGGGGAACATTTCTGTCTTTAATCATTTTTCACTCTTTCAAAATTTTAGAGATATACTTGAGATCATTATCCTGTTGGAATATCCACTTATGTGCTAGTTCTAATTTCCATACATGGGCTACATGGTTTTTAAAAATGTCGAAATAATCTTCGTTTTCATTGTAGATACTAAATGTAAGATTACCGACTCCTGATGTCGCCATACAACCTTAGACCATTACTGAGCCGCCATCATGTTTTACCGTCGCGTTAACATAATTATTACTAAAGGATTTTTTTCGGCTACAATTGATTCTGTGCTATAAAGTTCGATTTGGTTGTTCTTTGCTATAAAAGGCTTTTTACGTGGTACCCTACCATGTTTGCTATTTTGTTGCCAAAATCTTCTAATCATGCTGGCACTTACTAGTTTTCTAGAACTTTTCGTAATATTTTCAGCTTTTTTTACAGCACTAGATGTTCAGTTTGCTCTTAATTCTTAATTTTGTCGTTTTGAAACATGCAAATTTTTCACGGTATTGTGTTTGCATACTGTTCTATAATTTTTTTTATTGTACAGTGATGGCTTCCAACTATTTTATCTATTTCATGAATGGTTTTCTTTTGGAGTGACAAATGTTTTTTACTTTATTTTGACGCGTAAAAATTGGTCTATTTTAACAATAAATCAATTAAATTTCTTCGAGGGCGGTTTGGAAACTTCTTTGCTTAGAACAGAAACTGCGGTATAAACAGAAAAAAGTTAACTATTTTGGAAACTTCCATCTATGCTATGAACACATGTCAAATTTCTTGTCGATCTGGCATATAGAAACAGATGTTCAAAAAAGACGCATTCGCGATTTTTTGACAATGGAAAAAATAGAAATTCGTGGTTTCATTAAATTTTTTAATAAAACAGGTTTATCGAGAGAAGAAATTCATAATGATATGGTGAATGTGTTAGGTGAAAGTGTTCGTACAAGTGGTCGTAATAGCCAATATCATGTGCATCTCAAATGATCGAGTCCATTTGATTTTACATGAAGAACTACAAATGAAAAAGCTTTCTGCAGGATGGGTTCCGCATTTGTTAAGAGTAGACCAAAAACGCATAGGAATAAAAATTTGTCAAGCTTGTTTGGATTGTTTTAAGAAAAATAAAATAGATTTTAAACATCGCGACGTTTCATAACTGTTGATGTGACATGGATGCATCACTATACTCCATAGAAAAAAGAACAATCCAAGCAATGAACTGAAGCTGAAGGAAGTGCCCCAAAGAAGTCAAAAACAATTCAGTCGGCTGCTAAGTTTATGGCAACGGTTTTTTTTTGGAACTTTAGAGGTATTTTATTGATTGACTATCTGCAAAAGGGTAAAACAATAAATTCAGAGTACTATTGGAACATTTTGGATCAAATTAAATGTAATAATTCGAGAAAAACGTAATGGCTTACAACACAAAACAATAATTTTTCATCAAGACAGGCCACAAGAGTGTTTGAACAATGGCTTAAATCAACGAATTAAAATGCGTGTTGCTTGACCACCCATCTTATTCTTCTGATTTAGCTCTCAGTGACATTTTCCAGTTTCTAAATCTAAAAAAAATCCTAGCTGGCAAGCGTTTTACCTCAAATGAAGATGCAGTTACAGTTGTAACCCACTATTTTGAAGGCCTTGAGGAAAACTATTTTAATCAAGGGATATAATTGCTAGATAAGCGTTGGACTAAGTGTATTGAAGTTTCAGGAGAGTATATTTTTTTTACTTACTTTCTTATTAATTATTGAACCTGCATTATTTCCTTAGGCCTAACAATAAGTATTAAAATCTTAAAACTAAAATTAAATCTAAGGAGAGTATATTGAAAAATAAAAATGTGTTTAAAAAACTAACTATTCTGTGCTAGGCTAAAAAGTTTCCGAACCGCTCTCGTACAAAAAGAAATAAAATAGCCTAACTAACATCGTGGTACTTTGAATCCCACTTATTTGCAATCAAAGCACTTGTAAATTAATGAAATATAATCTGCTAGTAGACTAATTATTCCACCAAATAGTTAAATGAAGACATCAAAAAAACATCGATTATTTTCTAAAATATTAATGTTTTGCCAGATGTCTAACAAAACGAGATTGTTTTATTAAATGGACGATATGTTGTTGTGTTGACTTTATTTTGACACTCTCAGTATTTTGAAGAGATTTAAAACATAAGCTTTAAATTTTTAAATTTTCGCTGCATAGGACAGAAAAGTTAGTAAGATAAGTTTTATAATAAATTGTTTTATAATAAATTGCAGATTCTCAAATACAATCGCAAAATAAATATTATTTGCATTAAATATCCCCCGTAAAATGTGGCTTTCGAGTGCTATATTACTTTTTTTCGTTACTTTAAGTAAACAAAAATAACAAAGAGTAAAAAAAAAGATTTGTAAACAAAACGTTAAGGTTTTTCAAGAAAATAATCTAGGGATTTAAAAGCAGATGCTTTTCTTGGAATAAAACTTAAAATCTTTCCTTTATTTTCCAAAAGCCAACTTATCGCTTTTACAAAGAAAACTGGCAAAAAAAAAATAAAGACAAATGTTTAATATTTTAAAATCATTTAAAATTAAATGGTGTGGATTTTTTTCTCTCTTTCAACGAGGTAAAATGTTTTTATTTATAAATACACAAACAAACACTAATAATATTGTATGCATTACTTTTCTGTATTTTGGTTTTAACCCAACAGAAAGTGTTTAGCAAGTCCTCATCTTACTCTGGGGAAATTTAAATTGTAAAATTGTTTTAAAATCTATAAATTATTCTTGGTATTAAAGGATGAGTACATTTCATAGGAGAGTTTTATTTAATTTAAAATTTTAAAGTAATTATATTTGGCCTCTGTTTCTTGATATCTTAAATTTAGCAAATAAACGTGTTGTTAAATCTACACAATTTTGAACACAGAAAGATTAATCTACGATTATATTAAAGTTAGTTTCAAACACGAGCATATTGTAACTAACGTAGGGTGTAACACAGTTGGAAAAACCAGCTCTTAAATATTACAATCGCTTTCTCATTCAGTTTTCGAAAACAAAAACATATCATAGACCCTAATTTATATTATTATGTAAATAAATATTACAAAAATGGTAGCTTAACTAATCTTTACTGTTTAAAAAACCCCCACAAGTTATTACATTAAATAGAAATCTATATATATATGGTGCATTTCATGTCAAGTGACGCAATTTTAAAATCGATGTCTTCCGATTTGGATGAAATTTGGACCAAGGTTAGTACTATTGGATAGTAGGCCAGACACAATTTTTTAGCTTTATCATTCAAGAACTGCCGGAGTTAGAGGGGGTCAAAGTTGGACATTTTGGTCATGCAGGGTTTTTTTTAAATGAGTGTAACTTTTCACTTATTGGTCCTAGCAAAAATTGTCCGAAGGACTTTAGATAGCTATTTCTTCAATCATTCCAAAAATATTTTTTTTTAATTTTTAAAAAATTTTTTATTAAATTTTTTTTTTAAATTTATTTTTTTTTTAAATTTTTTTTCGATTTCGGCCCTTTTTTTTCTCAAAAGAAAGCTTATACAATTTACTTTAAGGCCTATATAGTCCCATAATGGGATGCGGGTGGGATATCTATCAAAAAAACTATTTTTTAACTCAAGAATAGAATTTTTCAACATTTGGCGCAAGTATAATTTTCATTTTCCCCCATTTTTTTATTTTTTTTTTTTTTTTCAAAATGGAGTTTTTTTTTATTTTTCCTTAAAAGAAACTTTATACCATTTCCTTTAAGAGCTTTGTGGTCACTTAATGGGATGTAAGTGGGGTATCTATAAAAAAATTTGCAACTCAAAGAAGAAATTATTTAAATTTTTACCATATGCACTATTTTCATTTTATTTCCTATTTATTACTTATAATACTAAATTACAATAATAATAATAAATAATTTAATAAAATTAGTATATAAATTTTGAAATTACCAATCTTTCTTCCTTCTTATTTATTGCCTTTATTTTTAGCTTTTTTTGCCAATCCTTTCTTGGAGTTGCTAGGTTCAGCTGCTGATTTTGCTGATGCTGTCTTTTTTGGCTTTGGAAAGAAATCGCATTGAGTAGATGCCGAAAACTTTTTCAACTGGAGTCTTTCATCGATAAGTGGTATAAAAGCATGGTATTGAGATGTGCCATCAATTGTTACAGCAGCGTCGAATCTGCACTTCAATGTTTTTAATGTTTCCTCATGATCAGCTTTGCTACTAAAAACTACTTCAGTTTCTTTACAATGCTTCTTTGCCCATCGGAATAAAGCGTTCGCATCTAAGATGCGATCTTGATGAGAACACTGCAGGCTATACCTCGCTGCATTTCTTTTGATATTTTCTCCAATGCCATCACATACTCCTTTGCCATGTGCAGTTGGATGAAAATGGCATTCAGCTGGAATTCCAAAATCTTTTTCGTGAGCTATAAGATTTGCGAAGCTATTTTTGTTTTTAAAATGTTGACGAGCTCCATCCGAAACGTAGTATACCTTCTCCACTATAAATTTAGATTTTAGATAATTTAAAATTATTTTCTGGTATTCATAAACTGTAGCGGTATCATGTTTTAAGTCATCGGATATGATTGCCATACTTTTGTGTTCCAGTTTTTCATCTTCTATGTAGTAAATAACAACTGTGAATATAGTTGCTTGGTCATTATTGAAGTGGAATCCTTGTATGGCATCCTGAATAACATATTTATAGTTCTCTGCGAATCATATGAAATCACGAATACACCAGACTTCAAATGTGTCTTCAAATCATTCAAAAATGACCATTGCTGTTTGACTAAAAAGTCATTAGTTCTCAAATTTAGCTTTTTTTGTGTCTGGCCTACTATCCAATAGTACTAACCTTGGTGCAAATTTCATCCAAATCGGAAGACATCGATTTTAAAATTGGGTCACTTGACATGAAATGCACCATATATAAAAACTGGTAATGTATACAATATGTAAATATACAACTACATATTATATGACATATAGATTTATGTCAATAATTAAAATATTTACATAATTTACATTATTACAATCCGTACTCAACAATAGTTTGCAGATATTATATTTTTGTACACAACACAAATTTATTATTATTATAAATAAAAAAAGTTGCGTATTTTATTTTTGCAAAAATTTTTCTTTTCAGTTCAAAGTTGCAAAAAAATTACAAGTTTTTTAATCATTTTAAAAGGATTAAGAATAAATAATTCATAAAAGTAGAGGAAACAGTATTAAACAATAAAACCCATAAAAACAAAATGTAATATTGTAATTTGTAGTTTGTTATTTATTTATTAACACGTTACATTTTAACGTAAGTATAGTTACATAGTTATATATGCTGTTACCGCCAAAACATATGGCAAATTTTTGCCGAAAAAGATGTAACCACTAAATAATATATATTTAAACTCGTTTATTTATTTAAAAAAGACTTTTCTTATTTAGGCGAAAGCACAATAAATATTTAGTTATAATTTATTTGATACTAAAACAATTGGTTACGCTTTTTAGAGTAAATATTTGCCAAGTGTGACCGTACATTTAGTATTTATGTAGAAGTTTATTTAATTATACAAATTGAAATTTATTGTTTAAAACTTTAACATAATCAATCAGAGTATAGCACTGAGTATACGTTATTAAAAAAAAAACAAAATTAGAGTGCTATATTCGGCTTTGTCGAACCTTTGATACCCTCCAGCTAAATATATTGAGAATATCAGAAACTACATTGATATAAAGAATGAAATTTTTTGGAAATATACTGGCATTTCTAAACGGCTGTTCCGAAAGGTTTTCATGCGAGTAGCCAAGGAGTATTTGAAATTAAATTTTGTAGATGGGTCCCACAAACATTTTAAAGGCAGAGCTGCTGGGGCGCAATATATGGCACCCTTCACATGTAATTTGTTTCAGCGTTTTGCTTGTTATATTTTCTAAAAGTCATCGCCTAGATCTTTAAAAAACATTTTTGTATGTTCTCGAGTTATATGCATTTGCAAATTTACCAAACAAAAATATTACTAATTTGACCCATTTGCTTTAAATTTACTTTTTTAGCTAAACAAGAAAATTTTCCATCAGATGCAAAATCTTTTTGAGGTTCAATAATAAACATCTTAAAAAATTAAAGTTACAAAAAAAAAAAATTATCGATTTCTCTGAGCAAAAAAGTCCCTTAATTTTATTTTTATTTATAAGAAATTTATAGTTTTCTGAAAGGTTTTTTTCAATATTTTGGACCTGAGACATGTTGGACAGACCAGACCAAACCAGATAAATGAACACAGCTCAAACGTCTCGGACTTTAATCAAGAAAATGTATGCATACATATATTGTAGTGGTGTAGGGTATACAGTTTTTTAAATTGTCACATACCAAACATAAATCATAAAAATGTAACTCAGTAATTTCAATGAACGACATTAATATTAAGAAACTTTGAACATAAAGTCATCCTTAAATTGTATCAACTGATTTTTAAACAGCTTCGGTTTGTTTCTTTGCCCTAATCAGCAAAACAGAATTATTTTACTATGTGAGTTAATTTATTCGGCAAAATAAAAAAATAAAGGAAAACAGCACAAAAAATTTAATTCTTTCCGTTTGACAAAAGAAATGTTTATTTGTTTTCGTAAACATTTGTCATATAAATGTTTATGTGTTTATGTATGTATATGTGTACCTTTATTTTTCTTTTCAACAAAAACTCATAACAAATATAAACAGAATATACATACATCCCAGCAAGCCATATGATTCCGAAACGAGTCTTTTCTGACACCTTTTCCGCAGCGTTCATGCTCTTTATGAGCCCAAAAAACAATCATTATTGCTCCGAAAACCTTCAGAAAATAGGGTCATTAAATTCGAAAATAGTTCATCAAAAAGAGCTCTTAGATAATGTCAGAAAAGAGTCTTTTATGAGGGTTTTTTGGGCTCAGAAAGAGCTCTTACATCATGTCAGAAAAGAATCATTGCAATTTTAAATACAAAAAATTAAAAGTTCACATTTATTATTTTTTTAATTGTTTTTACTTAAACAAAAAGGGATTTCATTTACAAATAAACTAAATTAGAAATGGAAAAAATTAAACAAATTGTATTTACAGTAAAAAAAAAAAAAATGGAATTCATTTACTCCCCGTTGCCACATGCAAGTAATTACTTGCAAGTAGAGTATACTTATTCACCCCTATCGTAAATAAAAATTCCCCATGAAATTTGTTCCCTTTTCACATTTTTCCTATTAAAATACAATGTTAAAAAAATAAAAGGGAACAAATTTCATGTGGAATTTTTATTCACGATAGGGGTGATTATATACGAAAAATACCGAAAAGCAGCAATATTTGTTTGAGTGGCTACACTAGCAAGTGCAAGTTTATTTTTTAAATGTCGTCAACAAAGAAACTTTAAACTAAATTTTTTCATAAAATTCTGTGAATTTTCAAACGCAGTGTTGCCGTATTGTCAAAAGAAAAAAATACGGCAAAAAATTTTGTAATTTACAATTTTTTTTAATAAATGCCCCCGAAAATTTGTTATAAACATAACTTTTATTTTAACACTGGTAGCACTGTCATTCTACTTACGGCAAGTGCTTACAACCAAATTCTCTCGCAAGTTGCGCTGTAAGTGCGAAAAATATGATTGTGTTAGTAAAAAACTATAAGTGTATTAAATTTTTCGAACTTGCACTTGCATGTGGCATCAGGGGGTTAAATAAAATTTGTAAAAATGGAAAAAAATTAATTTTTTAAGCAAATTTTTCTTTCGCTCCGAAAATGCTTTTTAGTTCAACTCTTTTCTGACTCCTTTTTCGGAGCGCTCATAGAATGGTATGCTGGGATACATATATGAAATAAAAATAACAAGAAGAGCAACAACAACAACATAAATTCCAAGTGCTTGATTTGAATATACAAGTAAAATAACATGTATAAAACAAAGTTTATGAATGCATACGAACGTATTTTTATGAGGTTTTTATCAATTGTTTTGCTTTTCCTTCTTTTTTTCGAGCAAAAAAGAATCATGCTACCATTTAAGTATGTATCTTGTAGATATATTTATGTATATTATACATATTATCGTACAAGTCTGTGTATATCTACACAGTTGTTGTGACAAAGTTTAATATATTATTAGCTTGTATTATTTTACAACATGCAATTTTATTTGTTTTTCTTTTCTTTTTTTTTGTGATTTTAAAAACTCATGTACCTATGTATGTATTTAGAAAGGAAGTTGTCTGAATTTCTGTAATTTCGTGTTTATTTCTTTGTTGACATGAAGATTTTTTTTCGTTTTGAATTGAAATGTTAAATGTTAAATATTTGGAATTTTTATATTCCATATCATATAATGGTGCGTTGCATATGATCAGTTGGTGCTAATGTTTGTAATTTAAAAAAAAAACGTGATATACATAAATACATATATTTTATATGTTTAGCTAGGAATGGTGCTTTTAACCATATTTTCTTGTTTTTAAATTAAAGCTAAGCACTTTCTTAGAAATTCTTATATTCTGTCTAATTTTAATTCTACAAAAACATATTCAAATTCATTTTACTAATGTATATTATTTGAAAATGTGTAAAAATAACAAACATTATTAGAACTTATTTGCAAATCTTTGATGAAAATGAATGATCATATAAAATAAATTGTCTTTTACCAAAATGTTAGATAAATTTCGAAATAAACTCGTATAATATAAAACAATAAAAAACGATTTTTCTGACCTTTGACCGTCAGTACTTCGGATAATATAGATTTTATTTATTTAAGCTTTTACCAATATACTAAGAATCGTAAGAAAAATGCGTCCACCAATTTTTATTTCATTTCGCCTTTAAACTATCTCATTTTATACTTTTCATTGAAAATTGTGTAAATTGCTAAAGAAAAACCACTGTTGAGCTCCTTAGCAACAATGCTGGTTGGAAATTGGACAAAGTTCTTCTCAGCACAAATTAAACAAAATATTTAATAATTAATAATATTATTTTATTTTCTCAGTATCGTAAATAAAAGAAACCCCAATAGGAAAATGAATGTGAATAAAAATAAAGAAATAAAAAAACCAAGAATTTTTATAATAGAAAAAAGGAAATCTTGATTTAATTGAAGATTGGGAATTTTCTCTGTTTGACTGTATAAAAGACATCCGGCTTGAAGGACCAAATTTTTAGCTGAATAGCTCTTGAACGATGGAAGTGGTTGGACAATTGGAAGATTTTATCAAACGCACTCGAGTCGAAACAAAATCGCTTAGATTCGAGAAAAACTTGCAACACAAAAAAAAATAATTTTTAATTAAGCCAACGCACCAGTGCACAAGAGTGTTTTAACAATGGCTAAAATCAACGAATTAAAGTAAGAGTTACTTGACCACCCACCTTATTCTTCTAATTTAGCTCCCAGTGACTTTTACCTGTTCCCAAATCTAAAAAAAAATCCTATCTGGCAAGCGTTTTACCTTAAATGAAGATTCAATTACAATTGTAAACCTTGAAGGCCTTGAGGAAAACTATTTTAATCAAAGGATAGAATTGCTATATAAGCGTTGGACTACGTGTATTGAAGTTTCTGGAGATTATATTGAAAAATCAAAATGCGTTTGAAAAAATAACTATTCTCTTTCTGCAACACATAGCTTTCTGCATTTATATACATTGAAGAAAAATGGAATTGCAGGCAAAATCACAAGAATCGCTAAGTATTGTTTTGACTTAAACAATAATTGTAAAACCCATTAAAATCCCATTTTGTAAAAAAATTAAGAAAACAAAAATATCAGTTTTCAGGATATTTAAGGAAAAAGGACATGTTCCGATGTTGTAGATCCTCTTGGTAGCAAGATATAAGATATTTACTTTGAATAAAATATTTGTAAAGATAAAACGAAATCATTTCAGAAGACACCAATATTGTTAAAATTTAATGACGGGTTCCAAAGATATTCTATCCTAAACATTTCTAATTTTTCACAAAATTGTACGAGGTGTTCACGTTTGGAAGGCTATAAAATATGAACTATATAGGTATGATATGAGTTTGATTTATACGTCATAAAATGCGCAATTAGAATGTATTAGTTGAATTTCAATAAAATCAGAGTTGCTAAAAATCCAGACCAGGTTGAAAAATGTTGGAAGTTGCCTTTTACTTTAGTTTTTCATAGAGTAATGTGTTGCCAAATTTTAAATTTGTATATGTTCGAAAATAGCTAAGAAAAAGGCAAAACTTGTTTCCTACTAAATATCCAAATGGTCTTAAGGTACGTTCACACTTGATAAATATTTGCCGAAAAATACCACTAAATAACATATATTTGAACTCGTTTATTTATCTAAACAAAAATTCTTATTTAGGCTGCTGTTGGATCTTGCATAACTCTTGTAAGAGCAAACAACATTAAACAAATTTGTGCTAAAACAAGTGGTTACGCTTTTTTTAAGTAAATATTTGCCAAATTTGACCGTACCGTTACAATAAAGTTGTTCTCATTATTAAAACATTCTAAGGGTGAAAGATTTGCGTAGTATTGAGCTTCAAGTCGTTAAGTGGTTTATGGTTATTTCCTTTCCTGTAAACTTTGAATTTGTTGACGAAATACGATATTTTATTTTCTCTGTTGAATACACAATTTATTATTTGTATGTATATTGATTGTAATAAAATTTATTTTCGTTCCTTATTAGACAATGGGTACCAGTACATTAAACCTTTTATTGTTTACAAAAGTAAAGCTACGAAATATAAACTTAATTTAAGTTACTGGCTATGACAAACATTTATATGTGCAAATATATATTTTGTTTTTTTCATAATAAACGTAAAGGTACTTTGATTTTGACTTTGCAAAAAATTATTGCTGTAATGGTGCATTCTTGACATCATATAAAGGATGATTTTTTTTTAGCTATTATCTTTTTGGCAACACTGGTTTAAACAGCTGACGCACGTTTCGTGTTTTGTTTCGCTGTCAAACATCTTCAGTTTGGTCTATAATTTAACCATGACTCATCTTACAAACGAACAACGCAATAATTTGCAAATTGAATTTTATTATCAAAATGCATGCTCTGTTAAGAAATTTCATCGCGCGCTTCTTTGTGTGCAATGACGAAGCTCATTTTTGGCTCAATGGGTACGTAAATAAGCAGAATTGTCGATTTTGGAGTGAAAATCAGCCAGAAGCATTGCAAGACCTACCAATGCATCCAGAAAAAGTCGCAGTTTGGTGCGGTTCATGGGCTGGTGGCATCATTGGACCGTACTTCTTCAAAGTCTTCAAAGGTGATGCGAATCGTAACGTAACTGCAAATGGTGAGCGTTACCGTGAGATCATAGCCAACTTTTTCCCAAAATGCAAGAGCTTGACTTGCACGACATGTGGTTTCAACAAGACGGTGGCACATGCCACACAGCACGCGCAACAATGGACTTATTGAGAGGCGAGTTCGGTGAACATTTTATTTCACGTTCAGGACCGGTCAATTGGCCGCCTAGATCGTGCGATTTAACGCCTTTAGACTATTTTTTGTGGGGCTATGTTAAAGCTCATGTCTATACAGACAAGCCCGCTTCAATTGACACATTGGAAGGCAACATTGAAGCATTTATTCGTGAGATACCGGCCGTAATGTTGGAAATAGTATGCCAACATTGGACTAAGTGGATGGACCATCTGAGGCGCAGTCAAGGTTAACATTTGCATGAAAAATTCTTTAAACATTAAATTATACGGATCGTACTACCGATTCAAATAAAGATTTCATGCATTTTTCTAAATTTGATGTGTTTTTTTTTTTTTTGAAAAACTTTTCTATAGCTTTTAAAAAATCACCCATTATATGCTTCTTTGTCGACTTCATTTGTTAATTCGTTATGTGCAATTTTGGTCTTAAATTAAAACTACATAGATAATATTTATATATGCATTGCTTGACAGTCAAAAGTTATGACATCTAGATTACTAAACTAAATCGATCTTTTTATCTTCAATAAAAATTATATTTTCTTCAAGCTTAAATTCAAAATTTATTTTTATTTATTTCTTATTTCTTCCAATATTTCGCTACAACAATGTGTAGCATCTTCAGAAAAATAATATTTATAATAAATAATATTAATAATACAGTTACAATACATTTTATTTCCCTGAAGATGCTACACTTAAAATTAAATACATATATCCTTTTTTTGATATAAGTATTGCATATACATATATATAAGTACATTTATATGCATATATATAGAAAAAAAAATTTAGAAAAAAATGGAGGAAGAATTGAGGGATTCTGGTGAATCGATTTGTGAGAAATACGATTTATAATTTGCTAAAAGTTCCAAAATATAAGGACAAAAATAAACGCCGTCCAAATCGACATTTAGAAGCAGATTAAAACATAAGCTGCAGGCTAATAAAAGTAGAACTCGACCTCAATGATACCCGGCAGTTTATACAGCAACTGCAATGTACTATTGGTCTTACATATGAAAACAAAATAGCAAAGCCGTACCTAACTCAGCACCATTAAAGAGCGCATATTGCGTTTATTGAAAAATCAAAATTTTGGTATGAAGAATTTGCAAAAGATTATTTCGATGGTCCTAACGGTCACCACAAACATTGGCGTGAGACGTGTTTTAAGCGAAACCAAGGTAGTGATCTCTGATGATGTGGGCTGCATTTGAAACTCAAATAAAGTTTCGCATATGTGTGTATAGTGCCAAGCAAAATTAATGCTGAAATATATATAGATCTTCTAGAGAACAATTTAATAGACTTTAATAGACTTTGCCGATTCATGTCGCATGTAAAACAAATAATTTTTTAACAGTCAAAATGTACCAGTATTAGAGTGGCCAACCGTAAGACCTTATCTCAATTCAATAAAAGACTATTGGGGAATTCTTTACTCCATAGTGTTTTCAAAGGCAAAAAAATATACAACTTTAAAAGACTTAAAAAAATGCATTATTGGCAGAATGGGATAAAATATATATGTATAACAACTTGTCAGGATCAATGACTCTTAGGCTACACCAATTTTAATAGAAAAAGGGGATACCATATTGTATTAATATCATAACTATTTATTTAAACAGTAAACATTTTGTATTAATACTAGTTAATATTAATCCATGCATGTTGGAAAATTTGTTTTTTCACTATAAAACATTGCAGATACTTTTATTTGTCATCGGTTTATTTGGCAGCAAAGACTTTGAAAAGAGCTGTAAATGAAATGTTCCTCAGTCTATAATATGCTAAGTCGACTTAGCGCGTTTCTGATGTTTATTTTTATTTTTATTTATTTATTTGAAAATTCAGCTACAAATATTAGTAAGAGCTGAGCAAGATATGAAGTCCGAGTACAATAATTAATTAAGTCAATAGTAATACTGTCAAAAACATAGTTACATTCATTTGAATCCAAGTAATACGCCAGTCTGCTCTTTATTTCCTCAGTTGTATCAGAAAAATCAATTCAATCACAGAATTTGTTTAATTCTGCACATATTCTTCGAATTGGATCAAATTGAATAAAGTTCGATCTATGGAAATTCAGATAGAGTGGAGTGTATGATCTAAGTTGTCTGTTTGGGGCATTGAAGCAAACTTTAGCAACAACATATTCGGAATCAAAAGTATCATGGAATCAAAAGTGTCATTAATTAATTTCAATATGTTGTTCGCAATGTTGGGAGCTTTATGAGTGCCAGTCGACTTCGTTATAGCGGAAGGTTTAATTTATGATTTCAACGTAGATTCGGAAGGAAAAATATAAGAAATTGCTTTTGAATAGATTCCAGCTTTTTTTTGTACACATTATATTGCGGGTCCCAGATTACAGATGCATATTCAAGTATCGGTAATACCAACGTTGTGAATAGATTTTTTGGGTCATTGAAACCTTTTGCCCAACGTTTTATATAACTAAGGACCCCAATTGCTTTATTAACATTGCTTAAAGTACAGTTTTCTATCAAAGTTGACACCCAAATCAATGATAGAGTCAACGGATTTTAATTTTCAGCTCCCAATAAGATATGCATGGATGGACTAGGAATATCTCGAAAAGGACATAAATTGACATTTTTTCAGGTTTAATTCCATCTGCTTAGTTAAACACCACTTATAGAATTTGTTTAAATCGGATTGAATATGAGTTGTATGAATTTTTTCCGTCAAGGATGAAAATATATTCACATCATCTGCATACATTAGGATATTACTATGTGCAATGGAATTGGAAAGATCTTTAATAAATAGTAGGAATATCACTTAACTTCGCTATAGCTCTATAATTCGTTATATCATTACGGTTGCCGGACTTATGATGAGGAATTATAAAGGATTCCTTCCATAACTCTGGTAAACTACCAAACTTTAGGGAATATTTAAATATAATAGTGGGAGGTTCTGCTAACACTTCTGCGCAATTTTTAGGATACAAATCGGAAAGCCATCCGGTCCAGGATGGAGTGAACTCTTTAAATTCTTTAGACTTTTCCTACATTTTAAAATTAAATGTCCTTTAACTTACATACGGACAAAATTTGGCTATGCCCACCCAGTTTGAAGCAAAAATATACTTGGCATACTCATTACAATTCTAAACATTACATGTTGTTTTGTGCTTAAATAATAATTGAAAGCAATTTAAACACATAAAACTATTAGATAGTAGAGATTTTACTTTAACAATTTGAACATAATTTTTATTTCAACATTTTCTCTGAACTCTTTACTTAATTTGCTTTTCTTGTTATGGCATTTAAGCGATAACACATGTGATGTGAACTTATTCATTCACAGAGACGACAATGACAAAACTAAAGATGATACGAACAGTGATGGCTATAATCATGATGGTAACCATAATAATGACAACAATAATGATGACAGTGACAATGATAACGACAATAACGATAACGATGATAACATTGATGGATACTACAACAAGCAACGGTTTTCATCCATACAAAATATAATTTTTTGCAGATTTTCTTGAATTATAACGTTTCTGGGATTTAAGTGTAATCAACTTAATTAAAAAACCTGTTTGTTGAAGACAAAATAAAAATATAAAAAGAAAATACAGAAAAACATGTCACAAAGATGCATACAAGTCATTCATACTGCTTCATGAATACATTCTTTATTTTTACTCTTTTTTTAATATATGTATCTACATACTCGTAAAATACATACATGTTTGTACATATGTATGTACATATGTATGTTAAAGCCAAACGAATGATAATCTAATTTCATCGCTCTCAGCTGAACAAACATTTACGAAAAATAACAAAAAAGAAAACGGAATTTTCTTATTTTGCCAAAAGGATTTTATTTCAACTTAAACTTATACCTACGTCACGAGTACACATACGAGTACATTAATTTTAATCAAATGCGTAGCATACATGTAGGTGTTTGGAGTTCTTAACACAATTTTTTTTCTTTTTCATCAAACTGAACAATAAATTAAATGACTTACATTTGAAATTTTTTTAAATTCAAAAACTTTATACACATATGAATACGATACAAAGTCAACTTAATAAATTGCCTACATAAAATAAGACATTTAAAAGAATTGTTATTAAAATTAATATATTTAATTTTTTATAACAAACAAGTAAAATTTATTAAAATCAACTGAAACGCTGAATAAATGTCATTATTCATTTTCATTTGCACTGCCGTTTGAAATGCCCAATCGACTCAAAACCACTTTCTAAATAAATTCTAAGGTAGAGCTGGTTTAAATCATAATTAAAAATATTTTTTATATCTACAAGAAACATTTTTTTATATGAATGAACTAATCTATATACTCGAATATAAAACATAAAAGAGTAAGGAGACTGATTTTCTGACTCATGTAAACCGCTAAAGCTAGAAACTTAAAATTCGGGTACTAAATTCTTTCTACATCATATAGATTCCGTAAGAAGGGATTTTTGGAAATTCGGACGGATGAAACGGACAAAAATGGGTAAAAATGGTAACTGTGTAGCTCCAAAACTAAAAAGATAAAATAAAAATTTTATTTTAAAAAAGAAGAGGAAAGGTATCTGATACTTTTTGGAAATTCGAAATACTAGATGACCAAAACGGGTAAAAACGGTACGCGATAACCTTCTAAATAAATAAACATAGAAATGAAATTTAACATGCATCTGGCTAATATCAATGAAGAGTAGAAATAGTTTGGGTACTTTTTTAAAATTCGAATTCTTAGGGCGCAAAAAACGGATTCATGGTTCTTTTTTGATACTCCACCACCAAGAGTGGTGAATGAGGGTATATTACGTTTCTCATTCCGTGTAAAACATTGTTAATATTTATCTGAGACGCAACAAAGTATATATTTTCTTGATGCTTATAAAATTCTAAGTCGATTGAGCCATGCCCGTCGGCCTGTCTGTCCGTCTGTGTAAAACACTTCATGTCCAAACTATACAACTTAACTCAACGAAATTTTCGAAGAAATATTTCTTATTTTGCAGGTAGTTTTGGTGTTGAAAATCAGCAAAATCGGTGTAGTTATGGACCAAAATGTGAGGCAACCTCCATAAAAATTTGATTTTTTTTATTCATTTTATTGCAATATTTTTAAATATATTGCAGATAATACCATGAAATTTTGTATACGTTTTGTATACGTTGTGATAAAAGAAGAAAGTTTGACGAAAATTGTAAGAAAAGGTCCATGATTTCTCATAGCCCCCATACATAAATCTTCCCGAAATATTTCTCAATTAAATGCCTACAAAATTGGAATATTAACACAAAATTCAGCAAAAAATAAGTTTTATGCAAAAAGAAATCGGTCCATGTTTGACCATAGCCCCATATAAAGTCCACTTCCAAAATCCACTTAAATACGTATAAAACTGGTATAAATCTTGTTAAAAGGTTAAAATTTGACACAAATAATCCGAATAGGTAAATAAATTGTTGTACAAAGTTTTATAGTGGTCGGCCCATATGTGGTAATAGCTCCCATACAAGGGCCACATCCGAAAAAGCAATTTATCTGTATACATATCGTATCGGTATTGACTCAAACCTTTGTACAGATCATTTACATATATTCAAAAATCATACTGCAAATTTTTGTGAATTTTGGTTCGAAAATCACTTTAATACTCCTAAATCTCTCATAAATAAGGGTACTAATCCAAAATTTTACACCGATTATTTCAATACATGCCAAAATCAAACAGCTGGATTTTGAGAATATTGCTGCATATTTGACTATATCCCCCATATAAGGTTCACTTCCAAAGTTCACGTTAATACTAATATGTGTCTTAATTATACCGGTTTTATGTTGAAATTCGATGTGAGATATCCTCGTATGCATAAAATTTATTGTTCCAAAATTTAAGAAGATTGGCCCATAATTTGTCATAGCTGCCATATAAGAACCATTTCCAAAAAACAAAAAAAAAACCCACAAAAATGTTTAATAAATCATAAATTTTAATCCAGAAATCATATTAGTATCGGTTATACGGCAATTAAGCTACTTTGTTTTGTAGCTGTCAGTCAATAATAGCTCCTGAATTAAGTTCACTTTCGAGCATAACAACCAACCATACAACTCTTGTAAATAACGCTAATGAGATGTAATGCAACCAATATAATCCTAAAATACATAGAAATCACATTAGTGGATACTGGATTTGGTCCATTTCTTCTACGCCACCCATAAATCTTTTGTAAATAATGTTATTGAGATCAAATTCAGACAAAAAAGCCTCATCTTATATCTCATCATTTTTTATACTCTGTTTCTCAACTTGTGGTGATTAAGAAAAAATGTTAATTAGAGAAGGAATTGAACTAATATTTTATTTTTAAGAGAAAAGTTTTTATTCAGGCTAGTAGTTCGAGAATTTTTAAAGAATACTATTGCAACGTATTGGAACAATTGGCAAATTGGAATGCATTTTCTACCCGGCCAAGGGCGTCATCAGCAATCTTCATTGTCCATTATTAATCTGTAAACATCATCTATTTAACTCACCGTTTTTTGAGAAATAGAATTCCAATTTGCCAATTGTTCCAATACGTTACAATAGTATTCTTTAAAAATACTCGAACTACTAGTCTGAATAAAAACTTTTATCTTAAAAAAATAATGTTTTTTTAACTTTATATATTGTTACATTACACTGAAGATTATTATGAATATCGGAAAAACTCTGTAAGTTGTAGAAAGAATCGGTAATTACTTAGATTATAAATGGTCAAAATGGTTGTAAAATTGTCTTTCAAACAATATATAAATACATACTAATAAAATTTGCACTAAGACTGAATAAAAAACACAGACATGGATATTCTAGTCCTTTAACCAGTGTATATAGCACTCTAAATTGTTTTTACTAAGAATTAATACGAATATTTTCTAAAAATATTTTTACACGCGGGACAAAAAAATTTCAAAAAGCAGTATGGTCAAGACGTTGTCTATTATTTTTTAAAATTAACGATCTTATAAAGAAAAAATAAGCATTTAAACACTCAAAATTTAACTCAAAATATATTATCTGGAACTCAAGTACTAATAAGTAAAAAGGCATAATTTCAGTCACATTTCGTACTTTTTTTAATTTTTTTTTTGTTTTCTATCATAAATGCTTCTATTTGAATTTTTTCAATAAAATATGTGTGCCTCCACTGGGTGTCGAAACCTGGTATTACATATTTTAAGTTTTGCATATTTAAATAGAATAGAAATACTTATATTTGATATTATTAAATATGATGTTGTGTAAGCAACAAATAGTTGATAACTCTTTAACAATAAGAGTGTATTTACATCAGTACATTACAAAGAAATGTTTTGATATTTGATATTAAACTGATTAATTTGCTAATTTTAGGATAATATTTAAAAAGTTGTTCTAGAATTTTTATGAGAAGATTTTTAAAATATGCTACCAAGATGCTGCCTTTGGATCAAATTGAAACCACCCTAATGTACATAATATATATTATGAATATATTTTTTTTAACACATACATACATACATGTTTGCTTATGGTGGCTGGTGTACTTAAATAAGTCAAGAATTTATACCATCATCATCAATGTAATGTTTGAGTTCTTTTTAATATTTTTTCTCCTTAAGAAATATTTATTTCCTTAAAGAATATGCTTTCCCTCGATGGCGTTGCTTGTTCAAATATCATATTTTTTCTAAATATTATTGAGCTTGTGTGACGTTTTTCAAGTGTTTATTTACAAGAAATTATTTGCTATTACATGAAAATATCTTTGAACTTTGTTTAGTTTTCTTTTTTGTTATACACAATATAAAATCATCAACAGATTTAAATATAAAAATGAACGAAAATGAAGAAAAAAAGGAAGGAAAAATAAAAAAGAAAATAATAAATAAAATACTTTGCAACCAATTTGTATACTTTTGTTGAAAGTTGTGCCAGAGCAGTGTGTTTATATTTCATAATAGATATTTTGGAAAGGGTTTAGCTTTTGAACAATCTATCTATTTTGGCTCTTTCTAAAAAGGGCAGATTATATATTTTTTACAAGTTTGTAGGGCACATTTTTCTTAATACTTAATACTTGATAAATGTGTGATAAGGGTTTGTGTTTTGAAGTGTTGTTGTTAATGTGGTAATAGTGATTATGTTAATCAGGATTTTCAAATTCAAAATTTATTAGAGTGGTACCACAAAACCAAAATTTTATTTTACCCTTAGTTTATAACTCAAACGTTTATTGTTAGTACAGTTCTTTATTCTCAAATATTTTGTGTGACATCAGCAGTCTTCAGTAAAGTTTTGTCCCATTTAGCTCCCAGAAATCTGTTCGACATAATAGAAAAATATATAAACAAACCTAATTGTCCCAAGCTTCAGTCATTTGAACAATATTGGGCTATTGCCAAAGAAAAGTTAAATCAAAGTTCTTAACAATATGATTTTTTTAGAGAAATTAAATTTTGGTTTCTTTGATTCAAAAATATACAATCACTTATTTTTGTTACAGAAATATTTGATTTATTATGAACTATTTTTTACTTCAGTTATCATTGAGTTCATAAAATGTTTAACAGTGCGATGGGTAGGTAAATTTCTTGGCTAATTACTTTTGACTACTCAATACTACTCGATATTTTTTCAACTGAGTACTCGATACTAGTAAATACTTTCAACTTTTTTTTTAATAAAAATATGTTAAAAGTTAAAATTCATTTTTACTGAAACAAAAAACATATACATATTCATGTATTAACAAAGTTAACATATTTTTAATGTATTTAATACATTTTATATAAAATAAACTTAAAAAAAAATAATATTAAAAAATTTGAGTTAATTTAGGTAAATAGTTTTTAATGTATTTCATACATTTCTTTCGCAGTTTAATCCATTTGTGCTTTAAATTAAAAAGTATTTGCACTTTTCAGGAAAAGTTTTTCTTGAAATTTGCGTTTTTCATTTATTGTTGAAATGAAGAAACAAAGTTTGTATTGTCAGAACTTAAAGAAAGAAAGAAAGAACCTGACAGGCTATGGAGAAAACGTGTTCGCTAGGAACTGATGTTGCCACAATCGGAAGATATTTCTTTGCAATTACCGATAGCCCAGGGTATATTGTCTCCCGTGCCTTCCACCACTCTAAAGGGTCAAATTTTCTCTCCAAAATTTGTTCATGGCTGAAGTTATTTGGTTCAATGATGCATTTAGACGTTGTTGCTTTTGTAACAGTTTTTTTTTTGTCGAATTCATTCCAAATTGAACTGTTATTATTTTTCAAATTTGATTGAGATGGATTAATTTCAAAAGTTTCTAAACCGTTTGTAAGATACTTTGGCGAAATCTTCTCCTTTACTTGTTTTAAAGCACTTTGGTCAGTAAATCCTTTGTATTTAAAACGTGGGTCCAAAAACGTTGGAATAGCTAAAATTCCATTAAGCTCCAATCGGGAGAAACGTCTATTTAAATTATTGATAAATTTTTCTAACGTCATTTAAATTTATTCTGTGTTATTTTCTGTTTTCTTTTTATTTAAAAATGATTGCAGGCCCCGAATTAAAAGAATAGTTTTAGAAACAGTGGTAAACATTTCGGCGCACATTTCAATAGTTATTTCATTAAAAGGCTTTAAAATATTACAAATTTCCTTTAAAATTTGCCACTCTTCAAAGGAAAATAATTCAACCGGCTTGTGAAGTATTGCTACAGTGGCTTCTAGAACTCCCTGGTTTTCAATCATCCTATCTCTCATATCCAATGTGGAATTCCATCGAGTAGGCGTGGAATTGATTAGCTTTAAGTTTTTCCTATCCATTTCCACATTTCCTTTAGCTTGTTTGAAGCCTTGGTGCTTGGGTGCAAAAATTCTACTGCAGCTTTACATTTCGCAATGAGTTCGTTGATTTTGTAATCTTTTAAACCATCCCAATCAAATGTAGAGTATGGGTAAACCATGGTAAACTGTTCCATCCGGATATTTTTATAACCGCTAAAATAAAACATTAAATTTTGCTTTCAATGTCCCATATTTCCACAACTCCTGTATTTTTTTCTTCAGACTTTTTCTTATGGCGCTCATTTTTTTTCCACATTTGTATATTTTTTGGCTACTTTTTAGGTAAAATTGTGTATTTTTTACTAAAAAAGGCAACTCTAAAAGTATTGAGTAGTTAGTTTTGGGTACTGAGTACCGGAAAAAATAGTCGGTATTGAGTACTCAGTACTCAATACTTTTACAACACTAGCCATAAGAGTAAAAAAATGTCATATTATTGTTCTCAAATCATAAAACAAAGGTCGAAAAAAGCTATTAATGAATGTGGACGCCTGTCTCATGAAAACACAAATGAAAAGATACAAGCTTTTTTCACCAAAATATGCTTCTTAGTAATAGACAAACCCGTTAGTCGATGTACAGCAAAAGGGAACAGAGAAATTGGACACTATATGACTGGAAACGTTAATTCTGGACAGACGAATCCAAATTTAAACGTCTTCAATCCTACGGTAAACAATATTGCTGGCACCGAACTGCTCACAGAATTCAAAGACACCATGTTAAGGAAACAGTGAAGCATGATATAAGTTTGATTGGACTACTTGAAAGAATCAAAGGAAGAATGTGGAAGATTATAGATGCAAACGAATCTTCCTGATTTTCTAGATAAGAGCGTCTTTTATGTGAATGAAGTTACTTTCCAGCTGGATGGTGACCCAAGGCACACTTCCAAAATCGTGAAAGAATGGCTTAGTGAGCAGAATTTTCTTTTGCTGCAGTGGCCAGTAAAATGTCTCAATCCGATTGAGAATTTGTGGTCAGTCGTGAAGGATAGTTTGCAAAATACCGAATAACTCTAACCATAATGTCAGCGGGTTTTTCTCGAATGGGAAAGGAATGAATTCCAGTTGTTTTCGTCCTGTTTGTATTTTTTCTTAGAACATAGTACTTTTAGTTTTATTATTATTTAGTTTTTTATTTTGTTAAATATTAAACATAAAATAAATTACAAAAAAAATTTTCTAATTTTTTTTATTAGTTTTAATTGTTTGCTATAACAAGTGTACAAAGTACTAACATGTTCTAATTTTTGCTTCCCACTGGATACAGTGATAATATGTGTAAAATTTTGTTTCGATGTTACGTTTTTAGAAGTTGGCCATACAGGCCAATAATGGCTCGGTACGGTGATTTTTATATATATATATATATATATATATATATGAGAATTTTTAATGTCGATTATGACAGAAATAATGTGTGCAAAAAGCAAAATATTTGTTTGAAAAATAAATATTTTTAGGGCGTGTCTCACATTTTGATTCATAACTTTAGTTTCACTAAAACGACTTGGTCCATCTTCAATACCAACCAGTTGTTGGCAACAGAGACTATATTTAATTAAGGTTCCATCGTTTTACAATATATGGACACTACACAGAGACAAGGACACTAACTAAATAGCCTTAAATTTCTATATAGACCCATAATATATGTACACATTTGTTGGTTCCAATCCCAATATTTGTGTTATGTGTTATCTTTGACTTACATTATAGACTACCAGAAAAATATTAAATTCTAGAATTCGTGCATCAAAAACGTACACCATACTACTTAGTTGTACTCGTATATGATTGCGTACAGGGCTCTTTAAAATATTAAATTTACGCTCATAAATTTGCCACAACTATTAGCACTAAAATGAAATACATGACAGTAAACCAAAATGAAAGTACTAAGTAGATTAGTACTATCAGCAATTGAAACCCCTAATTACTGGCCTTGAAGTATTTTATAAAAAGTAAGAAAATATATTTTATAAATAACAATATGTGATTGCGTGTGGTTCTTATATCAGTCAGAGTTTACGATAGAAACAAAAAAAAAATACACAAAGGAGTCATTGTATTTGGTTCATAGCCTTCCTTAAGATATAGAGATAGAGAGAGAGAGAGAGAAAGGTATTACATGAAAGGCAACTTTTACGAGTATTCTTAAAATTTAAATGCAAACAAAATAATAATGACGTTTAAATCGTGGGTGGTGGTAATCATTAGGTATATTTGGTAGTGTATAAAAACATGTAATTGTGGGAGCTTTGTTAATTATTTCTTTAATGTGAGAATCATTTAAAGGTAAAGGTAGTAATTTAAAAAGATTATTAGTCTTTATAATTAATTAAATTATTTTCGTTATCGACAGCAACAATGTTTAGATTTGTTAATTATTTATTTGGTTTAAAAAATAACACATGCCTGCTGCAGGGGTTACATTAAACATTGTTTAAATTATTCTATAATTAGGAATACCTAAATTTGTTAGGCTTACATGCAATTTAAAATTAGGTTTTTTTTTGTCATATTCGTACAACGTAAATTGCTGTCACTGAGTGTATTCGTATCATGTTCAGCTGTTATTAGTTTATTCGTTTAATGAGTTTCACATGTGTAGATGAAGTTTGATTTAAAATTCATCTCATGTTTGCTACGTGTGTGGCATGAGTGTGAGTTGAAAGTTGTAAAGAAAAAAATATAAACTCTCATACGAGGCTCCATATAAAGATTTTTTTTATAATAGTAGAAATAAAATTAAATATATTTAAAAGTGAAGCTGTGTTCTTGTTTAAAAATGTCTAATAAAACTAAACTGTATAAAACTTGGTAATCAGGGTTTTCTGTGGTTAGTTCCAGGCCAAGTAATTGTGCTAATTCATAAATACATTGGTTAAAGTGTTGTGGCGTTGGCTGAATACTTAAGGATGTTGTACCCTGGCCACATGCTGAGCATAAGTTTGGGGTCCGATTTAAAATTTAGTCTTTTGATCAATCCCGACCTCAGTTGTGACAGAACTACTCTATTTAACAGCGTTAGTTGTTTTTTTCCACTTGGTATCACTCAACGAAGGTGACCTCACTGCAGCTGTGTAGTAGTGACTGGTTTTAAATCATAAAATCGTTAGTGAGATTTTTATTATATACCAACCCTCGTAGTTAAATTTTTCGTAGCAGTTTAAAATACTACAACTACTTATGTATACTTATGTCACTGATTACATTAAAACAATATGTAATACGCACGTACATATGTAATATACGTATATACAATTTACAAAAAAAATATGCCAGGTACGTTCACAAAGGGCAAATGTTTTCTCAAATAAGCATAACAACTATTTATACCCTACCTCAGCGTAAAGGTGAGGGTATATTGGATTTGTGCTGATGTTTGTAACAACCATAAATATTGGTCCAACATCCACCTTAAAGTATACCGATTGACTTGTAATCACTTCCTGGTTCGATTTAACGATGTCCGTCAGTCTGGCTGGCTGTCCATGCAAAGCTTGTGCGCAGACAGGTCGAAATTTTGAAGATGTTTCGATAAAATTTGGTACATGATTTTTTCTTGGCCCAAGGATGGATGGGAGCGAAACTGGTGGAAATCGATCCATTATTTCACCTGGCCCTCTCCCGAAATAGGGATTCATCGATCACAAATGTTTGAATTATACAAGTATTCAAACAAATTTCACCATAAATGAGTGGCAAATGAAGCCAACCACATCTACAAATTTTGTGTAGATCGGTTTATAATTGATCATAGCTCCCATGTAAGCGCTACTTTCGAAAATCACTTTAACGACCATAAATCTCTTAAAAATGTTGGTATCCAAATAAAATTTAACACAAATAAGTTTTATATATGCGAAAATCATGACACCTTATTTTATAATGATCGGTCCATCAAAGACACTCTCCGTAATTCACTTTAACCACCATAAATCTTAATTCACTTTAACCACACTAAATTTTTAGATGAACGGTCCATAATAGGTCATAACTTCCATATAGTGCCCATTTCTGAAAAACTGTTTTATACATATACAGGGTGTAGGGATTATATGGTGGGGCTTGACCGACTTTCTTATTTGTTTTACTACAAATATGTTAAACGTTCCCTAATCTTACAATCTTATTTTTCATTTATTTTAAGTGAGTTTTTGCTTTTGTTTTTGAATATAAAAGTAGTTAAAAAAATATTTTATTTACTGGTTACGTCTTTTGCATCAAATATTTGACATGAAAAAACACGTGTAAACAAAATGCGAGTGTAAAGTAAAATAGAGCAACATAGTTAGGTTGATATGTATAAAATGCTTTTTTGAGAAAAAAAAACAAATGAAAAATAAATTAAAAAAAAGTCTGATTTGTTTAGTGTTTTTTTTTTTTATATATAGAACTTTAAGTTGGCAACACTTTTTAACTGGCGGCCATTTTCCATATGAATAGATTGACGCCTGAACAACGCTTTCGAATTGTGCAAATTTATTTTGAAAATCTTGGTTCTCTTTCAAAAATGTATCGAGGGTGTTTTTTTAGATGTATAGAACTTTGAAATTGAATAAAACAATGATGATTTTTATTAAATTAACATGGAATTTACTTTATTCGAAAAATAGTCTTCTGGCATATGCCAGAAATATGATTTTGAACAACATTCACCGCGTTATTGCCGATATACAAATGTTGGAAAATGTCATCGAAAATTGCATCTACAGATTAGACTACGTCCGATCCAGCCGTGGCAGTCATATACCAGAAGTCATATTTACATTATAATGCCAGAATATACACTTATTTTTTCTTTTCACTTTATAGAGCTAAACGTGGTTCATACAAACTCTATCAAATAGAGCAATATCCAAACAAAAGTTTTTTTTATTAGTTATTTGTTCCTATATTTGAATATATAAAAGGAAATGACTGAAGGTAATTAGCTTTTTTTCTTCTTTTTATTTTTAATAACACAAAATTAATTTTTTGAGCTTAGAGTGGTATAAACGAACTGCTCAGTAGACAAGAGACAGTAATATATGTACATTAGGGTGGCCAAAAAAAAATTGCGGATGTTCCCGACTAATATGAAAATTTTATAATTTTAAGACTACGTTTATTAATTTTTTTGTCCTGGGGTCAATATTTGGTGAGCTGGATCAAAGGATAAAAAGGTCCTTTTTAGAGGTTTTTTGATTTTTTTCACATTTCCCCCAAAGGAACTATATGTAAATTTTAATATGAAAGGTCTTTGAGAGGCAATTTAACCCAAATGGTTTTCCCGTTTTTAAGCTTATAAAATTTTCGTTATTTTAATACCCATTACATTAGCGAATTGAGTTAACAGAGATTGTCAGATAGGGAAGAATTACGGTTTTAAAAAAAATTAATAAAAATTTAAATAGGTAGAATTTTAAAAAACTGGAAAAACCATTTAGGTTAAATTGCATGATGTTTATAATCAAGAAATTTCAACTATTTATTTAAGTAAATTCTATGAAAAAATAAAAACACACTAAAATTTTGTCTGAAATTTTCAAAAATTTTGAATTTAAAAACAATTTTTTTAACTTTTGGTAACCCATTGAATGCGCCTCTCAAAGACCTTTCATGTGATACCAATAGTATAGTTCCTTTGGAAAAAATGTGAAAAAAATCAAAAAAACTCTAAAAAGTACATTTTTATCCTTTGATCCAGCTCACCAAATATTGACCCCAGGACAAAAAAAATTGAGAACGTTAAAATTAATCAAATTTTCATATTAGTCGGGAACATCGATACCTTATTTTTTATCCATAGAAACGGGGCCACCCTAATGTACATACATAGTTGTATATGTTAAAGGTTGGTCACCATCAGGTATAAATTTTGAGACGAATTTTGGTGATATTAATATTTTATTTTTCTTATAGTCTTTTGACCAAACAAAATTAGACACAGAGTGAACTGTCAACACTATACAGATATAAAATGCTGTGGAAGAGTTATGGCAACTATTTGAATTTATATAGTTTTGTTAACAATGACCTAGAAAAAATCGCAAATAAGAAAAGCAAAACAATAATTTGATATTAGAAAACGCTTTTAAAGAAATAATTACAAACGTTTTATATAAAAAACTAAATAAATTTGCATTATTGGTAAATAATAATTTTGAGATTAAAAATATGAAAAAACTATTTTTATTAACGAATTGTTTCTTTTAACTTTCAATAACTTTAAATGAAGATGTGTTGGATTGAATAATATATCGATAACTTATGTATGCTATTGGAGCTAGAAAACATAATTTATTCGATATTTATTTTTTTATTTAGATTTGAAATTTACGAACAAATTTGTAGAGAATATGATTATATTTTTTTCAAATAAATTATCAAAACATTTATAACAAATATTACTGAACACACATGTTTCTTTTTGATTACAATAATAAAAGTTTGGTTTTAAATATCATATTTATAATATTGCACTGTGTTCTACGACTTTACGTAATTTACAAAAAACTAAGTTAGTTTTAGGTTAAAGCATGGCTGGAATAATAGCTACTTAAAATTCCATTTGTTTAAATAAAAATTCTACAAGACCAACGAGTATAAAAAAAATAAAATAAATAAAAAAATGTATTGTCATGTCCACTTGTTACCTTTTTAAAACCACACTATTAGACAAAAAACACTTCCGCTTACAAACATTCACATACACACATATATGTATACAGTGTGGGTAGAAATACTAAGAAAGTATTTTTAAATTTCAATGATGCGAAGAAGAAAAACTTCAACCATAGAATCAATGGCATAAACCTTTTTTCTATGCTCGTTTATGTTTTCAATTGCCTTTGCTACAGAAAATTCAATTATGTCTTAAATAAGGAAGTATTTATTATGGGTCGTTATAAGACTCTAAGACAATTTAGCCCATTACGTCTATCAGAAGCACGATAGAGCTTCAAAAACAGACTTAGAGCAATGCAAATTTTTCCAAATATTCTATGTTTCACCGAAATATTTGATATTGAAAATGGGCAAAATCAGTCCAGTAGAATTTAAGTTTTAGGCCAATGTTTAGGAAAACCTCGATATTTTTCAAATATAATGCAGATAATAAAATGAAAGATTGCACACTTTATTTTTATAATATCGAAGGACAATACCTGCTTAAAATTGTGAAAATCGGTCATATAAATGTCTTCCCGGAATTTGGCCTAATGGTTCGTAAATGCCTATAGCAGAGCAGAATTCATACAAAATTCTGCAAAAATCTTTTTTATGCTAACACAATATTTTATATGCATCGGTCCATATTTGATCATAGCCACCATATAAAATCCACTTCCGAAAATAAATTAAATACTCATAAACAAAACCACTATCAAGTTCAAATTCGACACAAATAATCCACATGTATGTGTATAGCTGCGTGCCGAATTTCATATATGGCCATATCCTCCATATAAAATCCACTTCCGGAAATCACCTAAATTTCTTATAACATCATTAATAGTGTTGAAATTTGACACAAATAATTCACATATATACACTGTCGGACAAAATAAAGTAAGCTTTTGTAACCTTCTTCGTTACTTTTTGATATTTTTCTTTTACAGACCCGTTATTTATTGGAGTATCTGAATTATTTACATAAACATTGCTATTTCATAAATTCACTCTTTTATATTTCTGATATAAATGTAAAAGTGCGCAAGAAATCTCCATTACATAATAAAGATCGGTTTTCTGTTAAACTTAAAATATTAAATTAAAATTAAATTAAATTATTAAAATATTTCTGATTTTTTTTTTGCAAAATTTTTGGTAAGTTTTTTAAAAATAATAAATTATAGTGAAGTACGTATTTATTCAATATTACGTAAATATACACAAAACAAGGCTAGACCCAGATTTTTTTAAATGAGGACCGAAAAAGATTTGTTGGTACTATTTAAATCGAAAAAATTGGATGAAACAGAAAGCTTTGTGTTCTAAGTATAAGATATCGGAAACTGCGGTCAGATAAATAATTGCTTTGTATAAAATAGGAAAGTCAAACAAAAGCCTAAAGAACTTATGTGGCAGAAAACTTAAGATCACGAATCTGGACGATGATTATATTGGAATTCTAGCAAAAATAAATTATTTTGTGAATTAAAAATAAAGGAGGAACTTGAATTTAATATTTCTTCTAGTGTCCAAAGAAGAATTAGCGAAAGCGGTCTAAAAAGTAAGTTTGCTAAGAAAAAGCCTGTTCTACGAGCTGCAAATATAAAAAAGATGGAATTGTAACTGAATTAAAAATAAAACTATAATTTATAAGTATTAAAAAATAATTAATTCATGTTTTAATAAAAAAAACAGGAAATATTTGAAACCGCACTTTATTTTGTCTGACAGTGTGTATACATAATTCATAGTAACGAACTTTATGCTAATATCGGCCTATAATTGGTAAAAGCTCTGTTATAAGAACATATTAACCTACGTAAGTAAACATTTTACTACTGTAATTTTTAAAGGTCAGTCCATAATTGGTCATAGCTCGCATATAATATCAATTTCTTAGAATAATTGGAATATCCAAAAAACTCTAAAATGAAAATCGAGTTGAAAATCATCATAAGACTTAAATACATAGAAATCATAATATATAATAATATAATATAATATAAGAGATCTAAAAAATAAAATAACTGATATAAACATCGTTATCGATACGAAATGGAAAACAAATTTTTCTCAAATATGCAGAGCTCACACTACTGATATATACATAGGTGGTGGGTATACAAGATTCCTCACAGCAGAATATAAACTTCTATATGTTATAATTTTTCCGTGTAAACTAAAATTTTCCATAAATTTTAGTCAATTAACTTATGACCACTAAAGATATTCATAGAATGTGTAGATTCATATAAGATCAGGTTTTATTGTTCCCATCATTTGCAAATCAAGAAGCTGTTCTTATTATTTTCTCCAACACTGTACATGCGCTCATACGACAATAATAAATGTAAAACAATACAAAAAGCATTTAATGTCCCATAAACAATTTATATACTTAAATGAAGTTGTAGAAGAAGATTTTGTTTCCAACATACAATATTATTTTAATTTCAATTGAGTATTTACGATCAAACTATTCGATCTCCCGAAATTTATAACATTTGTTTTTTTCGTCGAATATTTGATTAATATAAATGTAGTTAATTAAGTTGGCTTTTTGATTTGTAGTTTGCAAAGATGTACATTTTTGAACAGCCAAATGACTAATGAGCTGAAATCGCAAACTCTCAGTTCACTAACTAGAAAAACGCTCCTTGTTTTACTAAAAGCTCAATTATTTACTGGGATTTTGTTTTGTTAAACTTAAGTGCAATGTAATGTAATTTATTGTTTTTGTCAGTTTGTTTGTTGGTTTGTGTGTGTTTTTTTTTTTCATTTTGTTGTGGTTGCTTATGCTTTAACACCCTTATAATAGAACTTTGATTGATAGCAAGTGCCTGGGTTTACGTTAATGTCTGTCTACTTGGCAACGTTTTATTTTATATTCTCTTTGTTGCTGCTGCTGCTCTTATTGTTGTTTCTATTGTTTTCTTGTTTTGGTTTTTTATTTATTGTTTTTCATGTTTTTAAGAATAAGAAAATGATAAATGTGTTGTAATGAGTACACATTACATTTTTCATTTGAGCTCTTTTATTTGTATTTTTTTTTCTTTCTTTCGCTGAGTTTTTTCAGTATTTAAGTATGTATATGTATCTACATAAGTATGTATGTGAGGGCTTTATTGTTTGTGTACATCTCTTAATATAAATGTTTAGTGAACTTCAGTTAAAACATATAAAAATTGTATTTTTCTTGTTAAAAATGTAAAAAATGGCTTTGATATATACAGCTGCGTGCAACTAATTAAGTACAGTAGTATTCAATATTTAAATCGTTATGATAAAAATTGACTTATTTTTTTTCTTTGTGTCGGTTTTTATAATTTGTGAAATAAATTAAACGTGCACTAAATTAAGGACAATGATAAATTCATTAACTTCTTCAAATCCCGGTAATTTTTAAAAGTTATATTAAATTAATTATGATTACACATACTGTTTTTCACTATATGAAAAGTTCTTAATATTTGCTTAACATGGGAAAAAGAAAGATTATTGTACAATGCATCAGGACGGAACTACTTATGGGAAAATCGATACAGCCTTGAATGTTTCAAAAACAATGGATTTTCAAGAGGTCAAATATTTTAGAAACCATGCGACTACAGAAAAATTTGCCCGTAAACAAAGAAGCCGTATTGCGACAGTTCGTGAAGATGCACTGATTGTGCGCGAGTCGAAAATAAATTCTGCATAAATCAGCAAATGAGATTCGCATTGCAGTCTTTAGCCGTAATGAGGAAAAGCCGTCTGAAAAAGTTAATTGCCGTCTGTAAAAAGTTAATTGCGAAGAAGAATTTCACGAAAGAAGCCATTATTGTGTAAACCGAATGAAAAGACTCGAATTCGCAAAGAAGTACCTTCAATGTATTTGTTCAACTTTAAATGCATGGTCTTGGTAGCCCCATACTTGGGTGATGCCACATGGCATATATAGGCGCATATGTCATCACACATTACCTTCTAAGTAAATTTCTTCGTTATTTTCCAAAAA
Organism: Bellardia bayeri; assembly: GCA_950370525.1. Classification (NCBI taxonomy): domain Eukaryota; kingdom Metazoa; phylum Arthropoda; class Insecta; order Diptera; family Calliphoridae; genus Bellardia; species Bellardia bayeri. The sequence continues at coordinate 87,702,694 of OX493264.1, read as the reverse complement.
AAAAAAATATATATATATATATTGTTTTGTTTTTTGTTTGTTAATTTGGCGAATCATTATCTGATTATAGTCTTTTAATAGTTTTTGCCTTGTTAACATAGATTTTTTATAATTTTGATATTGAGTTGTGATTTTTTTTGAAATTACTTGTTCAACAAATGTTGTATAACAAACTGAACATTGGCAACAAAGAAATAAAAGAAGTAAAAAAGAAATAAAAATTTGAAATTGACATCACATATTATGAGTTTAATAATAAAACTAATTTAATTCTCTTTTGTGGTGCTCGCCATTTTGATGTGGTGACCTGTGTCTTTCCTACCCAAGTAATAGAAACTTGTTCCTCATCAACATTAATAAACCATATCTGTAGATTTTTATTATTCAAATTTAATAGGATGTTCGCCGGCCAAAGTTGATAGAAATTAATAAAAGTATACCCACGCCACTTTGAAGCATGGTGTAGTTCTACAATGCTTTGGGGTGCTTTGTCGTCAGCTGGTGTTGGCGGCTGCATTAAATTGAGGGAAATATGAATAAGTTTCAGTATCCAAGAGTTCTAAGATATAATGATGATACAATGATGCCATATACTGATGATAACATGCCAGTAACATGGATATTTCAACACGTTTTTTAACAATTCGGTTGCTGTTCTTGACTGGACTTCATTAAGTCGTGATCTCAACCCGATTGAGAACTTATGGCAAGTTGTAAAAAACAAAGTAAGCTCTCTAAAAATAAGCAATTTTTGTGATCTCTTTGCCGAAACAAGCTTGGGAAGCCATTCCAAGTAGTGTACGTAAAAGTTTAGTGACCTTAATGCAGATATCAAGCTGTTATCGATAATAATGAACTTGCAACAAAATATTGTTTTATTTTTAAATAAATACACTTTTTTGTAAATTTTTTGGTGATATCAATCTCTTTTGAAACTATGACTCACAGGTTCATAAATAATAATAAATCTGACACAATATGCAGTTATTTTCAAGGAGTAAGAGTTGAGTTTAGACAAATTTTGAGAACATCATAAAACCGTTCGTATTATTTACCTCAAGCTCACATGTTAGTATCGTGTTCTTAATTAGTTGCACGTAGCTGTATATCCTTTGTAGTACATTAACTTGGTTATGGTGACATACATATAGAACATAAATAAGGTTGGCCATTTGATTTGTGACACTACACAAAGACAATATATTTTATTATTTAATTATGTATATTATTATTATTATTCGATATACTTCATAATCTTTATGTAGAAAAAATATTTTTCTTTTCAGAAAATTAACCCATACCTGGCTTATTTGCTCATTTGGCTACATAAATTATATTCCTCATCCACTTTTCATTCATATATTTGTTACTAAAGTCTTTTAAAATAAATGGCAGTATATTTCAGAATACATATTGATTGAAAGGAAACAAAAATAAAACTCTAAATCGCATTTGCAACATGTCTGCATCTTCAACACCGAAATTTAATTCCTAACAAGGACATACAGGAATAACATTTTTCCCAAACATTCTTTGTTTAGCCGATTGTTTGGTATTAATGGGTACCGGTAAACCAGAGTTATGGACCCAAGTTTATATTAGTTGTAATTAGTTTCATCAATCATCGATTCTCACTGTTCGAAATTTCTACCGTACTGATGGAAATTTTTGTAGATTGGCTTGGTAAATTTTCTTTATCGATGATATTTAAATTTTTTTTCATATTCAACAACTCAACAATTAAACCCCACTTGAATAGTATCTATATATATATATAACAATTCCGCTATAGTCTTCGTTTACTATTGCTGCAAACCACAAGGTTCGGAATGCTAACCTTGAATTATCTTTCATATTTTCTTTTAAACATTTGATCTATTTTTAAATATAATCGAAAACAAATTACTTACAAATACACACATTCCTTTAAATAATTATTTATTTTATAAATTTAATACATTTCAACTTTTGTATGCCTTCAGGTTTTTGTTGTTGTTAACAAATGATTGATTGGGTGTATGACTGAATGAATTTAAATATTCATAGTATGAAAGTGTGTGTGAGTAATATTAATCTCTTATTAATGTCACTTGAAGTATAATTGTTTATTAATTATGTTAACACTCAGTAACGGAAATGATTTTAACCTTTTGCTTGTATTTTATATTAATTTTATGTATTTATTCGAACTTACACAAATGTACTCGTATTACAACACTAGTACATATTAAGAACACAACATCAAGTTGATTTATTGTTTAGGAAATTAATGGTGGGAGTAATGTAAGTGGTGTCATTACTACCGGTGTAAACAAAAATAAACATACCCTCATTAATACTTACATAAACTGTGTCAAATGGCATTAGGCCTTGTTATAAATGCTAACACTTACAGTGGCGGACATAAACGAGTACACGCATAAAAATAAAACTAATAAAGAAAATTTAAAACGAGTTTTGTCATATATTTTAGATTTAATAAAACTATAATAATAAATAAAAAATAAATAAACAAAATAATTTGCAATAGAAAATGGACACACAAAACTTGGCTGCACTCAATTTTGCGCAAGTATTTCTTTAAAAATATTTGCACAAAACTATCAACGTGAAAGTTGTGAAAGTTTGCTTTGTTTATGACTTAAAAAACAATTATTTTGATATCAAACAACACAAATATAATTATAATAAAAATTATAATAAATAATAAAGAATCTGTAACCAGCCATTGATGACAATATTCTAGCAATGACAAAATGTAGCTATTCTAAGCGAGTAATAGCTAAACAGCTTAGTCCCCTTTTACAGTTGAGAAATTGAAAGACAGACATTTTTCTCATTCTGCTTTGAACTTGCCTAAACCTTTTAGAGTTGCGAAATTAATAGACAGACAGAAATTTTGATTGTTGTGTAAATTTGTATTATAAAAACGCATTAAGAATAAAATAAATTAAAAAACATATGCAAACAACTTTTTATTATAAAGTGTTTGTTAATTATTTTTGCAATACGCGCGTTAAAGTGAGAAAATTGATGTACAGCAAGAAGAGTGGAAACTGTCAACAAAAAATGTATCAAAATGTCCAGTAAAATAGAGATTTACCGCACACTCTTCATCTTCAATACATCGCCTACAAACTTCGTATGTCTGTCTTTCAATTTCATTCAGTTTAAAAAACACAATCCAGAGGTAGCGAAAAGGTCTCATGATAATAGGAATGAAAAGAGCCAAACAGCTCAACATTAGTAACAGCCCAGAGATTTCAAAGACACCATGTTAAGAAAACAATGAAGCAAGATGGGAGGAACATCATGACTTAAATAATGAGAAAAGATTTTATACATAACAGCGTCTATCATGTAGACGAAGTTACTTTTCAGCTGGATGGTGAACCGAAGCACACTTCCAAGATCGTAAAATAATGGCTTAGCGAGCATAGTTTTCTTTTTATGCAGTGGCCAGCAGAAAGTCTTGGCTTCAATCCGATTGAGAATTTGTGGTCAATGGTGAAGACATAGTTGCAATAATAGCGATTAGCTTCAATCAATTTGGATGCGGTTTAGCAGTGGGTTCAGTGAGACTGAGAGAGTACTCCATAGAAATTAAATAACAAATTGGTGAAGAGTATGGCGAAACGTATGTTTTACGAAATAACGGGCTGTTTACTAAATATTGAAAATGCTTAAATTCCCTAAAGCTTTTTTTTTATGCAAAAATGAGTACAACCGTTTGGTTTTCGTTTCGTTTGTCTTTTTTCTTAAGACATGATACTTTCAGTTTTGAATTAAACATGATTTTATTAAATATTAAACATGAAATTAAAATTTAAGAGTTAATATGCGGCTGTGCCGAATTTTATATGCCCACCACCAAATCACCTATTATGGGGCCAACTTCATAACATATTGTGCCATAATTTATATTTATTTTAGGTTTGTTTTAGTTTCATCTCAATTTCATCTCAACAACGACATTTGTAAGAATTTTATGCATATTCCAGTTATAATCAATAATTTACACTTTGTTTATATTTTTGCAGCGTATAACATAACATAACGTGCTTTAACAAACTATAAATTAAGTAGCCTAGGCAACTCATTTTAGCTTAAAAAAAACATCCAAATTGTACACTTTGTGGTTCTTCTTGGAAATGGAGCTTGTACGGGAGCTATGCTCAATTATGGACCCACTTCACAAAAGTCAATAGTATAATTTTTACATGCCTACAACTGATCTGTGTAAAATTTCGGTTCGAAATGGATGTTTATGTAGGTTAATGAGTTTTCAATAGCAGTCCTCATATGGGAACTATGACCTATTACGGGCCAATCGTAACGACAATTTATATGTACATGCGAATTACTTTTGGTGAATTTCAACGTAATTATGATTTTTATAAAAGATTTATGCGCATTTAAGTAATTTTTCAAATTGTACTTTATATGACGACCAGTATCATATATGGACCGATCATCATTAAATTGGATGTGAATATTTCTATATATGTATGTGTTAAGCTTTCTGCTTATGCTGATAAGAGATTTATGCGTATTTAAGTGATTTCCGGGAGTGGACTTTATATGGGGGCTATGGTCAAATACATATAGGCTAATCATCACGAAATTGTGTACGACAATTTAGATGTGTCTACGGATTACTTGTGTTAAATGTTGACTTGCTAGTGATTTTCATAAAAGATTTATGCGCATTTAGGTGATTTTCGGAGGTGGTCTTTGTATGGGGATATGGTCAAAATATGGACCGATGCAAACAAAATATCGTTTTGAGATTTCATTTTGCGTGAAGCTTATCATTGCAGAATTTTGTATGGATACGGCTTTTCTAGAGTCATTTATATTATATTCCGGGAAGACATTTGTATGGGGGCTATGAGATATCGCGGACCTTTTCTTACCATTTTCAATAGAACTTTTCGTTCTATAATAAAAATAAAGTGTGCAAAATGTCATGATATTATTGCATCATATTTGCATATTGCAAAAAATATCTGAAAAATATCGAGGTAGTCTAAAATTTTGATGTATAACTCGGATCCCACTGAACCGATTTTGCCCATTTTCAATACCAAACATTTCGGTAGATCAAAGAATGTTAGTAAGAATTTTATTGTTCTACGTCTTTTTTTCGAAGCTCTATCATGATTTCAACAGACAGACGGACGGACATGGCTAGATCGTCCTAGAATCTTATAAGGACCCAGAGTATATAGACTTTTTGGTTCTACGACCATTATTTCGATTTGTTACAAATGGAATGGCAAACGTAATATACCTCCCAGCTTTTTGGACGTAAGTATAATAACCAAAAAAAATTTAATTTTATTAATAAGTTATATTTTTATACAATAAAAATTGCACAAAATCCTAACATGTACTGATGTGTACTTCCCACCTTATATACATTGCTAATGTTGTGCTGGTACTTTATCTTTTAGAAAAAGTTTTACTAAATTTCTTTCTAGTCTGACAGTGCAACAAATTGCATTTTCTCTCTTCGAAGTACTGCTGTAAAAACTGTTGAAGTAAACTTTTGCACTTTTTTGTTTTGTCATAGGTCGAGCAGTGATCAAAATCATACAGTTTTTATATAAATAAAATAATTTTTATTAAATAATTTTATTTTATTTTCTTCGATCTTTTTGTATGATTTTTTATTAAATAATTTTTAAGCTTGAGGTCACTTTTTGTTTTTTATAAAAGATTTTTTATTTTATTTTATTTATAATTAATTAGATATTTCGATTTCCTTTGGAAATCTTCTTCAGAAGTTATTTTATTTTAATGGTATTCTAGTAGACAAATGTCGAATGCGCCTTGCTTAAAAATACCAGGAGCCTAATGTTGCAAATAAAGGGTTATCTTTTCAAAAAAAATCAAAAAATCGAGTAACACATTTTTTATATTAAGCAATCGATAGAACTTTATTAAGGTATAACATAAATAAATAGTGCTATAGTTATTTGACGGAGTGTAGATTCATTTGTATACTACAATTTTTATATGAGCAGAGTTCTATTGTGTAATGGATACGTGCTGGGAGGTGGGGTCTATAATTGAAATGTAAATTTACCTACAATACCCATATACTTGGTCTTCATTCTTCACATACATTCCGGCTACACTACAAAGGCCTTTTTAAAAACGTGGTGGCAAAACTTTCCTTTTGCCCGGTGATTTAGATTTTAAACATAACTACTATTATTCTGTAATAAAATATAATCCGTTGGAATATATTTGTGCCAGCGCTGAGAAAAAGAAGAAAATCATGCATAAAAATTTCATAAAAAATCAATATTGTCCGGTTTAAAGATTAAAACAAGGTAAAGCTTCCAAAAAGTACAGTAACTCAAATATTATAAAACATGAAAAATTTAATGAATGAATTTGTGGTTCAAAAGTAGTCAATCGTTTTTTTTTTTTTTTTTTTTTGTTACATAAATATAAAAATATTTATGTGATCAAATTTTATGTGAACAATGCTTTATTTTGAGTATAATCAAAATATTTTGATTAAATAATTGAGATTTTGGCAGGCAATTATATGTTGATTTGATTGTTTACTATAGCTTGTTGTGTACTTTATAGTAGGGTCTGGCTAGGAGGACAAGTTTGTTTTAAGGAAACTAGATTTTCCTTTTATTTTTATATGTCTATATAAATTTAGTATTGTAGTGTTTTTTAGTTTAGTCTAAAATATTTTCAAATATTTCAGATTCGTTAAAGCCAACTGTATGCCATGCAGTCTACAAGTATGTTAATGCATCAAACTAAATCAATGAAATGTATACTTTAATCGATAGATTAAAAGCAAGATGCCATATAATTTGTTTTGTGTATGTTCATGCAAACCGTTAAATTGAATAATTTTTTGTAATTACAGTCCTATAATAAGACTCCAATAACAGCTATTAATAATTGCTAGATTATATTATAAGACAAGATATTATTTTTTGACTGCTATAATTATAATAGCCCTTATAGATTGTTTTAATATTTGTTTAAAAAATTTTTATTTCAACTTACCGTTTTCCTTGTTCGAAATGTTGTTAATTATGCTGTGAAAATTTAATGCGTTGACTGTAAGTAAAAGAAAAATAAAACAGAAATTTAATCTTCAACATGAATTATTATTTAATATTGCATATACACATATATAATTTCAATGTACATACTCGTATATATTTATTCTGTGCATAAAAATCTTTTTTTAAACTCTCACAACTTCTTTACAATTTGTATAAGATTAATAGGAGTTTTTGATGTAAAATTCATATGTTGGCCAAAATAAAATATGTTGTATACTCAAAACATCATCATAAAGCACGAAACTCGTAAAGAAAGTCCGCCTACAATTTAAGTATAAACAAATGAATAAAAAGAGATCATAAATTCAATTGAATGTGAATTTGCTTGAATGTTGCTTTAAATTATTTTTTCTTGCTTTGCAATCAAATTTATTACTTTAAATCAACTTTAATTCTCACGTATTTTAAATATGAATTTCATACACTTACAGAAGCACACACATTCACTTACGCTTACATCTATTTACATTTAAATTCGAACGACTATTTAACTGCAGTTTTTATTCCCGGGCTTTACAGATACATAGTATCTTACATACTTACACTACTGTATCAGTGTTACCATATTATAAGTAATTTTTGGCCGGATGTATAGCCTATGTGTAAATAAAATTTGAGAAACAACCTTAGCTAAAGGTACGGTTACACTTGAAATATATTTGAACTCGTTTATTTATTTTAAAAAAACTTTTCTTATTTAGGCCAAAGCACAACAAATATTTAGTTTTAATTTATTTGATACTGTTTGATCTTGCAAAACTTTTGTAAGAGTAAACAACGTCAAACAAATTTGTGCTAAAACAAGTGGTTACGCTTTTTTGAGTAAATATTTGCTAAATGTGACCGTACCTTATACCGTAGACAGACGACAGAGTTAAATTGCATTAAAATCTCACTAATGTGAATTAAGATTTTACCGTGACAGACGACAGTTTCTGCATTTAGAACAGCATTTAAACAGCTGTTTGTTTGTAAACAACTGCTTAATTGTGAAAGAATTTGTTTGGCATTTGGTTAAAAATCAGTATTTATTTGAAAAAAGCTAAAATTACTTTTGCAGAAACTGCTCCATAATGTAAAAAATGTTCATGCACTAGCAACCATCAACCTGAACGTGTTGCTACATGTGGGGACCGTAGTGGGACACTCTGAAATAAGAGAAAGGCAATTGTGGAAACCAATTTTTTTATTTTAATCTTAGAATTGTCTTCTTCTTCTTTCAAAATAGTAAACAATTTGATAGCATTTGATTGATTTTCGACGATGTTGCCATATTGAAATAGCTAAATGCAGTATAAATTCACTCTGATTTTGTGCATTTACATCTAACCTAATGCGCATTAGGATGGGGATAATTCACGAGTTAATTTGAATTAAGACTGCTAATGCAAATTAACTGTGTCGTCAGTATACGCTATTAACTTACTTATTTTTATGTTGATTATTATTTTTTAAATTGCCTTAGAACGAAGACAATATTTTAACAATTTTCTTAATAGATATTAAACCAAGTTGCGTAATACTGAGTTCTAAAAGTGAATTTCGATTTTCCTGAAATCCTAAATAAAAACACATGTCGCCTCTTTAACAAAGATTTTGATGTGCTATTTGGGAATTAATCATGTGTAATTTAAAGTTTTCTTGGTGGCAACACAGATCTACATACAACTTTAGCAACAACGCAAACAAGATGAACAACAGTAATAACACTACCAACAATAACAACAAAAGCTGAAGTTAAAGCTACAAGAAGAACAAAAAGTTTCTCTTTCTTAAAACATAAGACTATGAGCGCATAATATGCCGCAATGCGGCTTTTTTCCAGACATTTCATACGGAATCAGTAAAATGAATGAACGAAAAAATCATACTGAAAAAAAATACATTTACGGGAATTTTAAATGGGAAATGAATAGAAAAATACATAAGTGTAAACGGTGTGTTTTGTATTGTATGAATAAAAGTCGGTTTATTTGTATATCTGTCTGTCGGCCAGAGCATGTTTGTGTGGAAGTGTATTTGTATATTTATTTTTGTTTACTTTCAACAATTTCAAAATAAAACTTCTACAAATATAAGACAGCGACTGAATGAATGAATAGCTGTCTGTCAGAGTCCTGCGCCGAACGGCTGAGAGGATTTGCTGTTACATATTAAAAGCCGCCGTCGATGAAATTTTTTTCTGCTTAAATCGGCTTGAAAAAAGCAGCCGCATTGGGGGAATTTGTAAAAAATAGCTAAATAAATCTGTTATTTCGAAACGGTTATTTCGTTTGCAATAATATTTCATATGCCTAGAGAGGAAGTGTTGTTTAATTTAGGTTTTGAATTTCAACTTCATAAATCCACCAGTGGCGGTACATAAGGTCCCCAAATAGTGGCACCCCTGGTATGTAAGAAATTTAAAACAATCCCAATTCTTAGTTTGTGGTCCGATAGTAGAATACTTGAAATATAGTATGATATTTAAAATCTATCGCTCGAGTACAAAAACAACTCGTTTTATATTATCTTCTATAGTTTTCGAGATATTCGAATATGAAAATAAAATTTTTAACTTATTTAACACACACCACTTACAACAATCACTTTAATGAGCATAACTTTGTTCAATATTTGGTTATCCAAGTAATATATAACACAAACGTGTTTCATATATACATTAATCATTTGGCCCAATTTTATGGTGATAGGTCTATAATTAGCCATAGCTCTTATATAAAGCCCACTTTCAAAAATCGCAAAGTCCATAAATTTTTTGAAAATAATGGGCTTGATCGACTATAATTTCTTGTTTTTTTTTTAATTTTTAAAATTTGGGTAATTTTACTTTAGCCGGCCTTCACCCGATTTTAAGCCGCCACAGCCATCAAGCTAGTTTGGCGCAGTTCTCGGCTGACTAAAGACTAAGAACAACTAGACAAAGAGCAAAGTAGAAGAACAAGAAAACAAAACAAATAAAGGCATAAAAGGTTTCTTTAGAAAAAAATAAATATGTTTCATTTCAAATATATACAAACACATGCCTACTGATATTTTGACTATGTTTAGATATTTTCCGATTGAAGATATTTAGGACTGGGTTTAGTTAAAATGCAAAATCTGTTTTAATATACAGCAAGCAATAGTGTTACATGCCCACTACTAGAGTAACTGACTTTTAAAGAAAATCGGTTTTCAAGCTATTTAAAGAAATTACTTTTAGAATTAGAATTTTATAAAGACCCAAAATGTACTTTAATGTACTGTAGAAGGTAATGTATTCTTCTTTGAAAATAGAGAATTCCTCTATAAATTCCATTTACACCAAAATTGATAAGTTATAATAAAAAAATTACTAGTTTTTATCCACATTCTAATTTGATTTATCGCAGTCTTAATATTTTTTTGATGTTTTTTCACTTTTTTTTATATTGCACCGTGTAGAAAAGAGGCAGAAGAAATAATAAAATCATGTTTACATTTTGCTTAAAGCTGCACTAACATAAAAAATGCTCTTGGTATGTAAGTTTAATCTTTGGTGGCAATGGTACTTTAAGATGTTAACAACACGTACTAACATTGATACTTTAACCTCTTGTGTTCACTTCAACATTTTAGGTATTTGGATATATTTTATTTCTAATTTCCTGGAGGAATTTAAGGACTTTGAACTGTTCATGAATTTATTTTGCCCTAATGAGCATTTACTTTAATATGTGCATATGTATGTATAGGTGAACAAAAAATAGTCGTAAGGAGGTGCTGTCTTTTTGTCATTAATAAATACAATCTATTATTAAAAACATAATCTATTTGTTCAAGATCAAAAGTTTGCAGAGGTAGTCTAGTGATTGATAAATAACTCCCAAGTGAGTAAAAAATAATTAAATTTTGGCAGTTTCGATTGTCAAAAAACACTGTTCTTTGCGGATTTTGCGATGGAGGCATCATGTTACATGACATAGTTCTATTTATTTTAGTGTATGATATTGATGATGAACAAGCAGTGAAAAATTGTAATATTGCACGATACATTTCCTTCTAAATCCCTGTATCTTTTTATAATAGCTTAATTTACAATCTTGTGCAAATCGTATTGCATCATTGCATTTGCAAAAAGGTTTAGCATATTTCTGCTCTGCACTAACAAAATACACAGAAATATGCTACACCTTTTTGCAAATGCAATGATGCAATACCATTTGCACAAGATTGTGAATTGCGCTAACGTAATATAATATCATTGCATTTCTTCTTTTCTAGGCAAAGATCTCCGTTCGTTAATGTTAGTTTTGTATTGTATGTAATTTGCTGAAGCTTTATAGTGGATATTTCATTTAAAACTTTTCGTAGATTTAAATAAAACATTTAGAATGTAACTGGATCTTAATTATTGTCCGAAAGCACAATTTTTTACATATGTAGCTATACTTTTTAAAAATAATTTCATTTCGATTATTTTTTCTGGTATTACTACTGGTAACTCGCAAATTGCGCGAGTAATTTTAGTTTTCAAGTGAAAGTGTTTTGTAATTAGGTCATCTATGAAAACTAGAATCACCGTTGCTCACATAATTTGGTACATATCTGAATCGAAATTTATATCGGTATAAAAGCATAGTTATGCTGAATTTTATTATAATATCCAGAAGAACATTTTTATATGTAGGTGAAATTATGAACCAAATAATAAACTTATGAACTAAATAAAGTTCATGTACCAAATTTCATCGAATTATGCGAATAAACGAATAAGAATTTTCGGAGTAATTTTATAAAATACTCATTGTTACTTTTGTAACACATTGCCACATAAAAATTTCCAGAAAATCTTATAGCCAATATACAATAAACATATGTACCTCGCAATCGTGTTTATAGTGTTATAATTCTAGTGTTTAATAACATTTGCGTAATAAGTCAATCTATCATTGAGTTTTGTTAACTTTACAGATACGCGTTCACATATTCGTGGATTAAATACATATGTATATATGTTTGTATATATATGTCTGTATGTGTGATTGCTTTTACATATTCACCTCTTTGGAGTAAGTTATACATTATACATTCGGTAATTTAAAGCCTTTAAAAAATGTATATACAAATGTATGCAAACATAAAGTACGATTGAGTTTACATTTACGTACCACAATTCTTAACCACGTTTACATACATACATACAAATGTTTACCATGTGCGTTATCATTTATTTATGGCAGACAGAATTCACTGATTGTCCCATTTTGAATGCTTTGAGTATGTTATATTTTAAATCTAGCTATTTTACAATTTATTTCCCTATAATTTTAATACCTAACTAAATACCACACGAACTACATACATATGTATGTACCTATGTATATATGTACTTATGTATATAAGAGTGTGCAATTTATATTGACTCTCAATATTGTTTGTGCCTTTCAATTGATAAAGGTGAAAAGAAAAAAAAAACAATTTGTTAGTGATATGATACGAGTATAGAACAAAAATATTTCAAATATTTTATTGTGTGCGATAGGAAAGGATTAGAATTGAAAAACGACCAGGATTTTGGATTTATTATGGTAGGTTTTACACAATTCTATGTGTAATAATTTTTTATTTAGTTGTACAAATGAACAAGTGCGATACAACAGTTTGTTCAACTATTTTAAATACATATGTATATTGTCTTCTTTAAATTTTATTAAACAATTGGAATTAATAACATTTTTAGTAAATAAATTGTTGAGAAAAAAAGTTTATTAATAATAATATGAAACTATTTTTGTGAAAATAAATTTAATAAGATATACATCTGTACTGCAAGGTATATATCTTTTTTTAAAGTTATATGATATAAATACTAATAATATTTTTTGGAACTAAATTGTTGAACAAAATATATAAATATATAAAATATATATAAATTGTGCATAAATTCCTTGAAAATTTTATAGTGATTGCCAAAGAAATACTGTCAACGATAAAACAATTAAAGCCAACCTTGAACTCAGATAGAAAACAAAAAAAAGCAAAAATTTTAATAAAAATAACCAGGTACTGACTACGAAAAAACTAAGTTCAGAAATGGGCAGAAATTACATGCTAACAATATAAGACTAACCGACTCTATCTTTTCCCTGCTAAATGCAATTATATTTCCCACGTAGTTTAAATTTACGTTTTTAATAATAACTTATTAAAAAATTAATTAAAATACAAAAGGAATCCCGCAATCATTAAAAAAAACGAGATGGTATTACCAAAATTCGGATTTTTTGCAATTTTGCTCATAAAGTCCACATTTTAATTGGAGTTGGTAAAATACTTTAAGAATAAATAAGCCAAGATTTGGTAGGTTTTTGAAACTGCTTTCCGATATGTAAAGTTAAAATTTTAATTAAAAAAATAATTTGAATTCGCAACAGCGTAAGCGCAGTATATTTTGAAAATTGGACAAGTCTTTTATATTAAAATGATCTCCGTAAAGAAACATTTCAGAAAAATATAAATATGTTATTTATACTTAAAAGTTTATTTTAAATAAAATAAAATTTAAGGCACTTTTTCCAAAAAAAAATGCGAACATCGATTTTTTGAAATTTCAAATTGAAAATCGATTTGAAATATTTCACATCTAAACATTTTATTCTTAAGCTAAAAAAGTAAATTTAAGACAAATGTTCAAAAATTCTATCCAATATAAAAAAAATCGCACCTGGCTAAACAATTTTAAAATTTAAATAATCGCACCAGGCTAAAAAAAATTTAAAATTTAAATAAACTCAAAAATAATTAGCACAGTCACATTCCCACGACAGCCGGTTCTACGCATCGAAATGAACCGAGATCACTCGGCCAAGGGGTGTCAACTCAGCAATTACTGCTGTTACAACAACAACATTAGCACAGTCAAACATGTTCTTGAGAGAGGACTTTTAGAAAACCACAACGACTTCCAGCCGCATTTCCAAATCGTTTTCAATTTACATGGCTTGTCATTGTTTGTCAAGGCCTTGACTACTCGCTACTGGTTAGATGCCTGCTAGAAGGCCTACTTGAAAAGAGTAATTGTAAGAACAATGCGTAATTAAAGGTCTGCTAATTTATATATCATGATATCGTTCAAAAGTCTCGCAGACTATGCAAACTGTGTATTTTTACGCCCTCGTAAATGAATTGTCAAAAATTACTTGAAAAATTATTTACAAATACTTTCTAAATTTGCCCAACAATTTTGTATCGTAAACTTACGTTGTTCAATTGTGCATTTAACTCAACAGCAGATTTTTTTTACCTTTAAAAAAATCTCTTCTTCCGCCTTACGTTGATCATCTATAAACAACCAAAAAAGAAAATTAACATAGTGTCATACACAAAAGGATAATGCTTACCATAATTTTTACCAAAAATATCAAGTGTTAAGATACCACAAATAGTTACTTCTAAAAATAATCTGATAGTCTTTGGGTTTTGGCTTTCTTTGGGTATTTTTAAAAATAAATATCTATTTTAAAACAAAAATTTAAGTTTATTTTATTTATTTTTGAATTGACGTGTCTTGAAAACTCACGTTGTTAGATTGCAGAACACTTAAAAGGGCTTCAGGAAACAAGTCTAGCAAGTTTGCCCATTTTCACAAACGTCAATTGTATGCAATATCATGAGTACCCTTAATGTTTATTGTTGTAGTGACGATATACAGGAACAATTGCAACAATATTCGTGTTGGCTATTGAAATCATGATTTGTTGACATTCTTTTGAAATGCAATTTAAATTGTGTATTAAAGGCATTCTAGAAGGCCTTCTGAGAGAAGTCATAGTGGAATGAGTATCGAATCTTTTAGAATGTGTAAAGAGGTCTTCTACGTATAAGGCCTACGAATGGAAGCACTTGCAATTTTTCCCGCTGGGTTACTACAAAAACTGAGGCAAAGGTTGTTGTAATCATCACCACCACAGTCAGATGAACTGAAAAAAGGAACAAAATAAAAACTTATGTTTTTACTTTGTTTTCGAATTTGACAAAACCACAACGTTAAACTCATTATCAAGCTACTTGATGCTCTCATACACACAAATACACATTTTCTGTTTTGTAAAGCTTGTAATTAGAAAAGGACCGTAAACCAAGACTACCTATAAACCGCCACAAAAATTAATTAAAAAAAAAAATCACAAGAAAATCAATTATTAGTATGTATAGGAAGTTCACTGGAGCAACGTGTTATATGAGAGTAATCACATTCAAACACGTTCAACTCATTTCTACCGCAACTACTATCACAACAAATGCTGGTGCGTACACTTTGCAGTCAATTTATTTTACAAAAGGTCCTAGATAAGCGCGCGTAAAAAAAATAAAACCTAAAACTTTTTTCCACACTAATTGGTCTATAATTAAAGTTTGATGAAAAGTAGCAAGTAGCAAGAATAGCAATAGAATAGTTTTTTAATAGAAACCCACAAACAAAAATATAACACTAGAAAACAAAGTACGAGTAAGTAAGTAGATCTACTTTGTGTGTGTCTGTCTATGAATGCTTAGAATTCCTACGTCTACTAAGAAGTTAAATATAGAAATAATAAATACGTAGTAGACACAGAGTGGTAATTGTAGTTTAAATGTGAGAGTACATAATAAATCGTCAAAAGGATTTAAATTTCCAATTTGATTTAAGTCCTTGGCAAGATGATTATCGCTAAGGTAAAAAACAGTATGCTCCAACTAGACATACAGACGTATAATTTATTTAATTACAAATTTATTATTAGTACGCCCTGTTGTAATTAATATGCGGAAGTTGGAAAATTAATGATAGAAGAGATAATTATAAAAACAAAATTATATGATTTCTTGGTGTTGATTATTGTAATAATGTTTTAAAAACAGCTCTTAGACGTTAACAAAAAGGCACATCCATATTATTATGTTTTTGTAATTAAGCTGGAATAAACAAAAAGTTCATAATTTGTTTTTTTTTTTAACAATAGATGTCATAAAAATAAATGTGAAAAACTTGGTAATGAAGTGTCATTAACGAATAACATAACTTCTTAACGTCTGCATGAATATATTAGATGCTAAATTCACTAACATACCTGTAAATTTTCATGAATGCCGGTTGAGCTGTTTAAAATTTGCTCAGTCGTCCTTTGCAAATTAGTATTTTAACAGTATGATAAAATTTGGCACATACTTTCCAACTACCGTTTATCATAAATGACAACTGCAATCAATCAGTCAATTGTCACGATTTTGTTCATTTGTTTTGTTTATCAGAAGCATGACGGTTTATTTGATCATAAGTTAATTATCGAGAATAAAAGCCATATTTTTAAAAGGGTTTTAAAGTAAAATTGGCACATTGATAGAACTATTTTAGGAATAATCATAACACTGTTGTATCAATTTAATGGAAGTACATTTGGATGAGATGTAATGTAGTAGGGAAATGGGAAAATATTAAGGCTATTTTGATCTCAAAACTGTTTTGAATGTCGTTCAAATTTGCCTTGCGCAAACTGTGATCTACTAGATTTATATACTCGTTCTACATAAAAGTGCTTTTTTGGCCATGTTTCTTCGGAGCATGCAAATGTGTGATATACTCGTATAACAAATAATCAGACAGTTTACTGTATATACCTTTTTATGTACAGTGAGTACATGGTTGTACCTTATGCACATTTCATTGCATAAAAATAAAACCAATAAAGAAAATTTAAAAATGTTTTTTTCATTTATTTTAGATTTTATTCTAAATAAATACAAAATTCAAAAAAAAATAATTTTTGGACAATAAACAATAACAATACGTACATATCTCAAATTTGCACAAGTTTGTCTTCTGAAATATTTGTACAAAAACACCAAAGTTTACCGTACTCGTTTATTTTGTTTATGTCTTAAAAAAACAACAAGTTTTATAGTAATTTAATTGCATGTGGTAAACATATTCTGTAAATTATCCCACACAAGTCGTATTATCATAAATATTAAAAATCTGAACATAATATTCTAGCAATGAGAAACAGTAGTTATTCTACGCGAGTAATAATTAAACAGCTGAAAGTAGGTCAATAAGTTGTCATAAGAGTTTAAAAAAAGTCTAAAAATCAGAGGTTGCAAAAAGCCATTAACGTCTGCGGACGAACTTCTCAACACAAATGTAAAGAGACAAGTCTTTTACAACAAAATATACTTCTATAGTAGATAATAGGCAAACCCGTTACATGGCCAGCAAGACGAGCAGTCCGCGTTATTGGTTGCAACTCAGTTGTAAAAAAAACTTCCATTGTCAATGAAAAATGTTAAGGCTCGATTAAAAATTGCCATAGAGCACAGAAACGTGCAATCTGGTCAGACGCAACCAAGTTTAGACCTTCGTTGAGTGAGTCATTCGTTGTCCTTATAGGAAGTACACATCACTTTGTATGGAATTTTATATCAAAATTTATTTTTTTTTCTTTTGTTTTATTATTATTATTTACTAATTATACATGTATAATGAATCTAAATGAAATTTTTATTTAATTATTCAATTTAATTTTTATTTAACAAAAATACAAAAAGTAACTAAAAAAAGAACATGTTGTGTATTCAAACAATAAGACAAGCCAAAAGAAAGTGCATTTATTACTGAGTTCTTAAAATTTCAGTACAAGAAACAAAACAATTAGATGGATCGCCTTTAACGATTCCAAATAAGAATTCTTTGAAGAATTGTGGGGATCAGGTATACTTTCCATCAAGGAGTAATTTCAGTTTTAAAATGCAAAAGGTCCACCAATCGAAGAGTTAATCGCTTTCAATCCCACAGATAACAATATTGCTGGCGCCAAACAGCCTGGAGAACCCAAAGACTCCATGTTAGGGAAACAATGAAGCACCGTGAGAGGAATTTACTTTTCAGCTGGATGGTAATACAAAGCACATTTCCAAAATCGTAGAATAATTGTTTAGCAAGCAGAACTTTCTTTTGAAGCAGTGTCCTGCAAAAAGTCCCGATCTCAATCCGATTGAGAATTTGCGGCCAATAGTAAACAGAGTCGATTGGGGCAATACCGATTATAATTTGAACTAAATATTAAAAATACTGTGATTTCATAAAATTTTTGTATGTTGCAAAATTAAGTTTTTGTTTTCGTTTGTATTTTTTCTTGAAACTCATTACTTTTTTTTGATTTACAAACTATTTTGTGAAATATTAAACATAAAATAAATGACGAATATAATTTTCTAGTTTTCTTTATTAGTTTTATTTTTATGCAATAACAAGTGCACAAGGTAAGTCTAGTATATCCGAAACTGCAACTTTGTGATGCTAAAATTTGACTTTAAACCTGTTACTGTTCTAAATAATATAAGCTTTATGATTATTTTGATTATTTCTACAATAGATGTTATTCTGTGAAGTGAGCACACTGAAGTTGATCTGATCTTTAACTGCTTAGATTAGAAAAACAGTATCCAACTGTGTGATATTGATTATTGGTAATAATTGAAGAATATGCGCAGCGAATGAATGTGAATCGCACAAATTATAAACGTGTCGTAAAAATTCCAATCTCTAATTGTAAAAGTTCAAATTGAAAAAATTTAAATTTTATTATCATAGCATTAACATTGGGAAATCAAAAATACAATCTTTGGTTTTGCTTTTGTACTAGGCCAATGTTTTTTGAAATGACATGAAAGCTTCATTTGAAAAATCTTAAGTAGACATTTTTGTTATAATTATAGCTTTGTTCAGTAATGTGTATTGTATGTATATTCTATACGTACGTATGTATCAATGATTTTGCTTTGTTTTAATTTTTTGGCATAATCATTTTCGTATTTAGAATATAACGCAAATTTGGCATTTCAAAAACATGTGCATATGGAAAACAATACAAATTTATATGCTTTGGGAAACTTTGTGCAGTTATTATTTAACTACAAATGCTAAAATATTATATTTTAAATATATCAAATGCCTAAATTCTGAGCTTGTCGGTAGTAAACCGCAGTCGAATTTTCCCAAACGAGTACAATTTTCTGTATATATTTGTTTGCTATAATCTGAAATTTGAAATAGTTTTTAGTATGTTTTAATATCATCAATAATCAATTTAATCAAATCGTAAAATAATGTAAAAAGAGTTTTTATTTAAATTAAAATAATAATTCTTTATCAAATGCACTTTTATTAAATTAAATGTATGCACTTTTTTCTATCACTCTCCTTTCTTTATAATTTAACTTATATTTATGATTTAAAGTTTCCACTAAATTAAATTTCAAACCTTATTAAAAAAACAAATACAGAAAGTGCATGATAAAAAGTGTATTTTTAATTTAACATGTTTCCACTCTACCCATACATTCATCATAATTTATATCATTCATTACAAAATATTCAATAGGGCTTGTGTTTTCCTCATACGATTTACTTAAATGTCCTTATTTAAATTGTATCCTTAAGATACAATATTATCGTATTATAAAACTTCATACTTCGAACTTTGTAATAGTTTTAAGTGTAAAATATTATTTTTTTTCATATTAATTTTGTAATAATATGTACTTGATGTATGAAATATCAATATATTGTATGCCTCTGCTCCATTTTCATAAACTTCCGCTTAAATGGTCTGAAAGAATTTCAACAAGAGAGAAAGATGAAAAAATAAATATCAAAATCATTTTACTTCCGCTTGAATTTTTATTAAATACCCGCTAGTGTATTAAATAATCATACAAACATATGGCTGTATGTGTTGAACGTACGAGTATTTTCACTATATATTTTCCTAACCATACATACTATGCATACACACTAGACCTGCCCTTAAAAATAAAATTACTTTGGACGTGTCTTATTTTGTTCTTTAGTAGCTAATACTAACTACTGTACTTTTTCCGATTTCTTTAAAAATGCTGGTATTTAAAAATAAATATTTAAAACGTATGATATAAGTGGCATTTTTTAGTAAAAAAATATCTAGCTGTAGGTAACAATGTACAAACCAATAATTTCGAATGCAAAATGGCAAAGTTATACGACTTTTAAATGACGGTATATTAAACATTTGTTTAGAATATAATTGTCATTTAAGTTTTCAATGCAAAACATTATTTTGCACTCGATATTCATGTGATATATCAGTTTAAAAAAGTTATTTCAAATACATTATTGTACATAAATGGCAAAATTTGTTAAGATATCAAGAAATTAATGAACATTCATTCGATTAATTTTAGCTACTAAAGCATAAAATAAGAGCCATTCAAAGGACAACCAAGGGCAGGCCTAATACACACACATATGTTTATATTTCTACACGTAGCGTATGTATGATGATATATATCTGTATGTATTTTCATTATTTACTTAAGTCTACTCTGTCGTTATATTAGATGTTTTTATGTTAATATATTGTGAGTATTAGTATAAACTGATTTTATGTATAAAAATCGCCGTACAGAATTTAATAATTTTGGGCACATTATAGGTCGTAGCTCCCATACATAAATCAGAAGTATATATGCATAAATTATAGCACTAGATTTTGTGATGGTTAGTCTAGAATGAGCCATATCTCCCTTATAAGAATCATGTCCAAGAAAAACAATAACTCCTATGATAAAATAACTCATGTAAATAAATTTATTTAGACGAAATTCAAACAAAATAGGCCTAACATTAAGAAATTAATAGAAATCAGAACATTGTTTAAAGGCAAACTGCCCATAAAGGTCTTTAACTCGTTTAAATATGGTATAAATGTCGATATTGTTATAATAACAATTAATACAAATTTGTTTCCAGTTCTATGCGTACTGGATTTTGTTACTAGCAACCATAAAAAAATATACCAGAAATAAAAACAAAATTTTTGGAAGTGCAAAACGTAGCATATTAGAATTTTTTTACACATATTGGTTAATAAATCATGCTGGCTTTTTCTTAATATATGTAATTTAAAGCTAGGGATTGAATTTTGTATTTATTTATCATTTCTATATAATTATGTTAAACTAGTCCGAATCCTATATACTGCTACAAGTAAGAAAACGTAAAGTGTTGTTTAAAGTTAGAAAAGCTTCTCTATAATTAACACAACTGGAATATACATTAAACTATAAATTATCTCTGGACAATATGGGTCTGATCAAAAATTCCATTAAGCACGAATATTTATTGCTGATGGGAATGTTCAAAAATGAACAGTTGCTGGTTCGTTTACGATTATTACTGGATCTTATACTATATTATATGTTTTAGTAACTAACTACTTTGGTCAGTCTATTTTGAACAAAGAAAAATGGATAAAAGGTTTCACATGGAGTGACCTTTTAAACTAACTGAAGTGAAATTCATAATATTAATTTGGACACTATTTTGTAAATTTGTTTCAAAAAATTTCATTCAATAAATTAGTCTGGTTTTCATGTTCAAATTTATGACATGTGGCCCGAAAAACTTAACTTTCCATTGAAGTAATTATAAATAATTTTTAAATATTAATATATTGAATTTTTACGATATATAATTTATGTAATTTAAAGTTTTATGCCCTTATTCATAAAACTTACAACAGATTTATAAGAGGTTTATATAACAAATTTTGTATGGGAATTTGCTTTATAAATCTGTTGTAAGTTTTTATGAATACGGGAGTAAGAATTTACATGAAAAGAAAAAATCCTTGAAAATACATCAAAAAATATGGCACAATGGCAACATTATTTTATGAAAAATATAAGTGTAGAGTTGTATATCTGTATTTTCAATTTCTATAGACAACTATTGACGTTGATTTTATCTGCTAGATCTAAAAATTGTGTTTCCACAACTAAACATAAACGGACTATGTTATTCTGCTCAAAAAAAAGGGAGGTATTCTGCATTAAAGGAACTTTAATAACTAATACAGCTAATACTTCTACTGAATCTATGTGAAATTATACATAATTGTAAATCATTATAGAGATGGGAGTATAAAGAAATGAGAATATGATGTAATCATACAAACAAAATTATTAAAGATCGTAATGATAATTCAGAGAGCCTGTCCATATAATTAGCATTTTAATTGTGGTTCGCAAATAGATTTTGAATCATATATTCTATATTTAAAAGCAGTGGTATACTTCCCAGTTGCCACAGACAAATTATAATTGAGCTATAAATAGTTGACACAATTTTAAAATTTCATTTTGTTTTTGTTATATTTTCCGTCAGTGTTATAATAATGGTCAAATGATTTAAATTTTTCTATTTATATTTTTAAGACATGTTTAGCTTAAAACAATACTAAAAATCCTCTTAGTTTCATTAAAAGTATTATAAAAATAAAATTAAAATCTACGCTACAATATGTAAGTTACAAACATGTAACAATTTTCATGCACATTTATAGAGAAATATAACTCTGTTTTTACAATTGACATTGTGAAAAATAGGAAAACTCCAAACGAATTTAAGAAGTCTAATTTTTGTTAAGTTGTTGTGGAATTTTATTAATTTGAATTCACTCATTAAAAACAAAATGATTTTTTTTTTAAAATTTTATTTATAAATGAAAAATATATTTCTACTATGAGTATACTAAAGAGTTTTGTGATACCCTGTATGTAGATATCTATGAAGTAGTTAATGTTCACTAATGCCTAAACACTTGGACCAGATAAGTCAATTTGTGGATTTACATATTCCAGGTAAACTAGAGTGTAGTCACTTAAGTGTGTCTAAGAAATCTGACGTTATAAAGTAGTAGTGAAGTGTAGCTGGTTTGTACCTATATGATAACTTTACCTTCCCTTGTTAGACTAGTGTGTAGTAATTACAAAAGTCTTATTATATTTATATTTACTGGTCGCTACTTTACTCACAAGTAATATTATCTGGCGGGGGATAGTTTGTCTACATGAAATCGGCTGTATCTTTGTAAGTAATACCTGAGTAGCTGAGAATGATTCAACTTTTAACAGCATGCTATTAGCTGGTAAACTAGGAGATATTGACCACTTGTGATCAATTAGTGATCAATTTTGACCCTATGCTCCTTGTAGGAGTTTAAAGGAACAGATATAGGATACGTAGATGTAACAATAACTAGTTATATAGCTAGTCCAGTAACCAGTAAGGTAGCTTGAAATCCACTATTCTTAATCTTTGTAGGGTCCATAAAACTTCGCATAGGATACGGAAATGTAAAATTAGCAATACACGTAGCTAATAATGTTACCATAAATTGTAGGTATAATCATTAGCTGTGTTACATAGAATAATACACACCCAAATACATACGACATACTACTTAAAATTCATATCTATACAATACATAAAAAACACAAAGTATTATGTGTTTCTATGGCCTTTGGGAGAACTATTGATTTTCATTAGCAACCATTAAGAGTGTGTCATCATCATCAACACAACACGACAAGAAAAAAAAGGAAAGGACTAAATGAAATAAAAACACTTACAAAAAAACAACTTTTCATTCATGCGAAAGTTTAAAAACAAATTGTAGAA
This sequence comes from Bellardia bayeri, assembly GCA_950370525.1. Taxonomy (NCBI): domain Eukaryota; kingdom Metazoa; phylum Arthropoda; class Insecta; order Diptera; family Calliphoridae; genus Bellardia; species Bellardia bayeri. The sequence continues at coordinate 87,679,087 of OX493264.1, read as the reverse complement.
AAATATACCAGTAATAAAAACAAAATTTGTCAAGTGAAAAAATAGAATATTATTCGTATATTTTTAGAAATATTGATTAAACTAATATCTAAATAATATTCATCATGCTGGGTTTTTCTAACTATATGTGATTTAAAGTTGGAGACTGAATTTTGTTTTTGTTTATCATTTATATACAATAATTTACAGCTAGTCCAAATCCTTTAAAATGCTACAAACAAGAAAACGCAATATTTTGTTTAGTTAAAAAAGTACAGGATATAATACCTTTATAAAATAATATATCTTATTGATTTAATCCAAATAATAATGGACCGAATCCGTTAAGTTTTGCAGCAGCTTTAAAGAGTTTCAGCTGTAGATGTTTATTGCATCGATGTTTAACCTTGTACTAACATATTCTGTGTTCTAGAAATAATCTTTTTTTCTGGATTTTTAATATTTTTTTTCAGTGTTTATTAATTTATTATTCATAACATTGATACTTAAACTATAATAAACAATAGTTAGCAAAAACAAAGTTGGCAACCCTTGTGCACTGAATGCAAAAAAATAAGCTCTACATAGCGAAATTTTTATTTATTATAAACAATTAAAATTAAACAAACATTTGCACTGATACAAAAAGAAAATTGTGCTTTAAAAGTCTTTGAATTATGCCAATGCTTTGAAATCTATTGGATATTGTGCTGTATACACTTTTAGTGGACGTGTCTATGTGAAAAGAAGTGAGATTTCTCAGCCAAGATATATAAAAAGTGAAGATGAGGTTGACAAAATAATTTCTGAGGCAGCAACTTTTGGATCCAAACGCAAATCTTTCAACCGTTATACTGCTGATATTGATCAATCTGATGGTAATCAGTCGGACTTTGTTTCTCCATCATAAATACATTAATTACCAGTTATATTATTTTTATTGATTTAAATAGCTATTTTTATTTGCCTTTTTATGAACAATAATAAATATTTTTCCAATTTTTATAATTTTAGTGCTCATTTAAAAAATACTAATTCTTTATATTTAAACGTTATTTCAATTAATATTAGAAGCATTTCATCAATATATAAATTTAATAGATTCAAGACACAACTTGCCAACTGCCAAATATAATTGCTGTACAAGAAACATGGTTTGATTCAAAGATAGCAGAAATATATAGTATTCCTGGATATAATTGTAAACATTGTTGTAGGAGTGATCGTTTTGGAGGTACCTCCATTTTTTTACGTGAAAACCTTCAATTCACCGTGGAAGTTTGTGAAAGTAAACATTATTGTGACACAATTGTTATTTCACTTAATAATTTTAAAATAAGAGGGGCACCACATACAATAATTTATTTTTACAGATCTCAAAAATGTAATCTATATAATTTTTTTAACATAATTGAGACCATTATTTCTTTATATGGACGTAATCCTTGCCTGATATTTGGTGATTCGAATGTTGCCAGTGAATCTATGGATTTAACAAACCTAATTTCACATTATGATTTCAAAAAGTGTCATACTCTAATTACACGTCCAATATCTGGAAGATCTATCGACAATGTTTTCACAAATCTCACAAGAACATTATTGATTGATTCAGTTGAGTGTTCATTATCTGATCACAATTTAATTTGTTGTAGCGTAAAACTTAATGTTCAGAACTTTATTTATACTGACATTTTATTAAAGTATTGTAATTATGATACTTTGAAAGAAAATTTTCAAACTAGTGTTTTAAATACATTTACATATACGGGGAATCCATCAGTTGACACATCTGAACTGATTAAATGTCTATCGAGCTCGTATAGTAGCTCGACAACTGTAGCAAGTAAAAGAAAGTTTCTTAAAGAAGAAATTATACCTTGGCTGAATGGTAATTTGCAAAACCTTATCTTACTCAAAAGGAACCTTCTTAAGCAAAGCGAAAAAGACCGAACAGCCCAGATATATGTTACAGATTGAAAAGAATATGTAAAATTATTAAAAAAGTATATACCGATTCCATGAATAATTATTATCACGAAAAAGTTGCTTGTATTCAACATGATCCAAAAAAATGTTGGAAGTTTTTAAATGAAACTTTAGGTCGAAATAGAAAGACAGAAGTCCTTTTAAAAGATCGACAAGGAAATTTAATTTCAGATGAAACTACCAAGTGTAATATATTAAATCATTATTTTTTGAATGTAGCAAGAACTTTAAGACAACAAATAACAAACGCTCCGGGAGTTTCTTTTAACAGTTTAAGAACCCTTAGATACTTTGGAAACAATTCTTCTCTAAACATTACGTCAACTGGGGAAATTTCACAAATTATTTCAGACTTAGGTGTAAATAAAAGCTCTGGTCATGATAATTTGCCTCCAAAAGTACTAACTAATTGCAATAGGGAAATCCCACCATATCTATCATCTATATTTAACAATATTATTCTAACTTCTGAATATCCTGACGTTTTAAATATTGAAAAAATTATTCCTATAACGAAAGAATCAGGTGCTACTGTTGAAGATAAGTATAGACCTATATCCTTGTTGCCAATAATTAATAAAGTTTTTGAAAAAATAATATTTAAACAGCTTATAAATTATTTGGAGAAAAATAAATTAATTTATGATTTTCAGTATGGTGTGACAGAGAATGCGGTCATAAATGTTGTTAACAGTATATGGCAGGGCTTAGATCAGGGGTATAAGGGAGTGGCAAGAATCTTCTATGATTTCTCTAAAGCTTTTGACTTGGTTGACCACGAGATTCTTCTTCAACAGCTTCAATTGTATGTTGTTAGGGGTAGAGAACTAAAATTTTTTAAAAGCTACTTGAATAAAAGGACACAATATGTGGAGTTGAATGACAGCAAAAGTTTTGTTGGCACGGTTGAACAAGGCAGTGTTTTAGGTCCACTTCTTTTCATTATATATATTAATGATATTGTAAATCTTGGGTTCTATGGAAAAATAATCATGTATGAAGATGATACATGTGTCAGTTACCCATATAAACATGAAAACGCGCTCAAAGTACAAATGAAGAGGGATGCTGCCTTAATATCAGAATTTTCAAGCATAAATAAATTAGTTATTAATTCTAAGAAAACTATACTTCTACGTTTTCGACCTTAATCTTCTAATGATCCGACTAACTTTAGCGATTTTGTTAAGGCGATGAAGTTTTTGAAAGTCAATCAATAACATACTTGGGCATCGATCTTCAATGTAATATGACTAGGAATGTGTATATAGACTCACTGAAATTAAAAATTTCAAAAGCTATTGGCTTACTTTATAAGTTTAAAAACAAATTTAATGTGGACACAAAACTCTTGCTTTATCAAGCTCTTTTGCAAAGTCGTCTAAACTATTTAGTTTCAATTTATGGCTACAAAAATACTGATGCATTAAAATCGTTACAACGGACACAGAATAAGGCTCTGAAAACTGTATTTAACTTACCAATACAGTTTTCCACTTTGTCTCTTTACCAAAATTTTGCAATTTTGCGTAAGAGGTCTGTACAAATATCGTTTACTTATTATTGTTTTTAAGTCTTTAAGAAACATTGGTCACAATACAATTACTTTTCATACGAATCAAACACGTTTCAATACAAGAAATAATTCTAATTTTAAGCCTATCGAGATGTCGGTTAGAATCAACAAAACAAAAAATCGAATATGTTGGTGGCTTTGAATTCAACAAATTTAAGAACAATTGAAAGAATGTCAAATTTTAAAGTGAGTTTGAAAAACTATATTTTACAAAATCTTGAACTGCTTTTAATATGATCTACCTATTTATACAATTAAATTTGATATAAATTTTATTTCTTACAAAATCTTGAACTGCTTTTAATAATATCTATCTTTAAACAATTGAATTTGATAAAAAAAATTTAAATTTTATTTTGCATTTTTTTAATATTTTGTTCTTTATATAATTACATTTCACTATAAATTTTTAACTGAAGAAAAATCTCTATAAGCTATACTAGTATCATATCTGACATTATAATCTTCTGCTGAATTGCAGTTTACTGTTTTAATATTTTAATATTTAATATAGTTATGGTAGAAGACTGGTATGCCATTTTGATTTTGCATTAAATTTAACTTCTCGAGGTACAAAAATGCCTCAGGAGGTACAAACCCTTCTATTAAGGTGATATATATATTCTTCATTTGTATAGTATGGCGCCATAATTAGGTTATTTTCTGTACATAATGTACATCTTATAATATTATGTCTAATTAAATTTATGATATAATTATCTATTCTAATTATATTTGCTACGTTATACAATTTTTTATTTGATACATATTTTGTATAATTACTTTGGGGTGATCTAAATAATGATGTGCATGATCTTAAGCATTTTCTCTCAAAAACGCGTGTCTTTTCCATGTACGTGGTTGAAATATTAAACCATATTGGACAACCATACGTAATAATAGGTCCTATTAACGACTGGTACATGATAATTTTTACTCTTGGCGTAATATATCGTGAATAAAATAAAGATTTATACATAAAGAACGCATTTCTGGCTTTTAATCTCATTAACATGGTTATTAAAATAAAGAAATTTGTCTAAATAAATACCTAGATATTTTACCGTATCTTTATTAGCTATGTTAGTATTATTTATATTTGATGTTATACCAAACAATTTCCATTTTCTCTTAACGTTATTATTGCATTTATTTACTGGAGGTCTAAATAGTATCGATTTACATTTGCTAATATTGATCTTTATATTCCAATCAATAGTGAAATTTTCTACAACGTTAAATGATGCTTGTAGTTTTTGATTTATGCTTTCAATTGTATTGTAAGCGTGATAAATAACAATATCATCCGCAAGGAAATAATGTTTTAAATTTTACTCAATAAATCTAATATAAATAAATTGAATAAAATTGGTGAATCGATTGATTTTGTGCTTTTATTATTTTCGTGTGCTATCATAAATGTCTTGTTGCTAATCATATTATATATAAGAACAATTTGATGCAGTGGGAATTTGTAATTAATTAATTTATATTTTAACCCAGGGATCCAAATGCTGTCAAACGCTTTTTCCATATCTATTAAACAAGCCCTCGTGCATAGTTTCTTGTTACAATTCCAATTGATATTCGATGTCAGTAGATTTATAGCATCAGTTGTCGAATGTTTGTATTTGAATCGGAATTGTTTTTCGGTAATTAAGTTGTTGTCTTTACAGAATTTGTAAATATTATTGTTTATACACATTTCGAATACCTTGCTAATGTTGGGTAGAAAACTTATGGCACGAAGATTTTTTGGATTATTTAAATCCTTGTTTTTTCTTTTTTTTTTGGCAAAATTACTACTTTTGCTTTTTTCCATTGCTTTGGATAGTAGCAATTATTAAGCATACTATTAAATAAACTACAATATTCCATTTTCATAGCATTTGGTAAGTTCTTTAAAACTATATTTGGTATTTCATCCAAACCTGAAGATAATTTAGCCCTAAGATTCGAAAAAATATTTAAAATTTTGTCTCTTGTTACAAAATATTCTTCAGCCTGTACTTCGTTTAAATTATAAGATGGTTTTTCATCACTAAAATGCGTTATTGTGTTTTGGCTATTTTCAACTGTGGATTTTGTTTCCAAAAAATTAATAAAAGAGCTGTTAACCTGAATTTGCATATTATTGTCTTGGTTTATTGGTTTAAAGGTATGAATTAACTCTAGGAAATAACCAATTGTGGCAAACATTTCCTCTTTATCCTGTATTATAAAATTATTTAAGCTGTCCTTCTCTAAACTCATTCGGTCTATTCCAGCTTTATTTATTCAATATTTTGAACTTTCTGAAACTTTTATATTCTGTAGTTGTAGTGGTTAAAATTTCCTGAAATTCCTTTTTATTTCACCAAAGATATGTTTACGATCCTTGGGATTTAAAATAGTTAATTTTTCCTGAATGTTCTTATTCAAAGCAATTGAAAATTCTTCATTTAAGAGTTTTTTAATAAGTTTTAATTTTACTTTTAGTAAATTGATTGAAGGTTCAGATAAGGTGTGTTTATCATGTCTTTTAATTTACTTTTCTCAGAGTGTAATTTTCTTATAGTTGTATTCGTTATCTTAGCAAATTGGTTTGAAAATTGATATTTAAGCGTTAAATCCTCTTTGGTTTCAATTATTATATTGTTAAGTTAATTTATATGATCATCAATTTTTGTATTTGAGAGGTTACGATTAACTGGTAAATGTAATTAATCATCCAATTTTTGGATGATTTTATTTTTAAACCTTTTCCAATTAGATTTTCTATTATTGTAACGCTTTTTTTCTTCCTGCTGCTTTTTCTTCCATGAATGTAAACTCTTGTTGTTTACTGTTCAAGGAAGCATAAATTTCAATAGCATTATGGTCATTGTCATAGTCGAAAGTGTTAAGACAGTTTAACATATTGTTTTCTGTTCGAATATGCAGTCTACAGTCTGCTATACATACGTCCAAATACGACCCTGATCATGGAAAAGATGGTGCGCTTGAAGCGTAAAACCTACACTTGAAATTCATTTCATTATCAGTCAACCATTCGTTCAATTTATTACCTTTTTCGTTATTACTTGGGTTTCCCCAATCCTCATGTTTATAGTTTAAATCACCTGCTAATATGCAATGTCTATTACTATTCTGTAAGTCCAATGACTCGAATAGTTCATTTATTTCATTTTTATAATGGAAATTATTATTTTCTGAGGTATAATATGCTGAAATACTAATGATTTCTTTGTTTATAATCATTGATATTTTTATTATACAAGTTTCTAAATATCTAAATGAACTTATTACCTTAATTATATCTAAAATTTTTGTTTTTATCAAAATGGCTGTACCACCTCCACGTACTGCTCCTTTTCTTGAAATTTTTAATTTTATGTACAAATTGTTTACTATATTAATTAGAATTCTTATTTTGCAGCAGATTGGTTGAGATTAAAATCATTTTTTGGAAGTCCTTTTATACTCTACATTCCATATCTTAATATTAATTCTGTTTTTGCACTGTCTTTTTTTACACGTTTTTAATACAACACGGTTTGAAAATAAACAAATTTTAAATTTTTTAAACGATTTTATTCCATTTAGCACGAATCAAAAACTTTTGGACCAAGTTTTTTTTAGTTACGTTTCATTTTTAGTGGATACAATCAAATTTACTATCATTTACAATCAAAGAAACTCGTCATACATACATTTTTTTAATCACTTTTGAGCTTAGATTGCATATCTTTTTTTTAGTAACTATGCTTGTGTAAAAACATATGGGATTTAATATTATAAACCTGAATAGTTATTCTTAAAAAATTATTTTTTTCACTAATTTTAATAGGTTTTGGAGATATGGATACACGAAGTTTTCCGGAACCAAATACCGTGTAAAAACAAAATTAGGTGTATACAAATAATTTACTGATCAACTTTGACTCACACAGACTTTGTAAGTAATGTAGTTTGAAATTTGTGTTAATAATTTTTTTAAGCTCAAGTCCTTATCTAGCTTTGTAACAAGTTTTGTGGCGAACAGTATTTCTTTTCTAATTACGAGTATATGTTATATTCTTATCAGTATTTATTTTTCTCATGTGACCATGAGCGTATACTTATTATTTAATTCATACAAATTAATAATTATCAATCATACGCCAACTGGTATTTTTATAACGATTTTTAATAATTTCTATATACATTTTTAAACATTTGAAGCATTTACATTTCTAGATTGTGTGGCAGGTGGCTGTAATATTACTGCTACCATTTAAAATTTATTTGTAAACCCATTATGTGCTTCAAAGAAAACAAGACAAATTGTTCTCGATTAATTATCGATTAAATTACAAATATTTGTTGTTGTTTTCTTGACATTTTGAAAAATCGAAACTCCATATTTCCAAATAGTTTTTTTTTTTAATTATTATAATTGAAAAATTCGAATAATTTTCTGAGTCGATTTAATGTTGTCCGTTCTTTTGTGTTGCTGCCTTGTTTAAAATATATTCTTAAAATGTATTGTTGTGGTGTAAAATATATCTAGTCGTAGTTGAAAGTTGAAGATATGAGTTTATAGTATTTTATTAATGAGTAACATCACCATAAACACCTAACATCTGAGGATTAATTTTCAAGTATTTATCACCTCGCATCGGCAAGTGTTTATGTCAAGACTAACCTAATATTATAAATCTCTTTTAAAGATTTACAGGTTTCTTTTTTAACATTAATACCTGTTATATTATTTTTGTTAAAATATTGAAATCACAAAAATTAACTTTTTTCACTATTAAAATAATTACTGGTGTGTGTTGGGGTGGGGTGTGGACAAAGTAGATCAAGCAAATATTTCTTTGAAATATTTTAAGTACGTTTTTTTTTTAAATAATCTGCAGTAGTAATACTCATACAGGTTTTTCATACTCGCATAGGTCCTCTAAAAACAGTTTTGTGTTTTTTTTTTGTTTAACATCTGCATGTGCTGTAACCCAATTTTCAGTTCCACGTCAAAACATTCTTGTGTTAATAGTTTTCACTCTATTTTCTCTATTCTGTTTCCATTTATTTTCTTTTAGCTGAAGCATAATGCCAATGTTGACATTTGCCTTAAAACAGCTTTAGGCAGCAGTTTACATTTACTGTAACTACAATATTTCATTGACATTTTCCTGTGTTATGTTGGTTGGTGGTTGGGGTAGTTGTAGGTTGCTACATGTATATTTACAGTTGTTGACAAAACTTAACTAGAGATTTAAGCTGAATTTAAGAAAATTATGATAAATGTTTTTAAAATTTGCTTCCCTGTACTCTGTATTGGATTTTATTCACTTTTAGCCCACATTGTGTTTGTGTGCATCATAACCAGTGTTGCCACTTCATATGTAATTGCACATATTGTGTGCAATTTTCACTCTGATGTAAAATGCATGTGACATTTTAGTTTCATTTCAGTTGAGTTTTGACGCATTTGCAAAAGCCATAAATTCAAGTAAATTTAAATGTGACATTGACATACCTCTCCTAAACGGAAACGAACTAATTTTCCATAAATCCAATTTAAATGCAAAATGAAACATGGGAGAGAGAATCGACGTGCAGAGAGACCAGAAAAATCTATCTAATATGGATATGCAGAGAACTCGATTTATGATTACTCCGCCAAGATTCCATCTGAGAAACATAGTAGCGGTTATAACCAGTCACTGGCCTTTCGGTATACATACCAACGACTTATATAGAAGTTGTAATGATAAGGAAAAATAAGAGAGTACTGAACATCTGCTTTGTCATTATTTACGAAACCTGGCAATCACTAAAAGATGTCAATAAAATCCATACCTTCATTAAAGCAACAGGTTAGCTGGAAATTTCAGACGGCCAGAAAACATAGGACAGTCGGTGCGATGGACAAAAGGTATCAAACTGAAAACTATTCTTGGACCCAAGTGAGCTGAACTGAGTTTTAAAATTAGAAGTTAATATAAAAATATACTAAAATTTTATAAATAGCATTATATAGAACCTGTTATAGCCGATGATCTGTGGTACAAAAGATCGACTATACTGGCCATAAATCTTAAACTGAGATCCTAGAACGTATCATTATTATTTAAATAATACAAATTATTTAAAAATCAATCGAAAGTCAACTTTGACTTAGCCAGGCTTTGTAAGTAATAAAGCTTAACTCCTTGTCTAGCTTTGTACCAAGTTTTATGGTGATCAGTACATCATTCAACATTCTAATTATATATTATATTCTATTCAATATTTATTTCATATCATACCAGGGAGCGTATACAAATTATTTAATTCATACAAATTAATAAATATCAATCATACGTATTTGTATTACCACTTTAAGTAATTTAGGATTTTTTTAGTTAAATTAGATCGTAAAAACGGTAGAAAATTTTTAAACGCATAGCTGTTAGTATCATTAAACATTTTGTTCTTTATTGCTAGCTTAGAATTTGAAGACCCTTGAACTCGACAATTAGTCATGGGCAATATGAAATAGTCATGATGGCAACACTGAACATGACATTTTATGTTTTAGTTTGTCATACGATAATGTTGTAGTTAGCATAACATTATTTAAATGGTTTTGTAAAAATACTTTTCTTTTTTCTCAGCTATTGAAACTGTTGTTGTTGTCATGCTTGTAATTTTTTCTGTTATTTACAACTGCTTTTAATTGAATTCTTTGTCCCTGAGTTAATATTTGCTTCACTTGTTAGTTAAATGTTGACATTTGTTTAAGACTTTTATCTTTAGTTTTACTTTGCAACTTTTAAATCTTTTGTTTCAACATTGAAAATTATGTTTCCGCCGTGCATTAATGTCACTTTAAAGAATACATTTGTTATTTACTCGGCAGGTGTAAGGTCTGTGTTTCAATTTATTTTTTTATTACGTATATCGAAAATTAAGCAGAATTTAATTGAATAAAATTGTTTTGTAAGAGAGTATACTTAATGGTAAATTTGACCAATATTTTAAAGATAAATTTTAAAGTGAAAAAACTGTAAAGATAATGTTTTTTCTTCTGTATTAGTGATATTGATACAGCTAGTTGATACAAGTACGAATGTGTGAAGAATCACATAGAATAATATTTGTTCAAATAATAAAATAATCTAAATGTCTTAATTCGTAGAATTTTTTTACTGTTTCAGATATCAAAATTAAAACACACTTTTCTGTTATAAATACACTTTTGTGTTATAAATCTACATATTCAGATCTGTGGTTTAAAAATAAAATCGTACAGAATATGTCTGGAAATGCCGCCCAGTGAAACTACAATATGACTTTTCTTGCAATACAACATATTATTGAAACTAATGAGCATCGTTGAATCTCTAAATGGCATTATGCGATATTAAAAAGATTAGTTTCTTCTTTCCAAATCTAGTGAGATCCAAAATCGGATCATTATCAACAAAATTACAGGCTTATAAGTGCGCAACGGTATAAAAACCGGTTTTTAACCGTAAAACCGGATTTTGGAGATGTCCGGCATATTTCACTATTGGAATCTTGTTTTACTCGACAAGCTCTACAAGAACAATAATATCGGGTCCACTGTGTTATTCATGTACATTACGAACAATAGTGGTCCTAAAATAGATCCCTGTGGAATACCTCTAAACATTTTTAGAGTCGATTATCTTTTTCCTCCATATTCAACATATTGAAATCTGTTCGTAATGAGACTTCAAACTAACTACTAGAAAAGGTACCAAAATCAAAATCTCTTTGAAGTTATTGGCATAAAATTGCATCTTAAATCAAGTATCACAGTAATGAATTATAAGAGTTGTCGATATTCCTCCTTATACTTTCAGTAATATCCAATACCAATCCAATAGTATTATACATTTTTGGAAAAGCAGATAGAAATGGACTTATCATGCCCATTGTAATAATATGATATTCTATTAGCTTTCTAAGGACCACTTCCAGGACCTTGGAACTAGCCTATAACACACTTATAGGTCTAAAGTCTGAAGAAGAACGTGACGACTTTATTTTGGGTATGGCTATAACTCTACCAATTTTCCAAGATTTAGAAAAAGTTGAAAAAGTAATAATGGAGTTTAATAAAAAAATTAATTGAGGCGAAATTGATTTTTAAAAATTTAATTGGTAAACCATCAAGCCCGCTCGAATTATGTTAATACCTGCCATAGCATCAAATACCTCTGATTCATCAACATTTCTAAAAGTGAATCCTACATTATTATAAAATGAAAATACAAATATATAATATATATATATATATATATACATATATTAACAACATACATGTCGCCACGATCTAACAAAATTTAAGCAATATCATGTCACAATTTTCAATTTAACTTCTTCCCAACGTTTGGTAACCAAATCAAAAGTATTTTAAAATAAACAAATTAAAACGCACTATGCATAATTAAAATAAAATATAATTAAATTATTCTAAATACGTATTTCTAAAATAAGATTTAAGAATTATCGGTTTTGTATATTTGTATCAGTCGAATAGCTTAAGAGTTCTATAATTTAAATCGTCTTTTTAACAATCTTCACACTGTGCGGTTCTCAAAAATAAATCAAACAAAACTTTTTCATTTTCGAAAAGCACTTAGAGTTGACGATCAATCAATATATATTGACAACAGAATATATAAAATACATAAATGAAATATATTTGAAAGTTTGCAAAGTTTCTTTCAACTATTGTGTATTTATATACATATACAAGGTATCGCAAAAGTAAACTTCCAATCAGGCGATCTTGCTGGCCAGTGCAAATCACCAAACCGGGAGATTAGGCGCCCGGGAAATGCATCCTTCAGCATATCGGTTGTAGCACGTGCAGTGTGTGCCGTTGCACCGTCCTGTTGGAACCACATGTTTTCCAATCCCAATTCATCAAGTTGCGCAAAATTTATAGCATTTTCTGATAGGGGGATTACTTTTGCGCCACCTTGTACAAGTATAAAAACTATTACATATATAGCCCAGTTATTTACTATATAAGGATATAAATATTTCTCTACGTATGTATATATACTTTGCAATTTGTAACACATACATTTACATGCAAAGGCAACTGATATTATTGCTAAAAGTAAAGCCATTAGAGAATATGATACGTGACAGTAACAGGATCAGAAAGCATTAACAATAACATAAACAACATAAACAAATGTCAGTCAGTCTTTCAGTCAGTTAGTTTGTGCTGAAATGTGGTATACAAAAGGAGACAAAACAAATAGCTATACATACATATGTATATATTGTAATTTACATGTATATAAACATACATCTATATATCATATATTTTGTTGATTGTACGTTTATGCCCTGAAGTATGCTGTACGAAAACTAGCTAATAACTATTATTTGTTTAATATCTAGTTGCTTTTTCTCATTTTATGGTTTTTTTTTTGTTTTCTTTATTTATAAGAAAACATCCCAGCAGCAGTTTGCCCATTTAAATTAAAACGATGTATGTATACATTTCCATATAATATAAATTAATCATACGCCATGTGGCGGACAAAATAGTTGTATTTGTAGTAAATGTATAAACTCTCACTAAACGGAAACTTACACAAAAACAAAGTGTTCGACTTAATGATGGTTTAAAACTATCAGACATGATTATGTAGTATTTTAGAATACCAACTTTTGTTAATATACAACTTATTTATGTCAAATGTTACATTTATTAAAGCTTATATACTGCCGTATTTATAAAAAATTAAAGTGTACTTTAAGAATATTTTGTGTGAAAATTTTTTATAAATACGGCAATAAGAAATTACTACGTTTTTAATATTTCTCAAATGGAATGGAGGTTTATTTATCTTTTTATTTAAAAATTCAGCTTCTAATATTAGTAACAGCTGAGCTTGATATGAAGTACAATAATTATTTAAGTACAATACTATCTAAATTAATCATATTCACAATCATTTGAAATCAAGTAGTATGCCAATCTGTTCTTTATTTCCTCAGTTGTATCGGAAAAATCAATTAAAGAATAGTATTTGTTGAACTCTGCACATATTCTTCGAATAGGACAAAATTAATAAAGTTCGATCAATGGAATTTCAGAAGCAAACTTTAGAAACAAGATACACGGAATCAAAAGTGCCATTTATTAGGTTCAATACAAAGATAACGTTTGGGATTATTCTTCTAATCCTTAATGTACCAGTGAGTGCCGGTCGACTTCGTTATAGCGTAGGGTTTAATTTAGGATTCGATAGTAGATTCCGAAGGCAAAATATAATAAATTGTTTTTGAATAGATTCCAATGTACACATTGTATTGCGGGTCCCAGATTACAGATGCATATTCAAGTATCGGACCTACCATTGATCATTAAAACCTTTTGACCAACGTTTTATATAACAATTTGCTTTATTAGCAGTCATAGTTATATGATACTTACAGTTCAGTTTTCTATTAAAGTTGACACCCAAATCAATGATATTCATAAACGCACGGGAAACGGACAACACCAGTTGTGGAATTTGTTTAACCCCAATAGATATTAACTTAATTTTACCTTAAATGTATTACAAATTTACACAATTATTACCGTTCAAATGCATTTCTGAACAATGGGGAATCATAGACTGATTTCGCAGACTCAGAATATGATGTTGCGTAAAGCCATTGCGTTATAAATTAGTTCTGTTTTATAATTTTATCATTGTCAAAATTAACACTTATTTAAAGAAATGTTTTAGTTCAAAATTCTATGCCTAACATTTTGCTGGATCATTACAACCAACACATTTTCTATCAATAACACTTATAACTTGTAGCTACATTTTGTCACATATACGTTTGTTATGTTTTTTTTTTGTTATTGTTATCAATACCATCATCATTATTGTAATATATATTTTTTTATTATCTTGGGTTAAATTGGTTGTCAATGTCGTCAATTTAAATATGTTTTCTTTTGTTGTCTATCAATATGTCTATATCTGTAAAATAGACTGTTCCGTTGAATTAAGTTTTTGTGAATTTCCTGTAACTGAAGACTAACATATTTTTATTATCGTTAGTTATACACTCTAACATACTAAATATTATTTTACGATATATTTTACAAGCAATATTTTTATAATTTTTCTATTTTATCTCTATTCAGTTGACAAATATATATACTTCCTTGTAAACATTTTTTTATGCTATTTGTTTTAAAGTTAATTGTCAAAATATCCCAAAGACATCTAACTTTTTATATTTACAATGAGATATTTACAACAGATATCGGAATTTTCGACACCAAAACGAAATTAATGCTTGGCTAAAAATAATAATTTTTTATTCAGGCTAATAGTTTGAATAATCAAGAATACTATTGTGAAGTACTGGCACAATTGGCAAATTGGAATGCATTTTCTACCCTGCCAAAGGCGTCATCAGCAATCTTCATTGTCCATGATCAATCTGTAAACATCATCTATTTAACTCACCATTTTTTGAGAAATAGAATATGAGAATTATCATATTTCTTTTTTATATACGTGTTGTGAGTTAGAACGAAATTTACGTACGTTTATAATGTGTGAGTATTCTTTATTATTATACCCTACACCATCATAGTGTCACTTTCCGTCCGTCTGGCTGGCTGGATGTCCATGTAAAGTTTGTGCGCAGAGTACAGGTCGCAATTTTGAAGATATTTCGATAAAATTTGGTACGTGATATATTTTCGGTCCAAGGATGGATGGGATTGAAACTGGTAGAAATCGGTCCATTATTTCATCTGGCCCCCATACAAACGTCCTCCCGAAATTGAGGTTTACCGGTCATAAATCTTTGAATTATGCAAGTATGCAAACAAAATTTACCACAGATGAGTAGTAAATGAACCCAAAGCACATCTACAAATTTCGTGAAGATCGGTCCATAATTATTCGAAACTCCCATATAAGACCCTCTCCGTAACGCACTTTAACTTCCATAAATCTTTTAAAAGTATTTATATCGAGATAGAGTTTAACACATATAATATTTATATTCACAGAAATCATGTACTGAATTTTGGTCCAAAATAGGTGATATCTCCCATATAACGCCCATTTCTGAAAAACTGTTTTATATTTACATATACTAGGTGTAAGGTATTATATGGTCGGGCTTGACTATACATTCTTGCTTGTTATTTATGAATCTTGTATTACTACAGATTTGTTTTTGCTTATCTTGCTGCGTCTACCTTTTTTGTAGATCAAAAACAGCAAAAAAAAAAAGGGGGAAATGACAACTAAAAACATACATACATTGGTTTAGCAATGTGTTAGGCCTCATTTTTTAAATTATCTCTACAATTCCAAATTTATTCTTATATCTTTAGATATAGATATCATATTATCGGCTTTCCGCATAAATTAGGCGATCTAATACTCCCCAAATGTCACCAGAAATAATTTTGGAGAAACCAAATCAAACATACTGTCTTGATATCCCCAATAGCTGTTGAAACCATCTGGACCATCAATATTGATTTTCCCATTTTTATAAGTAGTGCAACTACAACGATTACCGGCTTACCTGTTTCCGGTTAGTTTGTAAGTATCTTTTTAGATATTTCAAGGCTTGCCACAGACAACAGCTTTTGTTGAGTAATAGTCTGGAATTTTTGTTTGGCGGTTTGATTTGGACTCATTTACCTCACATTCATTAATAATCTGAATAAGACTCTTAATTGTGTTCTAATTCTGCGGTTTTTCGATTTATAGTTAGGAAACAGTAACAAAATATAAATGCAAAATTCCTCTCTTAAAATAATAAAGTGGTCTCCCAAATGTTGGGTAAAAGGAGACCAATAACCATATTCTCAGAATAAATTTTAAAACTTAAAAAACCCTATAAAACAAATAGCAAACATCAAGTGTTATTATAGTAATGCAACACACAATATTTTATCACTTTCCGCAACCTTTTCATTTAATCTGTTAATCTGTTTGGCAATTGAGATTTTAATTTTCTATTTGTAAATTGTTTCTAATGCATTATAAATTAGATGTTGCTGATATTATTTTGCCATTGTGATATTTATGATTTGAAATGTTATTAGTGAATTTTAAATGCTAAATTAAATTGATAAAAAATACAAATCAAAAGTAATCATACTAATTCGTTATTAGAAATAGAAGACATTTATGTATATGTTTAACGAAGTTATTGAACAGATAATTAAAATTTATTTTCTATTAATAATTATGTAGTCTTGTAGTTCTAGTACAATTCAATTGAACCATTAAGCCCTCTTGCAATTAAACAAAAGCAATCTTCAATTAATTCAGTTGATTGAAAATCACTAAACAGTTATTGACAGCTAATTAATTTTCATTTCAATACTATTTAGAATTCATTAAGTTTAATTAAAAATCTAAATAAGTTATAAATATCTAGGAATACAATTTGTCGCAAGAGTTTACCGAATCCTCTTTCATTAACGTGATACAGTCAAATTTGAAAATGATTAGTATGAAAAAGGATGCGTTAAACTCTTGTGACAAAACTTGATTAGCATTAAACCTTTCATTTGATTTTGTTAATTATACCCTACACTACCAAATAGGGGAGGATATATTGGATTTGTGCTGATGTTTGTAACATTAGTCTACTGGTAAGTATGACCTGTGTACAGAGTGCAGGTTACAAGTTTGAAAATATTTCGATAAATTACTGATCGCTCCATAGCTCCTATGTAGCACAAATTTCAGAACAACTGTTTTAGCACATATACTTGGAGTATGGTCTTAATTGACTATACTTTCCTGCTGGTTTTCTAATGTAGCATTCTTATATATAAGTCAACGTTTGTTATCAGTTGTTTTGCTTCTCAAAGAGTGTGTTACGTTTGCAACTGTATCTTTTTCGAATGCAATGTTTTTTAACATGAACATTTAGATGAAAACATGCCGAAATAAGAAAAAACGATGTGACACTTGAAAAAAATGTAAAGAATATTTCCAATTTAGTAGAAAATGTGTTTTTAAGCATAAGCTTGAGGTTATTTTTTTAGACTAAGTTTTGACGACTTAAATCGCACAAACTTGGATCTAATTTCATTGAAATTTCTCTTTATCGCTTTCATCTTTTTACTCTCACTCTCTCTTTTACTTAGATTAGCCATACTTTGATTGTATTTTACGAATGAAATCCGTAGTTTTCACATCTTCTTGTGAACGTTAAGGAAGCGGAAGATAAAAGTACTCTAAGAAAAACAAAAATAAGCAAATGTGTATTAAGTGAAAGTTCCGTAAATATTCTTTGTAAGTTTTTTATTTTATAAACAGTATGTATATTTTGAATAAAAGACAATATAAACTATACAAAAATTATACCACCGCTTCATTTTTGACATTAAAAGCCGCAGGCTTGAGCCTCTACACTAATCCAGACAAATTTGAGCTTTAGAAATAAAAATTATGCTAAAGAAAAGAGATGTTTGAGCAAACATTGCAAGAAGCAGTAAGATAGGAAGAAACTGCTTTATCAGAAATTGCTTTACAGTCTTAGTTCAAAATTAAAGTAATTGAAGCAATATATACAAGGTATGTAGAACCAATAACCAATAAATGCGAAGCAATAGGAAAACCCTTTAGTCGATGGACAGTAAGACGAGCCCTTCGTCGATATAAAATGTTAAGGCACGTTTCTTACTGCTTCTCGCAAAGAGCACAGACATTAGACAGTAGATGACTGGACACGTATAATCTGATAAAATGAATTCAATTGTTTTCAATCTGACAATATTGCCGGCGTCGAACAGGCAATTCAAAGAATATCAAGACACCATGTTTGGGAGGAACATCCTGGTATGAAGATACTTTACATGGTAACACCTTGCATAACTGCAAAGAATCGAAGAAATGATGATCCCGATTTTGAGATAAGAGCGTCTATCATGTGGATGAAGTTACTTTTCAGCTGGATGGTGACCCAAAGCGAACTTCCAAAATCGTGCAAAAATGACTTAGTGCGCAGAATTTTGTTTTTAAGTTAGCAAAAAGCAACGACCTCAATCCAATTAAGAATTTATGGTCAATCGTGAAGAGACGCTGCGAACAATGCCGATTAACTTTAATTAATATGAAAGAGATTTGGCAGCGGATTTAATTCGAATAGAAGAGTTATCATAATAAATCAATTGACAAATTATTGAAGAGTATGCCAAAACGTGTAAAAGTATTTTATGAAATAACAGCCTTAGGACTCAATATTAAAAATACCATTAACTAAAGTTTTATATGGTGAAAAGTTGAGTACATGCGAGTTGTTTTAGTTTTGTTTGTTTTTGATTTATAACTTTAGTTTGTTAAATATTTAACACAAAATAAATGATAAAAAACATTTTAAATTTTTCTTTATTTATGTTATTTTACTGCAATAAAAAGTGCACACAGTATAAACAATACTCATATTTGATACCCACTTTATACGAATTAGAACTTAATTGTATTGTGCTTTTGTTATTAAGATTAATACATTTTGCTATTAAGTTATTTAATTTTAATTACTTATATTTAAGTACTCACCTTAATTTGTAATCCACTAGCCATTTGATGCGATCTAATAATCCTCAGGTGTACATTTTCCATAAAACGAGAAATGAGAAACTACAAACAAACGCATGCCCGTGCCGTTTTATAAATATTTATATCTTAACACTCCACTGACAGATTAAGATGTCAATGACGTAAATTTTAATCCATAACATACAGTCATAATGAGTCAAATTGAATTAATTTTTCAATTACAATACGAAATTTAATATTTTAGGCAAGAAGACTAATGATGGTTTTAATGGTGATGATGAAAAATAATAATAATAAATATTATGGTTTTTTATATTTATATATTATAACTTTAGTCTGGGTGTGTGTTTTAGTTATTTTTATTACTTTTTGTCTTACTTAGCTTGTATTTTAATGAACCCACTTTAAACTTGAATTGCTGCTATATAACAGCTGTTTGTAATTTATTTATTTATTAATTTATTTATGTTATTGTTTAGAAGAAAAAGGAACTAGTAAATTTAAGCACAATTCTTAAAATTTTTTTTTTGTTTAATAAATTGTATTTAATTACTTGGCTATTTTGCAATAACACACACATAGATTATGAATATTTTATTATATTTTGTAAATATTGCTTTTTGATTTTTTTTTGTTGTCCTCAATAAATAGCCATATGATAATAATTAGTAATATTGTATTATTATTAATAATTTAATTAATTACCATTGATATGTTTGCAAATATTGTGTAAATATTGTTTTAGAGAACACAATAAGTCTAATAATTTTGTTTATAAATCAGACTAAAATTGATATGTGTCGTTAGATTTGAACTGATATTTGCCTTAGGGCTTTAAAACATTTGTTTGTTATTATTTACATTTATAAATTATTGCTATAAATTTATATTTAATTAAATTATTTATTAAATGTTCACTTTTATTTGTATGATGTTAGTTTTCATTTAAACTGCTACTTTAGAACAGATTTAGAGGGGGATTTTTATTTAAAATATTTATGTTCTTATTAGTTTTTAAAATTTTTTATTATTTCGCTTTAATAAAATAATTTTAAATATTTTTTTCACTTCACTTTGTGGTTAATTTGCCGTTGCTGCATATTGTTTTGCACCTGCAAAGATAAAAACGAATTTTGTACAAATATGTTCTGGTTTTGTGTGTGATTGCGTGTGTGTGTGTGTGTAGTTTTTTAACTTTTTAATTTTTTTTTATTTATCTAGAGATGTCTGATAGCATTTTGCATATTTTTTAAGTAGTGGTCTAAAAAAAAACTTTAAAATTTTTTTAAAATATTCTTAATCCCCAAAGACAGGCACAAACATTATGGCAACAACAAAATGTCTACATACATATGTATTTTATTTAAAGCATTTTTTAGTAAACGGCAAATCAAATGTAGTCCTAGTAAAAAACTTGCTCCAAAAGGAGCAGATTTTATGTATGAATTCATACCTCAAATCGCTTCAAACCTGCTGATGGGATGCACGATTTTTGTATGAGGTGTTCCCGGTTTGGAGGATTACTTTCTGCTGACAATAAGCGCTAATCTAATCAAACATGCAAATAAAGCACTTTCCTAAAATGTTTTTTTTAATTCTATCTGAATGTTTTTGCTTAAGAAAAATTCATAGTAAATGAGAAGCGCGATATTCGTTTTGTAATTGACTTTCGTTGTCATACGTAAATCTTTAGGCTATAATTTCATTTTTGGTTTTTCGCTTTAAAACCTTCTTCGTTGTCAGCACTAAAAGAACATTTTTTTGTATATTTTATTCGTAAGCATTTACTGCTTTAAAAGAGCGCTTTTATTGAAGCGCTCGATTATGCGCTTTTTCTCTTAAGTGCTTCAAAAAACACGATTTTTTTTTACTGGGATATTACATGATATTGTAATAAGTATTAAATTAGCTGATACTCTGAACCTTTATTTGCCATGTCACCTACTAATAATTCAAGTTTTACATAAATTCAGAATGTTCCAAACTTTAACCCTGCGTCTAACACATGTTTTGATTTTCACATTCGTAACGCATGAGTTCTAGCCAGAAAAAATTAGTTTTTCATGTACCTAAATCCACAACAATTTTTTTTAAATTAAATATGAATAATAATAATATGTTATATATGTTGGTAATATCAGCTGTCTATTTTTGACAGATAAAAAGGTTAGTCTTGTTTTGGTGTGCTCTTCGATTTTGTACTATTCGAAAAAATTGAACAAAGTAACTGGATAAAATTTTGTGTAAAAAATAAAATTAAACCGATGAAAACACTGAAGTAGTGAAGATAATGATTTTGAATAATCGTCGCATCACTATCAGATAGGTTGCTGATAATGTTGGCATATCGCTCGGCTTATGGCAAGCAATTTTTACGGACGTTTTAGGCATGAAACGTGCGGCTGCGACGATTGTTCCAAAATTGGTGAATTTTGAGCAAAAACAATATCGCATGAACATCGCTCAGGAGCTGTTAAACATCGTCAACGACGATCCAGATTTCCTCAAAAATGTCATACGTGGTGACGAATCATGGGCGTATGGCTATGACATTGACTCCAAAGCCCAATCATCCCAATGGAAACGTCCAGAAGATCCAAGACCGAAAAAAGCAAGTCAAGTAAAGGTTTTGCTCACTGTTTTCTTCGACTGCAATGGCGTGGTGCATCATGAATTCATGCCACAAGGTCGTACGGTCAATAAGGAATACTACCTTGAAGTTATGCGTCGTATGCGCGAAGCAATTCGTGAGTTTTTGGCCAAAAACAAAACCTTTATCATGCCTTAACCACCGTATTCACCGGACTTGGCCTCCGCTGACTTTTTCCTCTTTTCAAAACTTAAGATACCGATGAAATGAAAGCGTTTTAAGTAAATTGTTATAATCCGTTATTTTTAGACCTTATAAAAAGGAGCACAGCTCCCGAAAATAAATATTCTTGATTTGAAACAGCCTTTAATAACAGGCATTTTTATTCCTCATTAATTAGTGTTCATTAAACCACAGTAAGAACATATAATTTCCCCAAGCGCTTTCTAGTGCTGATTCAACTCTTGATCCTGGCCCGTGGCGTATATGCGCCGGCAACTATTTATTCAAACACACACACACATTACATGGTGCTCCTGCCCAACGACGACGACCACTCAATACCAAAGGAGTCAACGACGCCAGCAATAAACCGACAGCCTAAACCTGTTCATCAATATCTCCAGCAACAACAAAAAAAAAAGGAAGAAGAATTAACAAAAATACCCTACGTAGCACCACCGGAACACAAATAATTAAACACAATTATAAATTCAATACAAATGAACACAATACAATGAAAATTCATTTCATTTTTCACTACACTTAAAAATCACATTTTTAAACATTCATTTTAAAAACTAATAACAATTATACATTGAAACTTCTTATACATATTGAGATTTTAACAAAATGAAAACAATTACTAAGTAGATCAGTCATATGGAGAAGACATTCACGGTGAACTGATAACAAGAACATATGAAGTATGAAAATTGTCAATATATGAAACACCCTGTTAACTAGCATAATTAAAACTTATATATGGTTCACACTGAGGTAGATTTGATTAGGGAAAACAACATTGTAAATAAATAACTAACAAATAAATGGAAACAATTAAAGAATTTAATATTGAATTAGAAAAAATTAAAATAAATTTAAAGAAAAGCAAAACTTTTAGCAAAAAATATATTAAAGAAAAATTAGAAAGGGTAGAATTCTTTGAAGGTTCAGAAGAGAGATAATCAATAAGGGTACTAAACTAGATGAAGATAGAGATAACGAAGTATCAGATAAAGTTGCTGATGAACAGGAAATAAAGAATAAAGGTCTGTCTACCACAAAATTAGAGTTTGAAAAATTAATAGAAGAAATTGAGAAAATTTTTAAAAATATAAAAATTAAAGAAGAGCAACAAGAAGGAAGTTCGAAAAATATGGCTAGTTTTGATATTTCATTAGTAGGGAAAAACCTACAGGTATTCAAGGGTGACCACAAATCGTTGGAAGATTTTTTAGCGCAGACTGAATTACTGCATGCCTTATTAAAGGAAGAGGATAAAGAGATTTTCATTAAATATGTTTATAATTTCAAACTAACAGCACAAGTTCGAAGCATTTTAGGCCGTTCGAACAAGCCAACGACATATTCTGACCTAAAAAAAAACACTGGAAGATGCCTACCCGACTCCCAATACACTGCAACAGGTTCTAACAGAGTTGGGTACAACAAAACAAGGAAACATCAATATAACAGAGTTCAGAAAAAAAATTTCGGAGCTTTCTGAACAATTAAGCAAATTCGAAATAGACACTTTAGAAAGCCCCGACGAAAGAGGCAATTTATAAAACAAGCGGCAATATGGCTCTGAATATATATCTCTAAAAGGAATAAATTCTGAATATAAGTCACACGAAGATGCGTGACAGTTGAGCAAAGTCTAAACGTAGATGATAAAACTCTGTTCACACTGAACAAAACAGTGGAACCAAATAACAACAATAGAAATGAAGACAGATACAACAATTACAGAAGATATAATAATCAAAGATACAATAATGGTAATAGAAACAATAGAAGATTTACCAACAACAGAAACAATTCTCAACGAAGACACTACAATGATAACAGGTACAATCATGAAGCCAATTATGATAACCGCAGAAGCCAAGAGTATAACACTAGAAGATCAAACAACAACTATATAAACCAAGATTACAACAATAATCGTAACACAAATTACAGGGCTTTCCCATACACCGAACAGCAGGAAAACTACGAGGGCCGGATAATGAAACCCGTTATCCACGAAGGCCAAAATTAAAAGTATTTAATATTTATGCCCAATCAAGTGCATTTATCAAAGTGAAATGCAGCAACATAAACCAAACACTATCCCCCTGGCCGATGATGTCGAACGATAACGTTCGCTTAGATAAGACTTAAGACACATAGACACATAAAAAAAAAATATCACAATAATATGCTAAAGAAATATAATAATTAAGTAGTAACAAAAAAAAAAATATAATATAATTGAGAAAAATATAAAATCCTACCAATGATTGCATTACTTGTATTAAAGTGATTTCGGAAGTGTACTTTATATGGGAGCTATAAGCAAATATAAACCGGTATTTATAAAATACATTAGTATAGAGAGCGACAATATAAAGTAAACACCTTATATTGTTTAAAAAATGTTTTATTATACATCAAATCAAAAACGATTATTAAATTTAACAAACATTTATTAAGCCAGATTTCCATATAAAAATTTGCTTAATAAACGTGTGTTAAATTTAATAATCGAATAAGAGGGGTACACTTTAATTACAAATTTAAAACAAAATATGTTGACAAATTAATAAGCAAGTTAAACAAAATACAACAAACTCTTTAACAAAAACTAGAAAAATAAGGAACAGAAAAAATAATCCAATTTTAACAGAAAAGTACCAGATTTTTAGCGTCAAAATTATGTTTATGTAAAATATTTTATTCAATATTTTCTTTGTAGTCCTTAAGCATTTATCACAGTTAACAATTTTCCATTTTCCTGTATTACTTCCTATATGTTATCCTTGCACGAATTATTTATTTGCCTAATTTTTTTGTCCAGATATTCCCACAGGTGCTAAATTGGATTGATGACTGGGGACAGCGGAGTATGATCTATACTTTTTAGACAATGATTGAGCAACCACTCTTGCACAATTTTGGAGCTATGCTTAGAATCATTGCCCTGTTGGGCAATCTAGTTCTGCGCTGGTTCTATTTTTTCTACACTTGGGGTTTCCATTGTTTTTTTAAAATGTCGAGCTAATCTTCCGTTTTCATTGCTGATTTTATAAATGTAAGATTAATGACCCCTAACACCCCAGACCATTACAGAAGGTTTCGTTCACGGCTCGCCATATTTTAAAAGGGGGTTTGGCTCCAACTAATTTTAAAATCCAAAAATTATTTAAGCTTAAAGTCTTTTTAAATAAAATCTTTATTTTTGATATTTCGCTACTTCTTTGAGTAGCATCTTAAGCTTAAACAATTATTGGAATATTAATGAAAAAAGCCAAATAAACTATAAAAAGAAATAATTTTAAAATCGTTTGTATATATTTTTTTGATTGTTCTTTAATAGTTATAAAGGGCTTATGACTCAAAAAAGAAATTACGAGACACAACTGTTCAAGATAAACAATGCATTTCGTCAGTTTCTTAGTAGTTTTTCTTTTGCATTATGAACAGTCATGCCCAAAAGGCAACCAAAAAAAGGCAAAAGAGCATAAATGAGATAAGTTCGTTTGTGTATATAAAGAGCGATGTTTTTTTCAATGCAAAGCACAAACCAGTTTCTGACCGCAAAAATGCCATAAAAAAATTTGAGGATGCTTCACCTGCCACCAAAGTGGCACCATAGAAACCAAAGGTTTCATCGTCAAAACCTAAACCGAAGAAGTCTGTAGCTTCATCTTGAAATCAAGATCCAAAAAAGAAAGAAGTGAAGAAACCTGCGACTTTAACTGCAATAAAAAAATCATCTCATCTTTAGAAGGAGATTAAAAAAAACGAACAACTTCAAAGGTTTCAATAGGGATAGCGACGAAGAAAACTACTTAATACTGCTAAATAAATATTTTTTGTGCAAAACAGTTTTTTTTTGTATAATCGTTTTTGCAACGTTCCATCCTGTTTTTAAATTTTTCAATTCCATTTATTATCTTGATTCTGGATTTTCAATAAAATTCTGTTTTTCTTTCATTTGTGCTCTTCTTTCCCTACATATTTAATACACTTCTAAGCAAGTTAGGACTTTCTAGTTTTCACCACGTGAAAGAGTGTCTTAGAAACTATTGAAACAAAAAAAAAAGTGGAAAAATTTTTTTTAGTCATAAGCCACCTTTTCACATTGGCTTCAAATTTCAAAGTGACAACTATTTTATTTTATATTTAAATGATTTTAGGAATTGGGCTTTATACTCGTATGTGGGTTATGTGAACCGATTAAAACAAAATACAAGTTTGGGATTTCTATGTAAGGGAAACACTATTTTTGCTTAATTTTTTATTGATACTTCTTTTCTATAGGACTTTGTGTATCATAAAGGCTTATTCCGGCAAGACAATTGTATGGGAGTTATGAAAAATCATTGACCGATTCTTACCCTGTTAAACAGAACTTGTCCTTTTATAATAAATATAATATATGTTTGCAAAACTGCATAATTATTATTTGCAATAAATTTGAAGAATATAACAAAACGTTTTAAAAAATATCGCCGTTGTCTCAAATTTGGGTCTATAACTCGGTTCTACTGCAACAATTTTCCCCATTTTCAATACCAAACATATGTGTTGAAAAATAAAGGTCTGAAAGAAATTTTATTGCTTTAAGTTTTTTTTTCGAAGCCCTATCAGCAGACGGATGGACCCGGAAAATATATATATATACTTTTTGGTTCTACGATCAATATTACGATGTGTTACAAACGGAATGACATACTTAATCCCACAAACCCATATTTTTGTTGGTTGGTAAATAACATACTTGTCTACAATATATGGTACATACATTTATTTTTTAAAATAACACACATTTTCAATTTGAAACTTTTGCAAAAATTATTTTTTAATATAATTTAACCATTCTTCAGAAACTGCCATTACACACTAAAGTAAAAACAGCTCGTGTACAGGTATGTACAAAAAACCAAAAAGGTACATTATACATATTAAAGTTTACTTTTGGCAAAAGTTAATTAAAATGTGTGTGTCATGATGTGCTTTTTCTGGCAAGAGCTGTTAAACATGGTTAAGGAAACGCAAGGAAAGTGTTTTCAAAATTTTAACATTTTTACCATTAATTACCCAACATATTTTTAATTATTTTATCTTGTCGACTGTTTAGATATTTAGTTTTCATTTTTGTCTACTGGTTTTTGATGTTAAATTTATACAAATTATTATTTTTTGTTTGTATTAAGATAGCTTTTTCCTGTTTTCTTGTATGCTTGCAAAATTGCTTTTACTCTTTCCAAAAAAACTAAAATACTGATTTGTAGCTTGCTGTCGTTAACATTTCAGAAAAAAGCGAATCTACCAAATTGAAGTTTTCAAGTTATATTTTGCTATTTTCTTCACCTACTTCATTTTCGTAGTTTTCTTTGATGGTGCTGTTGTAATTGTAAGGTATACGTTTTCTTTGGAAGTACACCAGTTCCATTGAAATTTATATGTGACACTTACTTATGTACTTAATAATGCCTTAAAAAAGTGAAGGAAATATCAAAATAGTCAAAACGTTTGCCTCAAACAGCTTTCAAAAACTTAGTAATAACCTGTGATGACTGAAAAACATTAATTTCAGTGACTATTATATACCACCTACATTACTAAGAAGTAGCAAAATAATTACTTGTTCTGAAAGTAATAACGAAAACTTACCGCCTGACCCACGATGTCGAACGATAACGTTCGCTTATATAAGACTTAAGACACAAACTTTTTATCGTATCAATTTTTACCTCAATCAAGTTTGTTTATTCCACAATCAAGTTTGTGTCTTAAGTTATATCTAAGCGAACGTTATCGTTCGACATCGTGGGCCAGGGGGTTAAAAATAACCTAAAAGAATCACATACTTGCAGTTACAATATAAAATTAATACTGTTCCTTAATGTTGTGTGTAGTTTTTAAAGTTTTTATTTAGCTTTTCTTTCGAAGCTCTACTGCCAACATAAAGATCTGTAAAATTTTCTTACTACACACAAGAATTTAATTTCTAGCCCCCCTTAGCAAATCGAATCACTCTTTCCTACTGCTTTTCGATTTAGGAAGCGTTTTACGAAAAGGCTCAACAACTTCTTTCGACATTTAAATTTTTTTTCCAGTACATATATAATTAAACTGGGATTTAAAACTGCCTGTGATAAAGTGATGAAACTGATTCCATAAGCCTGAGATTGTCGTGTGTCAATATACTAAATCCTGTAAATGCTATATAAGAGCAACGAGTTCGTGCTGTCTACACAATTTGCATGTATGTTTTCTTTTGTTCTTTATAAATTAATGTGGATTATGAGAAACTACTTGATAAATATTTGAAGTCTAACCATTTCTTGTCGGAAAAGTGTGATCGTACTAGATATTTCCTTATACATATAAAAAGATTTATATCGACCTTTTACAGAGATCGCATTATATGGCTGTTGTAGATGGAATCTCATGAAACAAGTTCAAATTTAATTCATTGGTACCTTAAGTATCCGTGCTTGTTTGCCTAAATGATTTTTTACAGCAAACTTGCAAACATTTCAATTATTTTGCAGATGATTGCAACAGTTCCTGGGTTTGTTGGTGATTGAGCTAAGCAGGCACAACTTAAGAGAATATACTAAATAAAAATACATCAATACTCGACTCAATGTTGTGTTTTGATCTACAAATATTCGAAAGATCATATTGTATGTATTTATATCACACTCCATTATCAATTTCTAACCATAAAGACTTTTGTTTCCATAAAATTTACTGGTTTAGATTTGATAATATAGTGTAATATTCGCTATACTGAACACAGTTTTCAAGTGACTCTAGAGAGAGTAAAGCTTTGTTTACACACCGTCACTATGTGGATTGTATTTCAATGATCTATTGCTACTAGCAACTAATGAATGTTTTAAATATTAAATTTAAGACTAAATTTACTGATTTTACAGTTTCCTTTTGAAATGGTGTAACCAAAATCGTAAGCCATTTGGTAAATTACTATGCAATAATTACAAACACAAAAGGTAGAAAATGGTTCCAAAAGCAGGTGTTTTTAATTAGAAACAGTTACTTTTCTGGAAAAAAAAACTGAAAAGAAATGTTCTTGTATATTTTGTTTAATTTTCTACTTAAGTTTTTTTGTTTTCTCTGTTTTTTTTGTTGCTCTTAACTACAGCTGGCATTAAGGAAAACAAATTAACTATGAACAGAATAAAACAAAATCCAACGTTTTACAGCTAAACAAAGCCAATTATCTAATTCAAAGGTTCCCTTGTTTTTTCCCCCCAAGCTACAATGTTCAAAAAAATACATCAAGTGAATATTTGTATACCGAAAAATTGGTTGCACGTGAAATTTTATACATGAAAATCAAGATAGATACGGTCACAAAAACACTCTAGCAAACATTGAGTTAATTCTTTTAAGTAGGCTTCAACGGACAACAAAACATATTTCCTTAGTTAATGATGAGTTACTTTTATTGTTTGCTTGTGATTGAGTGAGGGAGTGGATGAGTTCATGAGCTACTATGCGTGTGATTTGTTCCCACCTACGTCTTATTAATTGGTGGTGGTTTGGGTTTCATGTTGTATCTATTAATTATTGATAATTAAAGTAAAACCAACTAATACGATACGAGTATTTGTGGTTTACAAAAACAAACATATTTATAAATATTACATACATATATAAATGAATAATTAAGCCCCACTTTCAACAAGACTAGTTATTTTTTTCACTTAAAGTTATTCTGTTTGTGGAAATTTTTTTTCGTACAATAATTATTTTAACTATCAGTACCTATAATTTCAATTTAAAAATAATTAGACTTGGTGAAAATGGGGGTAAGAGTCATAAGATGACCATGTTTCAGTTTTCAAATTTTTCAGATTTTTCTTACTTTCTGACATCTACACAAAAAAAAAAAAAAAAAAATATGTCAAAATTAAAGTTTTCTTTTATATGTAAATAATAGTGAATATTAAGGGATTAACTTCCATGCAACTTTTACTTTATTAACAAATGTAGTAATATTCAATATATTGGCAAACTTAATAGTAGTAGTTGAAGTGAGTATTTTTTATTTTCAATTAGGTTAACTTCTAAATTCCATACACACATTAATAGAGCTTTATTTGCCAGTTATTACACAAAATTGTCTATAACAATACACTTTAATTCAATAAAATTAGTTAAATAACCACCCTAAAATCATTCATATTTATTGTTAAGACTTATTAATAATCTACAATAGTATTTTCCAAAAACAACCCCGCTAATGGTTTCCCTTTGTTATTCAATAATAATTGTATTTTTCTTTATTTATAGTTTTGCTTGTTTCTATAAAAATCCCATAAAACTTTGCACGCGATTTTCGCATTGATAACCTAATAAACATAAATAAATCGTACATACTCTAACAAAAAGTTGGAAAAAAAGAAAAAGAAAAAATTAGTTTTACAGTAAAGTAAACATGTTCAATTGCAAAGCATTTAAAAAAGCAGGTGAATGCACCCGGAACTCGATAAACACAGAGAAATGCTGCATGCAATTCAAATTGTTCCTAAAAAACAAACAAGCCGCTTACAGAGTACACGGTGTATTTGAACACTCACACTTTCATTCAACTAAATAAACAAATATATACATTTAATCCTGTACTTAGTCAAACAATATTTTATATATTTATTCAATGTATGTAAAGGTAAACATTTAAATAAATATCAAAATGTATAGGTGTATGTAAATAATAGTACATCCAACGGAATTGTAACTAAAAACACTGCGTTGCATAACTATAAATAATTAAAACTTTTCTTAATTTTGTATGCGAAAGAAAAGAGAAAGTAAAACATGTACGTGAAATTTAATTAGTGTTTCATAACTACAAATACACTGAAATAAAAATATCTTAATAAAACATGTAAGGCCTACACTTTTCGAATTAACTCATAATATTCACCAACTTTAGTCTTATATCATCAGATATAGATCTTTAAGCATCTATAACAGCTTCTTTTAGGTGAAATTCGACGGTTAAGTATTCCAGAAATATTCTTAATGGGATTCTAATGTAGAGAAAATGCAGGCCATTCCAGTACATTAATATTTTCGAAGACAACCATCCTATTATTTGACAACTTACATGTGTAGGTGCATTATCCCCAAAAATAAATTGCTTTTTAATACTGTTTTCTAAAAATGGCACTAATTTCTCATCTAGTAATTTTGTGTAATAAGAAGAATTCATAGCATGTATCCTACTAAAAAGCTCGAAAAACCATCGCCTACAAATTTCTTTTTGAGAAATATTGTGGTCCTTAGGTCCCTCCAATAGTTGTTGAAACCATCCTGACTATGAAGATTATATTTTATCGCATCGGAAGAAATCATCTTATACAAATATATGTGTATAAATACTTAACAAAGATTATCGGTTTACCTGTTTGCAATTCGTTTTTAAGTTTCTTTTGGCGAATTCAAGTCTAGCAGTTTTGTAGTGGAGTCATAGTCATGCCACAGACAACAGCTTTTGTCGAGTAAAAGTCTGGGATATGGTTGATTTGGACACAGTTACCTCACATTCATTAATAATATATCCATGCTATGCTTTTATTTTCAGCATAATAATTCGGATTAAATGCAAAATTTAAAAGCCCCCATAAAATGTTTTCCCGGAATGTGGCTTAATAGTACATAAATGTCTATAGAAATGCCACATCCATACAAAATTCTGCAAAAATAACGATATTTTGTTTGCAGCGCTCTATATTTTAAAATAACCTCCAAATAAAGATCCGCAAACTACTTAAATGCGCATAAATCTTTTATAAAAATCACTACCTAGTCAAAATTTAACATAAGTAAGCCATATACACATCTAAATTTGACCACAGGTCGCACTTCTGTCAATCACTAAAATACGCACAAATCTTTTAATTCGACACAAATAGTCCATACATATGTATACAGAAATATTCACACGTAGTTTAATGATGATCGATTCATATTTGACCCTAGTCGTCATATAAAGTTCATTTCGAAAAATCATTTAAATTAACATAAATTTCTTATAAAAATCATTATTACGTTAAAATTCTATAAAAATAATTCGCATGTACATATAGATCGTCGTACAGAATTTCATGACGATCGGCCCTTAATAAGTCATAGTTCCAATATGAGGACTACTACCGAAAACTCATTAACCTACATAAACATCCATTTCGAATAGAAATTTTACACAGATCAGTTATAAGTATGTTAAAATTATACAATTGACAAACCTGCCACTTCCGAGAATATCCACAGAATATGTAGAGGTAACGTTTCAAGAAGCCAAAATCAGTTTCCTAGTGCTCTTTGGTACTTGATTTATTGTGTGTTAAAGTAAATCTCTTTATGTTACAACCTTCAAAATTATAAACAAAGTGTAAATTCTTGATTATAACTGGAATATGAATAAAATTCTTATAAATGTCCGAAAATAAATAGAAGTTATGGTATCTACAATATTTTATGAAGTTTGCCTCATAATAAATATGTAGGTGATTTCGTGATGGGTATATAAGATTCGGCACAGCTGAATATAAACTCTTACTTGTTTTAACTGAAATGATTAAGTTTTATGTTCAGATACATATTTGAACTTTTGGCAACAATTAAACTTTCATTTTGTACAACTATTGCAAATTCAGACGACGCGTCGTAATTTCATTCAAATGAAAAAAGTGTTCTACAGGAGGATCCAGGCAGGTGCGAAAGTAAATATGCGGTTAAAGAGGACACTTTTATTGATAATAGTTTGCGTGGTATGACAATTTCCTACTGATAAAATATTATAATTATTTCTAAAATAACGCAAAAATTTTTTTGTAACAACATACCACGCCCAAAATTTCCAATATTTTGACTAATTTTTTGGCTATCTTAGTTATGATATCAATTATTACTAATTTTTCAAGCTTGAGGTCTTTTTTTAAATATAAAAAACTTTTTATCTTTTATTTAAATCCAATATTTCGGCACTTCCTTGAGTGCCTTCGTCAGGGTTTTTTTATTTCTTAATTTTACAATTTTTAACAAATTATAACAAATTTAATAATAACTGACAAATTAAAAAATTTTTAAATTCAAAAAACAAAGAAATATTTTTCAAATTAAACTTGATCTATATGTAAATAAATTATTTTTTAACTTCCGTTTCTATTCTTATAAATTAAGTGTCTATAATTTTGTGCTATATTTTCAGTGTCTGACTTAAAATTAATTCTCGAAATTGTCGGAACCTTTATAATTTGTAACATTTCTAACATAAATCTACGTTTATAATTATTTTCTGTGTTTAAAACCATTGTATTTTCAAAATCTGGATAATGGTTTAGATTAGCACAATGAGTTGATAAAGCTGTTTTTTGTGATATATTTCTATATCTTTGATCTGATTTATGTCCTGCTATCCTAGTCTTTAGTTTATTCTTTGTTGTACCTATATAAATTCGCCGAAATGAGAAATTACACGACGTATTTGTTGAAACCATATGCGGTTCATACCAATATCATCACATTTAGCTAAAAAGAACTGCTACCGTGACAAGATATTGGGCAAGCATGGCTCAATCTTTTCGGGCTTTAACTCCACAGTAGACGCAGTAATAATCCCTTGTGCATGCATTTGTTTTTTCGGCAATTACATGTGAATTAAATTTTGACATTTAACAAACTCGTCAATATTTCCTTTTTATAAAATTTCCTGCAATATTGTTTAACAGCTAGCAAATGATATTAACAAAATTGACTGCATGAATACCAGCAAATTATTCGTAAATTTTATAATATCATTATATCATTTATAAAAACAATTTTGTTTCTAGTTTGTTATTGACTTGATTTTGTGACTGTATCACACATGCCAAATAGTTACTGAAGAAAGCGTAACCATTATTTTTAGAGCAAATTCGTTTGACGATGTTTAATCTTACAAGAGTTTTGTAAGAGCAAACAACATCAAATAAGACAAAATAAAACTAAGCTTCTATTGTGATTTGTCGTTAGTAAAAGAAGTTTGACAAATAAGCACAGGAATTAAAAGGAAATTTAATTTAAGGTTTACGTTTTTCGTCAAATATTTGCCATGTGTGACCATACATTAAACAAAACTGCAAATAATGTTTGGTATTTATTTTACTGCAAAAACATATAATTTAAGTTTTATTTAATTTTTACATTCGTTTATGAACTTTCCATACCCAAACATGAAATTAAATTCAAGTGTTTACAATGCAAAATTCATTAAAAATTATATCAAATTAAAATGATAAATTATTTGGAATTAACTTTTTAAGCCGCCGTATTTATGTATGTGTTATTTTTCATGAATTGAATAAAAAAACTTTTAAAACTAGTTAATCCTTTGAGTTGCAACATGTTGCTGTTGAAATTTAATAACTTGATTTTTATACCCACAACAAAAATGGGTAGCGTGGAACATATTGACGTGTGATTTCCTAGTCATATGTATATAACACATAGAAATATTGTTTGTAGACTGAACAAATATATTTATTCTGGCTCTTTTTAAAATTCGAATACTGTGTAGTTATATCTGAGCGTTCGGGTTCTAATATATTTTACCATATTTTAGTTTGACATGTTATTGATGGCAAGATTTTCTTATTAATTTTTGGACTTCAGGACGATGTTCGTACTGGTAGTTCGACTCAGTGTTGGTTACGGAATAAACAAAAAAAGGTTTTCGGCAAGTATTGGAGAAAAATTTGGGATTCTGAAAAACGTGCAACTATTACAATTCGCGCGAGTTTCGATTTAAACATAAAAATAGTTTTGAAAAGAAAAATTATAGTTGATATAATTTCAATATAAAATTATTATACAAACCCAAGTACTTGTATTAAGATAGCAAATCAATACTTGTTTGAAAAACATCTATAATAGTAGAAGGCCAATGAAAGTAAAAGTTTGAAGTATAGCAATTAATATGTCAATGCTGTAAGAAGTGGCCGCGCGGCAAAGTTGAATTTTGCTCCACTTTTTTATTTTTGATGCTTAAAACAATATTGCACATATGTACACAATACATATGAGTTTATCTAAATAAATAT
Organism: Bellardia bayeri; assembly: GCA_950370525.1. NCBI lineage: Eukaryota > Metazoa > Arthropoda > Insecta > Diptera > Calliphoridae > Bellardia > Bellardia bayeri. The sequence goes on along the minus strand of OX493264.1, from coordinate 87,644,065 downwards.
AAAATGGAAAAATCGACGACGAAAAATAAATTTAAGAAATAAAAAAATAAACATTGTTGATTGCATTTACATATGTAGTAAAAAATTAATTTAATTTTTTATTGCATTTACCGCGCTCATTAGAACAAAAAGTACAAGCGGCAACAAGAACAGCTGACTGCCCTCCACAGGTGTATGCTGATTACATTGGCTTTCCACTATAAAATTCCCTTTAAAATATCCTTCTGTTCAAAATGAATATTAACTTTATTAATTGAATTTGTTAAATTAATGACTTTTGTATGCTTTTCCTTTTACCAAATTTGCAATAACTACTTATTTAAAATTTTTCTATATTTTTTATATTTTACAACAAAATTATTAAAAAAATAATTAAAATGTTCAAAAACCAAATATAAAATAATAAACATGTTCGTTCGGAATTTAAACAATTCCGTAGTTGTCATTTCGATCGGAATGGTTTTAGCTTCTATAGATTCCGTTCGGTTTCATTAAATCGCAAACAAAGACAAACCTTCTTTTTATGTATTAAATATGGCAACATTACAACGAATGTAGCAAAACAAAAAACAGCTGATTATAAAGTAAAAAAAAAATTCAGAATTATTTCTGTTTAGCGTCAAAAAGCAAAATAATACATAACTTGTTCAAAGAAGAAAAATATAAAAAAAATATAAGCTCTGTGACATGGCTGATAGTGTCTGGAAGTTTCTTATCGAATTAAAAATAAGAAGTACTTTATTTTAAATAAAAAATATAAAATTGAATATAAAAAATATATATAATAATATAATAATAAGGATATGAATGGCAAATTTTCTATTATATTGTTTGTAAGGAGTGTATACTGCGGTGGTTTTGATAAGATACGTATACGTAATATTAATTAAAATTTTGACCTTTATCACTCATACGCACGTGTTAAAATTGGTTGTATGGAATCAGATATTACTAAAACAAAAATTTCTATTTAAATAAAAGTGTTTTATAATATTTGTATTTATGTATATGGATGTGGCCTTATTTGAAAGTGTTTGGATTTTTGATGCTACCAAGATGTAAAATGTTCAATTATAATAAACTTAAAATGAGGACTAAAAATTTAAATTTTAATCACATTAATTATTAAGTATTAGTTTGAGAATTACTGTAAATATATCTAAGAGAGCCGAACAATAAAATATAAAAAAGAAAATTATACAAACATTTCGATTTGTAAAAAAGCTAAAACTTCCAAAATGTTCTGTAAATGATGTTATAACAGAAGACAAGAGAACCTTAAGTACAGGGGTCAAATTACCGCATTCGTGAAAAATGATTTCGATATCGAAATTATGATAAAATGTACTAAATTCCTTGCTTGATATCGAAAGCCATAATCTCAAATAAGAAAATTACGATCAATTTTACTCGATATCGAATGCGGTAATTTGGCCCCTGGTCAAAAACATATATCAGACGTGTTCTGAAATCACGGTGATTTTAAATCACGAACGATTTTGAAATCACGGGAGAAATAGTTTGGTATTTTCTTTGTGTTGACTTCTAAAAAGTAAAAGTAAATCACGAAAAATGTAAACATATCTAAAAAAAATGGTCCGCAAAAAATACAGCGTCTTACTAACTTTTTAAATTTTAAGTTTTTTTCTGTGTAAAATAGTTAGTTTTATTTCAAAAACAAATAATGAACAAATCATTTTAAGTGCATGTGATAATTTTATTACGAGAGTTCAATGAAAAATGCTTAAAAAACTCTAGGTGATTTGAAATCATTAGGCTGTTAGATGACCGGTTTTAAATCACGAGATTTCAATAATTTTTGTGCACAGAACACCTTTTCAGTGATTTCAAATCACTTTAGGAAAAAGTGATATTCAGAACATGCCTGTATGTTTAGCAAAATTCGGGTATTTAGACAATAACCATGCAAAAATAAGGGTTTCTCAACCAAGTTACAGTGATAAATTTTATGATATTGATTTTAAAGAAGTCCTGCAGAAGCATTTGCCACTATTCAGCAAAGTTCTAGTCTAATTTAGCACCCTGCGGTTATTTTAAAGCTGTAATGTAGAAATCAGTTGATGATATGAAACCCCTAATTGTCCCTGGCTTTGATCAATTGAACAATATTGAGTTATTGTCAAAGGTAAGTTCAAGCGGAGTGGTACCTGTAGTTTTTGACAATAAAAAAATGTTAGGAATTTGTAATAAGTATGCACAGCAGGTGGATCGAAATGTTGTTGTGCAACAGTTAAATCGATCTTTAAAACAAATACAAGATTTTTTAAGAGTAAGTAATTTAAAAGGGTCTCAATTTGTGGTTAAAATGTATTCAATCATTTTTATTTTATGTAAACAATGATTTATTGTCCAATATTTAGTATCAAATTGTGTCTTTGTATGTGTTTTTTTTTACGTGTTCGTATTTTAAATAACACTGTCAAATAAAGCACATTGAGTATTATGCTTTATATGCTATCCGAATTTGTTCAAAATTTCAATCAGTTTTTAGCTGACAGAGAACCGATTTTAGATCTCGGCAATTACAAAAGTGCAAGAAAGGAAATACCTTAATATACTTGCTCACAGGTAACCTGGAAATCTTAAAAATTTTCAATATAATAAATTTTTCCATAAACTGCATTAACAAAGTTTCTTTAGTTCATCCTATTTATTTAAAGCCTTACGGCAAACCTTATACTAATATGATTTGCTTTTATAAAAAATAGACCTTAACTTGAAAATTATCCTGCTCTTTGGAGAGAGTGAGGTAATGTGTTTATGTTATTCAGTAGGTTCTTTGACCTATTAAAAGATATCTCTATCTGTATTAGCTTTTTCATCACACGTTTTGTTATTTTTGCTGATGTTATTGCCACTTTTTCTGTTTTAAACAAACAGTTTTGTAGCTTGAAACCAAATTGTTTTTTTTTATATGAATTTTCATTATTTTCAGGCTGTTTGTTACAAACTCATGTCTTCCATGAATTATTGTATTTTGTCTGTTTTACGCTACAATTTTTTTATAATAAATTTTATAATATCCTGTGGCGTGTTTTATATATAAATTTTTTTGTATTAGTCTTTTATTTTTTTTTGTTACTCTAGTTTCACCTAATAAATGTTTGTTGTATGTGCTCTAGTTAAGTGTTTATGGAACAAAAAAATGCTTTTTAATCTTTTAAATAATGTAGCATTTTTTTACAATCACAAAAACACACGTTCCCACAAAACAAACACAAAAAAGTTCCTTCCAAAGACATCACACTTATAATGTATAGCTGTGAATATGTGAATATACGAGTATGCAGGAAAGTACGAGCATAATCTGAAAGCTTTTTAATATTTCGGAAATGATGTTTTAAGTTATTACACAAGTTTGACTCAGTAGTATCTATGACGAAAACAAATTAGCGAGTATCAAAACCCTAACGATTCAAACTATCCTTAATTTTTGGAGAAAAATCCAAAAGATTAAATTAATATAATTGAACTACAGCTGTTGATTTCACTGATCTATATCATATTCGAGGTCTGATAAAAACTAACCGTTATTTCAAATTTTTTCAAAAGTATTTATTTATTCATTAATAACTATCTTGTCCCCTTCAAAATAATCCCCCTCAGATATAATACACTTATGCCAGCGTTTTTTCCAATCCTCGAAAAACTTCTGAAATGCGCTTTTTGGTATCGCCAACAGCTCCGGTTTCGATTTTTCTTTTATCCCCTAAATTGTAGCAAAACGCTTTCCTTTCATCGGTGTCTTCGGTTTTGTGAAGAGGAAAAAGTCAGCGGTGGACAAGTCCGGTCAATACGATGGTTGAGGCATGATAACAGTTTTATTTTTGACCTTGTGGCATGAATTCATGATGCACCACGCCATTGCAAACGAAGAAAACAGTGAGCAAAACCTTTACATTTGACCGAACTTGACGTGCTTTTTTCGGACTTGGCTCTTCTGGATGTTTCCATTGAGATAATTCGGCTTTGGTTTCAATGTCATAGCCATACACCCATGCTTCGTAACCACTTATGACCTTTGTAAGGAAATCTGGATCGTCGTTGACGATGTTCAACAGCTCCTGAGCGATGTCCATGCGACGCTGTTTTTGCTCAAAATTTAGCAATTTTGGAACAATCTCCGCTGCCGCACGTTTCATGCCTAAAACATCCGTAATAATTGCTTGCCATAAGCCGAACGATATGCCAACATTATCAGCAACATCTCTGATAGTGATGCGACGATTATCCATATTTTTTTATCAGACCTCGTATAATCTATCCAACGTTATCAGGAATTGTTGTGTTTTAATATTAATTTTAAAGAATTTTTAGCCTGCTGTCGTTGTTCAAAACAAAAATTCATCAACATCCAAGTTGTTTGTTTGTGTTTTACAACAAAAAAAAAAAGGAAAAAAGAAATACAACAACAAGATGAATGACAAAAAATAAGAAAAAAAGGAAAATAAACTTATAAACTTTATTTCCTTTTTGTCTCATTTTTTGTTTTATGTTTGTGTTTTTGTTTCTGTTTCTATGTTGATGTGACATCATTTTTTGCAAGAAAAATTTAAAATGTATGAAACCAACCACAAACAACACAAAAAAACATCAAACTTAACTTTTGGGTGTGTGTATTTGTTAGGGTTTCCATTTGAATAATGTTCGTACGATTAATCGAACAATTTTTTACGAATAAATATTCAAATAATTTGAAAGTTGCCATATTCGATTAATTATCAAAAGAAAATTATCGTTCAAACTTATTAAATTTTAATTTAAAAAATTTTAAATTTCAAAAAATTATTCGTTTTATTAAAACGATTGAAAAATCGTACAATTTGCTTACCCTAGTATTTGTACTATTGTAGTTATCAGTATATATATATGGATTTGTTAAATTACATTGGTGTGTGGTATGCCGTTGTTTATACCCAGACAACCATCATGATAACCCCTTGTGACCTTTAAGTGTATGGTTGTTTATTTGTATGTGTATATATGACTATATGAATATAATCACATATATATGTATGTATGAGTAAATTTTAAAACAATTGCTCTCTTGTCAATATAAGAAAATCATTAAGCTACAGTATGTGTAAAAGCAAGAACAGAAATAACTACAGGGTTATAGGAAACTAAATAATAGAAGATTGAAAACTGAATTGATTGATGAAAAATAAGATGATAAAATATAAAATGAAAAAAGTTTAAGTACATTGCACACTGGGGCATGATTATTGGCTTTATCATTTCTACAAAAGCATCCGGAAAGACTTTATTTTATGACAATATGCTGATATAAAAACAATTTACGCTTAAGGTCCTTGTTCAATTTATTTCTAAAAAATTTAAGTACAAATTTGTATTGTGCTGTTGTATTGCTATTGTATTTTTGGTTTCTAATAGTTGGAATCCAAAATAAAAATATCATAGAGGTAGAAATATAATTTTAAGAAACTAGATGTCAGAGTTATTGTCAAAGATTATCTAAGAAAAAAATGCAATCAATACGATAAAAATTAAGTTGTAGGTATGCATGTGAGAATGTGGTCTGGTGTTGTGATAATAAATTACTTAAAACTAATATAAACTAACATTACATTGCCTTAAAAATAAAGAAAAAATACGCTACTTATATTAAAAAGGATAATTGTTTATATTCAGATACCTAATTCATTAACTGTGCTGAATTCTAAGGTTCTTAAAAATTTACGGTGGGCAGTACTTATCAGTGCATTGTGCACTTGTTATTGCATACGACTGAAACAACTAATGGTAATTGAAAAAGTGTTTTTTATCATTTACTTTATGTTTAATATCTAACTAAATAATTTATAAATTTAAACTAAAAGTATCAAAGTTCCAAGAAAAATACGAACCAAACGAAAATTTCTAACATTTACTCAATTTTGTACCATACAAAACTTTATAGTTAATAGATATGGTCCCAACTACCTCTTTGCGATTGACCATAAATTCTCAATCGGATTAAGGTCGCGACTTTTTGTTGGGCATTGCAGCAAAAAAAAATTCTGCTCGATAAGCCTCACAGTTTTGGAAGTGCGCTTTGGGTCACCAGTACAAGTAAACTTATCCCCATGATTAATGCTCTTATCTACAAAATCAGGAAGATAAGTTTGTAAAATACGCAGATAGTCTTTTTTCCTGATTATTCCTTCGATTCCACCATGTAGGTGGTCCGAGGTAACACCATGTAAAGCAACCTAATATCATGATGTTCCTCCCACCGCGCTTCATTGTTTGGTTTACATGGTGGCCTTGACTTATCTCGAATGTTCAGCGCAAGAAATTTGTATACAAATTTGTGTATACTCTCACTCAAATAAAAATACGATAGATTTAAGCAATAAAATTATGCTTTGTAAAAATCAAGAAATTTTAAGGAAATAATTGCATTAATTTTTTCAATAAGAATTGCGTCGTCTTAATTGAGACTATGAAATTTAATTTCTAAATCGTACAATAGCTTTTTTAGTTCTATTGATTTCAAGTATATTTGTTGATTTTATAAGTACGACTTGTTTAAGATAGATTTGCTGTGTGAACACCGCAGAAATTTCAAGGAACAAATTGTATCATTCTTTTCAATAAAATTGTTTTGTGTCAATTGGTAAATACATATGTATAAAGCAATTCTTAAATATATATGTAAATATTAAGATATTTAGCACACAGAAATTCGTATATTGATAATTAAAGTAATAATAACAAAATACAAATACAAATACAACTTAAAGTCCGTTTAAACAATTTTTTCTTAATGATTCATAACTATAAACTTTATAGTTAAAAATACAGTAAAAAAAACATACTATATCGTATTTATGGCAAAAATCACAAGCGAGAAATTTAAACAAAATTTAAATAACTATAACATGTTAGTTTTCTATAAAAAGTTTGGCCCAAACGTTAAGCAAAAAATAACTTGCGTTTTTAGATCTGGCATACAATAAAAAAGAGATTACCCTAAATGTCTACAGAACAAAAAGCAATCTCAGAATTTTCTTTTAATAATTTTAAAATGTTGTTTGTTATTGAAAATACTTAAACTAATCCTTGTTACAAACGTGACGAAAACATATGTCGTGTGCTAAATCATATTAAATGGTATCGAAATAAAATCAATGCAAATATTTCAACATTAGACATTTTAAAGAATAGCTACATTTTGTCATTTTAACATAACACACGCTTTAAAAAACAATATTTTAATTTGTAGATTTTTTCTAGAAATTGTCGAAAAAAGTTTTATTATACCCTACACCACTAAGGTCGTTAGATGCCCAATTATAACTATTAGTTGAACATCCACCAAGTATAGCGCTCGACACAGAATCATTTTCTGGGTAAATTAAACAATGTCAAATGTGCGAAGATATTTAAATAAAATTGAGCATGTGATTTTTTCGACCCAAAGTATTAAAATTGGTTAAAATCGGTTCATCATTTCACCTAGCACCAAAGTCCGAAATATGCTTTTATCCGTTTTAAATGTTTAGTTCATACAAATATCTACAAAATTTTTGCTACAAATAATTTGTATATAAAAACAATTTAGCCCAAAAATAATACAATGCTGCCAAGCTCGCTTTGGATCAGAGAAGAATTGATCATAGCCCCCATATATAAGCCACTAGCCATAGCCATAGATATACCCATAGCCATAGCAATAGCCATAGCCATAGCCATAGCCATAGCCATAGCCATAGCCATAGCCATAGCCATAGCCATTGCCATAGCCATAGCCATAGCCATAGCCATAGCCATAGCCATAGCCATAGCCATAGCCATAGCCATAGCCATAGCCATAGCCATAGCCATAGCCATAGCCATAGCCATAGCCATAGCCATAGCCATAGCCATAGCCATAGCCATAGCCATAGCCATAGCCATAGCCATAGCCATAGCCATAGCCATAGCCATAGCCATAGCCATAGCCATAGCCATAGCCATAGCCATAGCCATAGCCATAGCCATAGCCATAGCCATAGCCATAGCCATAGCCATAGCCATAGCCATAGCCATAGCCATAGCCATAGCCATAGCCATAGCCATAGCCATAGCCATAGCCATAGCCATAGCCATAGCCATAGCCATAGCCATAGCCATAGCCATAGCCATAGCCATAGCCATAGCCATAGCCATAGCCATAGCCATAGCCATAGCCATAGCCATAGCCATAGCCATAGCCATAGCCATAGCCATAGCCATAGCCATAGCCATAGCCATAGCCATAGCCATAGCCATAGCCATAGCCATAGCCATAGCCATAGCCATAGCCATAGCCATAGCCATAGCCATAGCCATAGCCATAGCCATAGCCATAGCCATAGCCATAGCCATAGCCATAGCCATAGCCATAGCCATAGCCATAGCCATAGCCATAGCCATAGCCATAGCCATAGCCATAGCCATAGCCATAGCCATAGCCATAGCCATAGCCATAGCCATAGCCATAGCCATAGCCATAGCCATAGCCATAGCCATAGCCATAGCCATAGCCATAGCCATAGCCATAGCCATAGCCATAGCCATAGCCATAGCCATAGCCATAGCCATAGCCATAGCCATAGCCATAGCCATAGCCATAGCCATAGCCATAGCCATAGCCATAGCCATAGCCATAGCCATAGCCATAGCCATAGCCATAGCCATAGCCATAGCCATAGCCATAGCCATAGCCATAGCCATAGCCATAGCCATAGCCATAGCCATAGCCATAGCCATAGCCATAGCCATAGCCATAGCCATAGCCATAGCCATAGCCATAGCCATAGCCATAGCCATAGCCATAGCCATAGCCATAGCCATAGCCATAGCCATAGCCATAGCCATAGCCATAGCCATAGCCATAGCCATAGCCATAGCCATAGCCATAGCCATAGCCATAGCCATAGCCATAGCCATAGCCATAGCCATAGCCATAGCCATAGCCATAGCCATAGCCATAGCCATAGCCATAGCCATAGCCATAGCCATAGCCATAGCCATAGCCATAGCCATAGCCATAGCCATAGCCATAGCCATAGCCATAGCCATAGCCATAGCCATAGCCATAGCCATAGCCATAGCCATAGCCATAGCATAGCCATAGCCATAGCCATAGCCATAGCCATAGCCATAGCCATAGCCATATAACACCATCTTCTGAAAAGATTTTATTTTTTATTTTTATTTTTTAATTTCAAATTGAATACAAATAAATTTATATATTCACAGAAGTCATGCTAATAAATTGTGTGATGATCCATCACTTCTTATTTGGTTTTGTTTTTCTAGTTCGAGATGCCATGCTATGAGTGTTTTTTAGATGTATAGAGCTTTAAATTTGCTACACTTTTTTTAACTGGCAGCAATTTTGTCAGCTGTCAAGTGATTTATGTTTGAAGCAGAGACTAAAGATAACTCATCGATATAATCAAAAATCAAAATTGTGATTTATATTTTGTTTTTAACATTAAATCACTCATAATCACTGTTACGAAGTAATTTTTGTTTAAATGGTTTGGTATGACCTTTATTAATTTTTATTGTTTCTTAATGCTTTGATGAGAGGCAAACTATTTCAATTGTGATTGATCTTAATAAACGTTAACATTATTTCCTCTTTTATTAACATACTGTAGCGTAAATTTTTAACAAATTGTAAATTGAATATGTTAAATATGACACACACTTGCATACATTTAGTTGAAAATGTGAAACATGCATTCAAACTTGCAACATCTAACATTTACCATCAGTTAAGTAGACAAAATAAACAAAAACCACGCTGCTTTTAAAAAGGAAAATGAATTTTGAAAAGGATTTAATAATAGGATTGATTATTCGTTTGAAAGAGCAAGAGACAATATTGACATTATTGCATTGTATAGGGTTATTAATAGAATGTGTGGCGGAAGATGATTTGTAAAATTCAAATTTCATTTTGTTTCCTAATTTTTTTTTGTTGACTATAAAAGTCAGTTTTGTTAGTGATGTAACTTAAATTTATTTTTCAATATCAGTTTTACTAGTGATGACACTAAAAATATCGGAAGATGTAAATGGTAACAAAATGAAGATGTTGAAAGATGTTGATTTTCAGCTCTGTACATTTCTTATGGGAAACTTTCAACATCTTCGCAAATTGATGGTAGATGTTAGATGTTGACAAGTGTAAACAGGCTATTAAGCAGTGCCGATATTGGGCAAGAAATAAGAATAGCAAATTTTATATTCAATTTTCATTGAATATGGACTTTTGCATTTATTTTAAAAGTTTGAAAATAAAAGTTATAACATGACTTTTACAAAAAAAAATTTAATTATAAATCACTCATATTGATTATTTCCGTTATTTTATTTTCTGTTTCTCTGAAACATAAACCTAAAATGTTCTCTTGTAAATCACTCTCTCAGTCATATAAAACAAAAAGTAATTTTAAATGGTAAATAGTGCCAATTAACCACTAACATTAAAGTGGACCCATTATTTTCGGTCTCTAGTTGGAAATCGCTAATCTACGCCGATTAGCCTGAAACGATTGAGCAATTTGAGTACAACATTCGCCGCGTTATTGCCGATATACGGCCACAAATATTAAAAAATAGTCATCGAAAATTGGATCTCCAGATTAGACTACGTCCAAGCCAGGCATATGCCAGAAGTCATATTTATAATGCTAGAAGATTGTCTTTCGAATAAAGTAAATTTCATGCCATTTAAAAAAATCAGTTTTGTTCTATTCCATTTCAAAGTTCTCTATACATTTAAAGAATAAATTGGCATAATTTGGTAGCGTTGTTCAGGCATTGTCAACTTAAAGATCTATACATCTAAAAAAAACACCTTATATTATATTCGAAACAATTAATATAAAAATCTTTTGCACTAAACATGGGGTCATGGAAAAATCAAATAAAAATTCTTAACATTCCTTTTTTTTCGCCTGCGGGGCTGTGTTGTGTGAATATTTGTAAATATGTACATATATACATAAATTTCACTTACTGTAATTGAGATGGTATATCGCTGTTGATTTTTCTTCGGTACTCTTTCACAATCTTAATTGTTATTGAACCGTTAGTGTAAAATTATAGTTAACCGTAAACAAGAATTTTTTTTCATCATTTGTATATTAAACGAAAACAAACATGCAGGTGCATGTTTGCGCGAATGTATTCGAAAGAAAATAAATAAACACACACAACCGATGTTCACATAACATTTTTCATTTCTGTATGCAGGATTAAAAAATGGGCACGTACCACTGATACTCACTGATAGTTAATGATATTTGAGCGTTGAATGTAAACAGACACTTACACAAACACACTCTTGCACACACTAAAGCATCTTTATCAATAGACATACATACATACGAACACGCTTACACACTAACACATTGATAGTAACAAAATGGAGAAAAAAAGAAAGATATTGTTATAATATTGTTGAAGTTTGCTTTTTTTTTTGTTTTTTTATTTGATTTTTTAATTCACACGAAGAAACGCGAAAACAGCAAATTGATAACAACCTGAACCAACAATTGTGAAAAGCTAACAGCCGAAAAAAAACTATAATACTTAAACAGAGAAAAACACGTTCGAAATTGTTGTATCTTATTTATTGGTGTAGATATTGTTGTTGTTGTTGTGTGCTCGATCAAACACTTTGGTAAATAAAATCTAACAACACAAGGTTGTCATATATAAACGCAATTGCTGTGGCGTTAATACGTTGCACTTTAATGCAACAATAACTACAAGTATGATAATATTAAATGCCACTATATAAATGATTAAACGTTAAACTACTTGACACATGTTTTCTCGCACAATGCAGAACAGAACTCACAAAATCACACGCACTCCTCTTTGTGGTATTTCTGTTTACTTGAATATCTGTACTACATTAAAGATAAGAATAAAATCACTGCGGGCACAATGGTACGAATCGTTGTTGTGGTTGTTTTCTTTTTTTTATTAATATTTTTATAATGACAGAATTTTGTTGTCAGTGTAATTTTGCAGCGTGTTAAATGCACAGACAATAAAATTCTGATTTAAAGCATAGGGTTTTATTTTATTTTCTTTTGCCTTCTTTATTCTGCAATAAATTTATTTTTTCTTTAGTTAATGCCAAGAATTAATTTCTTTATTTTAATTCCAGAGGAATATTTTCTTATTTATTATTTGTTAAATTCAATTATTTTCACTTAGAATACGTATTCCAGCGGACCCGTTTTTTTCGTAAATGCGTATAGTTTTTTACAATTATTTCGTTAGTATTTTACAAATATATATTCTTCAATTCCTCTTATTTTTTTATATATTTTAATATATATATTTCTTTTGCTTTAATTGCTTTCCTTCATTGTTTTAACAAATTTTTTCGTTTTGGTTTTATTTAAACTGCTTGTTGGTTTTGCGTATATTTGTCACACGTACCTTGTGCTGCGATAAACTAATGTTATGTTTACCATGTTGCAGGCAATTTACCGAGGTTAGTGCTGGCTGCGCAGAAAATTCTGTGCTACGGATAAAAGTTTTCTCTTGTCTTTTTTTTCTCTCTCTTTTTGTGTACGGATAATATGTAAGTTGTATTTTTTCTCTTAGGTATATTGTAGACGTAGTAAAGAGTAAATATTAATACAGGTTAAACAATTTATTGTACGAAGTTTCATATTTACTTCAATTTTATTATATTTATACGAGGCAAAAATTTCATTTGAATAAAAGAAACGTAATTCAAATGAAATTTTTGCTTTTTTATACTGTCCTCCAGAATGAACTAATTGCATTGCCATTTAGTATTGGCATTGTTAAACTAACAGCTGTTTGCTTTTTTAAAGCGATTACAGAAATTAATGAAGAAAATTTTAGAATGATATTTTACAAAAAAGATTTTTATTTACTTAAAAAACTTGTTTAACAAATCTCTGTCGCTATATAGGTGTTCAATCAGCAATTCCGAATGCACGGAGTTCGAAACTGGAAAGAGTTGATTGTATCACCCCATGGCAAGAACTGTCAATGCTTTTGGCCTAAAATTCACTGTTTGGTATCACTGGCCGATGGTATCACTGTACTTTTTCAACGACAAAGAAGGCAGAAACATTACTGCAAATGATGAGCGTTACCGTGCGATGAGTACAAATTTTTTGCAGCAAATGAAAAAGCTGAAATTGGCTGATGTGTGATTTGAACAGGGCACACAGCATGCGAAGAAATGGTCCAATTGTGAGGCGAGTTCTGTAAACAGTTTATTTCACGTTTGGGATCGGACAATTGGCTACCTCATATCTATAGGAACAATTCCTCAACTGTTGACGCACTGGAAGCTAATGTTGAAGAATTTATTTGTGAAATACCGGCCGATTTGTTGGAGAGGGTATGCTAAAATTAGTCCCAGCGTATGAACCTTTTTTTAAATCAAATCCGAAAGCTCTTAAAAATCACTATTTATATGGTGAAAACCCCACTAATATCTCCATTTACACATCCGTGACTGTCGTCTTATTTTTATTTAATATTTTTTGAAAATTCATCATGGAAACGCCCGCACCGCAACAACGTCACCAAATTTTTCAGCTATATTAAGAAAATTAGAGTTCTCTGAGAAATGGTTGTTGTGCTTGTTGGCTGCAACGTCTCCAAATTATTCAGATGTATTTCGAAAATCAGTGTTATATTAGAAATGTCTTTTATGTATTTAAATCTGAATAAGGTTTGCATCTTAGCTAATTTAGCGTTTCACACCGCCGCAAAATTTTCAGCGGGCAAAGTCTACTCTTGGAAGCTAACATTATTCGCGTGATTCGCGAAATACCGGTAGGAATGCTGAAAAGAGTAATCGAAACTTGGATCTTCCGTATGGGACAACTACGGCGTAGTCACGGCATACATTTAAATGAAATTATTTTTAAAAAACACTTGCCAAAGATTGTTTTTTCAGGAACTAATAAATACTATGGCAATCTGTTTTATTTTAATGATTTTATTTAAAATTTTAAAATGTCTAAATGAATCACCCTTCATAGCATTTTAATTTAATTTAATAAAAAGTGACATTTTTTTCTTTATGTTGTTATTTTTTATTCAATCATAAATTTGAAGCGAAAAGCATTTGTGTGCAGTAGCACACCGGTCAACGCCAACACACACTTTTTTATAGACATTTCCTATGACCATTGAATGAATAAAAAATTTTCGTTGATTAAACGTTGAATTTCCTTCTACAATATACGGCCCTGTTGGCATGTATTTTTAACATCAAATAAAAAAATCAAAGGAGAATAGTCCAATGATGCCTCTGTGCCAAGTGTTCAAATTATTATTTAACAAATCTTATACAGTCCTTGGCTTTTTTAAATAAATTCACATAAATTGCTGTACAGAATTCTTGTTACGACCATCTGTTCTTATTTACTCTAGATTAATCACAGTCAGACGTTCTGAAAACTATTAAAGACACCAGCTATGATTAAAAACCTGCATTTGATTTGAAACCTACGCTTTCGAAACTATACAATAATAATCCAATAACAAGCCGATTTTCAAAATTCAAATTCAACCAAAGTCAGTTAAGCGTTTGACAGTGCCTAAAGATTAGTTATTCTAAATCTTTCTTTAAACTCAAACATTATTTCTGTTGAATTATTTGCGTGGTCATCAGGGAAAGATAAGAAAATGTTTGGAACTTAATAAATATTCGTCGGCTATCTTTGGTATAAAAGCAAGCATATCATCAAGAAAACTTCCTAAGGCATGTGATTAAAAAACCAGAAAAATATCGTTAAATGAACTCAAAAGTCAATACGTAATACAGGCCGATAAAGTTCTATTTCGAGAGGATATTTGTATGGGGGCCAGACGAAAAAATGCACCGATTTTAACCAATTTTAAGTTCATCCCAGAAAATTATTCTGCCTAGATGTTAGACTAATATTTTTGGGAGTTAAAATAACAGCATAAAAATTTAAGTTCCCTACTCTCTGTGGCGTATCTTATGTAAATATTTTCCCATGGCAATATTGCATGCTTTAGAAATTATCAATATTTTTATTGTAAAAATCTAATTGCCACACTCATTAAAATCTCTCATTCGCACTTGTAGTTAGCTATATTAAATGTTTGCATTTACAGATCTTATCGCCTGTAATGTCATCTATAGGTATAATCACACGCGTTTTTGTATAATTTTTAAGGAAATAAAGACATTTGCTTTTAATAAAGTAAACCATTTAGCTCGTTACGAACTGGACTCTGTAATTAAATTTTAAATATTGTACGATTAAAAAACTTTTATAACTTTTTGTTGCCCTAACAAAAGCAATTTAAGAAAAGGCAATTAATTATTTAATCACACACCTGAAATGTACGCTAATTAACATGCAAACATATAAACAAATTCGCAGTACTCTACCCGTGAACATAAAAACAACAACTATAATGTTATTTTAGGTATGTGGGTGCATAGGTGTTTAAAAGATTGTAAGTGTTAGTGTTTGTATGACAACTGTAATTTAAATGCAAAATTTTCATAATTTTTCTAATTCGTTTACGGTTTCTTTTAAACCACATACAAATTGGTCTAAGTTTTTGTATATTTTTACAACACATGTAGTAAATAATCAAATCAACAATAAAAACGTCTCAAATGTAGTTGTGAACCTAAATTCAGTAGTGTACTAACAATTGCCATTAACAAAAAAAAAGGTTTATTTCAAACTAAACTCTTCATATTCTTAGAAATAGGAAGTATAGCATGTTAGTGTTTATTTAAGTGTTTTCACGTAGGTGTGAAACATTTTTGCTTCGTCACAATAAAATTTAAAATTAATGCAAATATAAAACTAAACAAGAATAAGGAAGAATAATCGGTTAGGCTCGACCATATAAAGCACTACAACGAACACCTACATATATAAGCAAAATAGTTTTCTTTACAATTTATTCCTGAAGTGAACCTTATATGCGAGCTATTACTTATTCTGGACCGATAGTCACAAAATGTTGCATAGTTGCTGGATACATTACACTTACGTAATGTATTGAGTTTTTATTTACTTTTGGTATAGTTCTTTTTGAATCTACGAACTTTGTATCCACTATATAAATCAACCATTTATGTCCGATAACGCCCTATTTCGGGAACACATTTTTATACACATTCTAGGTGAAATAATGGACCGATTTCTATTAATTTCAATCATCGTAAATTCTCTTGAAATTTCTTATAATCATCGTTATCAAGTTGAAATTCGACATCAATAATGCAGTGGGAAGCACAAATGAGTATATCTATGTTTGTGCCTTGTACACTTTTTATTGCATAATAATAAAACTAATAAAGTCATTGGAAAATGTTTATAGCACTTTATTTTAGTTTTAATCATAATCAGAATTATTTACAATATAGAAATAAAAAAAATAATTTTCGGCAAAGAAACAAAAAGATCCAAAAAAAAGTTTAATATACTCAATTTTGCACAAGTGTGTCATTTGAAATATATCATAGTTTACCATTAGATTTGTATGCAATTGCTATGATACTATCTTAAAAACATTATTAGTGGGATATTAATTTAACTGCGTGTGTTAAACACATTTTGCAAATTATCAAATATCAATAAATTTATAATAAAAATTATACAAAATAATAAAGAAACTGTCAAGAGCCACTGTGGACAATATTCTAGCAAAGACAAAAAGTGGATTGTTTTGTTTATGATTAAAAAGAAACATAAGTTTGATATTAGTTTAATTGGTAAACACTTTTTGCAAATTATCCAGTCAATCATTAGTCATAAAAGAACAAAAATGACATTATATTGTTACTACTATAACTCAGAGCTCGCAAAAGGTTATTTAATAAAGGTCGAACGTCTCATGTAAAGAAACAAAAGTTTAATACCAAAAGATGCTTCAATAGCAATAAGCAAACCCGTTAGCGGTATTAGTTATATTTCAGCAGTACAAAAATAAAAACCTGCATTGTCAATAAAAAAATTTAAGGCACGGTTAAAGTTTACCAGCCAGCACAGAAATTGGACAGTGGATAACTAGAAACGTGTAATCTGGTCAAACGAAGCCAAATTTAATCATTTTCAATCCGAAGGTAAACATTATTTCTGGCACCAAATAGGCCAGAGAAGTTAAAGACATTCATCATATTAGGATGTTTTGCATGGTGGCATCTCGGACCACTGCAAAGCATCGAAGAAATAATGAGGAAAAGCAACAATCTGCGTATTTTGCAAACTCAGCTTTTCGATTTATAGGTATGGGCGT
The DNA here is from genome assembly GCA_950370525.1 of Bellardia bayeri. Lineage (NCBI taxonomy): Eukaryota > Metazoa > Arthropoda > Insecta > Diptera > Calliphoridae > Bellardia > Bellardia bayeri. The sequence goes on along the minus strand of OX493264.1, from coordinate 87,626,758 downwards.
TTATCATGTGGATGAAGTTACTTTTCATGGTGACTCAAAGCACACTTTCAAAATCGTGCAAGAATGGCTTAGGGAGCAGGATTTTCTTTTGATACAGTGGCCAGCAAAAAGTTCCGACTTTAGTACGATTGCGAATTTGTAATCAATCATGAAGAGACTGTTTGGAGAATAGCGATTAACTCCAACACATTTGGACGAGCTTTGGTAGCGGGTTCAGCGCAAATGGGATTCCAGATGAATTAATTGAAAAATTTGTGAGGATAAAACATAACTAGCTTTGGACTAAATATTTAAAATACTATTATCATTCGCTAAAAATTTTTATGGTGTAAAATTGAGTACATACATGAAAGTTGTTTCGTTTGTTGTTTCTTAGAAGTTGATACTTTTAATTTATAAATTATTTTATTAAATATTAAACATAAAAAAATTTACAATAAATGTTTTTAAATTTCTCTACATGCTTTATTTTTATGCCATAACAAGTGCTCAAAGTACAAACATGTAGTCCTTTGTACTCCGCACTGTCTATATATAAATATTTTATGAAGATCGGTACATTATTAGTTAAAGCACCCATCTATAGTCCACCTTCTCAATAAATTACATATCTATTTTCAGATCAGTTATATGCTAAAATCACTCTACTAAATCGAGACCATCAATCTCAAATTGGCCAAAACTCCTATATTAATTGAACCGACAGTTAATCATTTATAAGTTTATAATTCTTCAGCTCAGAATTACACATTCATTTTGTTAGACCCAGATAGGCAGTATAACATTTTCAAGTTACTTACAACATAACCAACTCATAATGCATACATTTCTATCCAAACATTAATCAGATATGAATCTAAATTATGGTGTACATATAACAATAACCATAAAGGACTCGCTTGTTACTTCTTTTTTTAAGCTTAGGGTCAAAGAAATGTATATATGGAAAAGGTTAGAAGAGATGGCAAAAGGTAATAAATATTTAAAACAAGTTACATTTTTATATTTTGAACAAGTTAACAAGATTACATCGAAAATGTTTGTGTAAACCAAAAAAGTAAAAAAATTTAAAATATTGTTATATTGTTATTTTATACTTTTAATGAGTTGTTAGTTACCATTTTTGAAAAAGGGTTACCAGGACATACTAAAAGTTCAATTAAGATAAACCAATAGAAATAAACAAATTATTAACAACTTACAAACAATTTGTAGCCGTAGGGGAATGTGTTTAAATTATTTCAAAATTTAAAACTTTTGCATACTCAGACACAAGTAAATATAAAATTAATGTATCGTTAAATTAGAGATTAAGTTTTTTTAATGCATTCGTATATAAAATTACTGCATTGCAGTCCTTATTTTAACTTTTTGCAGCCAAATTACTTTTGAAAGAACTAAAATACTAAATAACGAAAGGCGAAGTGAAAACTGCAAAAAAAAATATCCTAATGACATTAATAAGCATCTTGTTAAGACAGTTATGTAAAAAAATAAGCCACATTTATATATATATATATATATATATATATATATATATATATATTTATAGAAGTAATAAATTAAATAAACCACTAATATAATAGTAGAAATTGTATATGGTCAATTCACAGTTGATGTTGTATGTTGTATATTGTATGATACAACTATCTGATTGTGAACACAATTTTGAGCAAAGTCGTATGTTTATGTGGTCAAACCTTCAAAATGACAAAAGAAAAATATTTTAATTTAAAAAAAAAATTAAAAGCAAACCTAAAATATGAATATTATCCAAAATTTAAACAAACCTTAAAATTTTCTACAACAGCCATTATTAAAAAATTGTGTTTATTAATTTGATTTTCTCGTTTTAAATTTGTCAATCAGTTTATGAATTGAGTGCTACCGCTTGGTTATTTTGTTTTTAAATTAGTAATTTTTATGTTGAGATACATATTTTAACCTTTGGCAAAAACCACAAGTGTAAATGTCGTAGGTGTTGTACAAAATATTTAAAAATCAGCCAACGTACCATTCCTACGACACTACAACATAAGTTATGATGTGAAAAATATTGTATAAAAATATACAACATTTCGAATGTGTAAATATTTTCGCTTGTTACTTTGTTTCCAACTTATAAATATTTACAGTGTGTAACAAAACTATTTTGTCTAATCATTTTTAAGAGAAATTTCTTTTTCTTTCAGTTTCGATTTAGGCAAAAAATCGGCTTAACATCAATACCGAAACTTTTATAAAAGAAAAACATACATTTTGTCATTTTTTAATTAATGCAAGTTTTTAATATAAGTAATAGAATACAAAAAATTATATTTTATTGTAAAATATTTAATAACAAGGTAAAAACTGTTTCTTAAACAAATTTCTCCATTCGAGATGAATATATAAGATTTCGTATTGGTACTTAAACGCAGCCTAAAATAATTTAAATATGTTCAGCCCAATCATGCATAAAAATTCCGCGGCAGTTTTTTCCTTTTTCCCATTTTTCCTATTCAAATTCAATAGTAAAAAAATAAAACAAGGAAAACTCTCGCAAATTTATTTATTCATGATTGGGCCGGTTATAAAATTTTAATAAATATTTTTCTTGGAAATTAATATTACATTTTAATAATTCCGCTTTGTTTGCGATTAGGTCTAATATAAATTTTTTGGCACAATATTAGTTTCGTTTTATTTGCTTCCTGCAAAAACCGGTTTCGGGCGGACTCTACTAATTTCTTCTGGAAATTGAGCAAAATAGTTTTGTGATACACTGTATGTATGTATATATATGACTGTGTCCATAATATGTAAGTTTTGTTCCTTCTTTATTTATTTATTTGTTTTTATGTTTGAAATATTTTTATGATTTTTGTTTTTGGCTTTTGTAGTAAAAAGTTCAGTATTTATCTACCATAGCAAATAAATGTATATAGTTCATTCTGTTGTTGTTTCCAACTTTAAAACTGTGATTTGTCTTATACCCTACACAACAATAGTGAGAAGGGTATTATGAGTTTGTACTGACCAAAAGTAATAGTTTAACAGCATTCATAGAGTACATGAATTTTTCCTACCCAAGTACAAAGCCCATTAATATTGGTTGACCTCAAGCCATTATTTAAAATTTTCAATTATGCTCACAAAAATGTTCGCCACGACTTAGTTCTATACCAAAATAAATCGCTCCATTATAAGACCCAGTTCTGAAAAAAAACTTTAACGAGCATTTATTTATTGCAAATATCAAAACAAATGTCTTAAAAATACTTCATTAAGCTTATTGAACAATTTATAATGGTGGCCACTTCTAAAAGCATTGTATTAATTAGGATTGATCGATAACACGTTATAGGTTTGCGAAATGGCTAAAGGTATAGTTACATTTGGCAAATATTTGCCTAAAAACACGTAACCACAACATAAAGTACGAGGTCTGATCAAAAAATAACCGTTATTTTCAAATTACGTGAGTTACGTGTGTTCGATATTCGCATTTTTTTTCTGTTTTATTGGTACACATGTCTTTTATACTATATATGTGTAATATCAGCCATTTTGGATTGTCAGTTTGTTTTTGACAGATCCATTTTATCTGCTTTGGTGTGCTCTTAGATTTTTTACTATTCCAAAAAAATAGATCCAAGAAACTGTATTAAGTTTTGTGTAAAAAATGAAATTAAAAGCTCAAGGATATTTGAAATGTTGACCGTGGTGTTTGGCGAGTCTATTATGAGCAGAACACAAGTTCAATTGGTTTAAGGAAGGCCGAGAAGAGGTCTTATATTTGAATTCTTTTATTTTTTTTTTTTTTTTTTTTTTTTATATATAATATATTTATTCAAAATTTAGTTAACAACAATTTTAAGTTGGTCTCAGCGTCACTTGGACATAGTTGAGACGAGTTGGCAAAATAAATATTACAATGAATTCTTCTTAAGATTATTACAATTTAAAAATATATATAAAAAAGGGAATAGATTATATGTATTTATATAAAATATGAATATATTTGGAAATATTATACTAGAAGCATTTCTAAGTTTTGAAGTAAAAATTGTTTTATAGTTTTTTTAAATATTGAAATTCTTTGTATATTTTTAAAGTTTTCCGGAAGATTGTTAAACTCTACAGTACCCGCATATTCGATCCTCTGCTTTGTAGTTTCTAGACGACATCTAACCACTCTAAGATTAGAATTGTTTCTTGTATTATATAATGTTTGATTCCTCGTGAAAGATATAGTGTGAGAACCGATGTTATTAATGATCTTGAAAACGTATGTAAATAGGCGCATTTTATATAATCCATACACTGGAAGAACTGTCTTAGATATTTCTTTATACAAGGTTAATGTTGGAAAATGTAAGGGCAAACTAAAAACAGATTTCAATGCTTTATTTTGACATCTCTGCAAGGATTTTAGTTCACTGCTTTTCTTATAAGCATATATATTTGGTAAGTAATTTAAGTGACTTTGTATCAATGACTGATATATAATGAGTTTAGTACTCGTATTAAATTTATTTTTAAACTTATAAAGTAAACCAGATGCAGATACTACTTTCGATTTCAGGCTTTGAATATGAATATCCCAAGAAAGATTATTTTGTAAGTGCATTCCAAGAAATTTTGTTGATTGGGTTTCAATGATTTGATTTCCATCCACATATATGTTGAAATTTTGTCCATTTACTAAGTAAGGTCTAAATCTTATTAGTTTAGTTTTTTGAGCATTGATGATCAATTTATTGATTCTCATGTACTCCACAATTATAGCTGCATCATATTCCATTTGAGTTTTTAAGACAGTTTCATGCATATATGGATACAGAAGATTTATATCATCAGCAAATAATGTTAGCTTTCCAAACATAGGTAAGTTTTGCATATCATTTAGATAGATTAAAAACAACAAAGGTCCCAGAACACTTCCCTGAGGAACTCCAGAATTGATAGTGCTCGGGCAGCTCTTTCTACCATTTATTTCAACAAATTGTTGCCTTTTTTCTAAATAACTTTTAATCAACAAACATGAACTCTGATTAAAACCATAAAAGCTTAGTTTTTCAATCAATTTATTTAAAAAAAACTTCATTTATTTAGAACAATACACACCAAATATTATATATTAATTTATTTCATGCTGTTTGATCTTGCAAAACTCTTGTAAGAGTAAACAACGTCAAACAAATTTGTGTTAAAACAAGTGGTTATGCTTTTTTGAGTAAATATTTGCCACGTGTGACCATACCTAAAGAGTGTAAAGTTTTTATCAGCAGTAATCGTTTATATATACATACATATATTATTTTATTATTTCAACCTAAAATCGCTGTAACTTTTGTAGCCATTCGTCAAAGTAATGCACGAAAACCAGGAGAAAAAAATTGATTTTAAATGAAACAGTTTTTTGCTCATATACTCGTTGGAGGGTAATATATGGTCGGGCTTGGCCGACTTTATATTCGTATTTATTTCTAAACGTATTCCAGCATATATTTCATGCCACTTTGTGCTGTGCTGACCCAGTATTCAAACAAAAAATATACATTGGCCAACCATCTAACCAACCAACCAACTTTAATTTGTTTTAATAATTGTAAGCAAATTTTTAACACAATTGGAGATTTTATTATAGTTGGTATATAACGCTGAGAATTTTTAAGAATGAAAAAGATTAGGGAAACAAGTACACTGTATTATATTAATAATAATTATACTTGATGTTATATATTTGTTGGAAAGTTACAAACACGTGTAAATTTTGGTTAATGATATCTTTTTATCAAACATTAAGGAGACTAATTCATTCATTTAAAAAATTGCGCGTTTATAATTTTTTAGTGTTTCATAACAATAATTAGATTTTATGATAAACAAAGAAGAATACAAGAAAAACTATACTAAAACTGTGCCGTGCGGTTCGTGCCTTATGGCCGAATTCTCATTCATTAGTTAATCATTGGTAAACTAAAATACTAACTATTGTTTAACTATTACTTGTTATTCTTATGGCAAATTAGGCATTGCGAATAAAGAATCATTAGTAAAGCCTTTGTCATTAGCTAACTAAAGACTGTGAATTCGGCCATTAGTGATTTTGAGCAGTGTCAAATTTAACTTTATATATAAAGTGACTTGAATTTTCGAGCAACTGCTAGAAAAGAAGCCGGTCCAATGTTCTAGTAACAAATTTTGCAAATCATCCGGGCTATTATGGTAAAAATGAAAGTGGTGATCCGAAAAAGCTTTTCGAAGTTGACAATTGTAGAATTATAAACTGTGCCAGCAACACAAGGAATAGTAAGTAAGATTATTAACAAATGTGAGGTAAATGTGTCGAAATCAACTATAAGTAGACTGCTAAAATAAATCCCAGACCATTAGACGACAAAAGCAGTTGTTAGCCACAAAACAACTAGACTTGAATTCGATAAAAGAAACTTAAAACTTTACTGGAAACAGGTTAAAGTTTCACTATTTGAACGTATATTTAAATACGTAGAAAAAATTAAAAAAAAATTCAATGTGGATATTCGTGATGGTTTCACAAACTATAGGAGAGACCTACGTAGGAAACCAAGATAATTCTCTAAAATACATTTCGAAGGCGGTTCTTTGATTGTGTGGGGTGCTTTCTGTAAATACACTAAGCTTGATTTGGCGTTTTCAACCATCAATATCAATTTTTCTAATTATACAAAGTTACTAGATGAGTAATGCAAAACAATTTATTTTTCAACAAGACAACGCATGTAAGTCCTCAAAAAAAAAAGATGGTTGTCTTCTTAATATATTAATGTAGTTGATATCCAGATCAAATCCTCATTGCAAACATTTTAGAAATATTAAGTCGTTCAATTTATGCTCAAAACCGACGATCAACTAAAATAAGCTGTTATAAATGTTAAATAATTTGATATCAACATCTGATGAATATGTAAGAATAAATCTGGTGAATAGTATTTATAAATTTTATTCGTAAAAAAAGACACACATTATTAATGTCAACAGTAGTTTAAATTATTTTAACTTTAGTGTTCAAATATGGGTATGTATCTTCATTCATAATTTCTTATGATATCAACCTAATAAACATCGTCCTAGTTGACGAGAAAATATAATTCCAAGACAGCCAAACACACAGTTTATTTCCTTAATTTGTAACAAAAGTTCAGTCTGCCGGTCATCACCATCAGAAAGCAGTCTTGTTCGACCCCCTTTTTTTATATCATTAACTGTGGATTTACTTAAATATAATTTTTCAGCAATTTTACGGCATGAATTATTATTTTGCAAAAAAATTATCGCATTGTTTTCAATATCTGTTGGCGTTTTTCTCATTTTTATATATCTATTAATTTTTTATTTAAAAATCAAGTTAATCACTTGACAGGTCAAGAACAATAAAAGCTTGATAACAAGATCGCAACAAACAAAAAAACAGGGTCAAATACCGATACATTTTAACAGAAAAATATCGTGATAATTTTTATTTCTTGTACTGTGCAAAAGTTATCAAATAGTGAAATTTTTCTTTTTTTTAACTTTTTTAATTTTTTTATTTTTTTGAAGCAATTTATGTGAGTTTTTCTGTTTTATAATTTAGAATAAGGTTCAATTAAATAAAAAATACATATATATGATAATATACTTATATTGGCATTATTTTCATTGCCATACTTCCTTAATGCAAAACGTCCGAACAGTTTTTCTTCCCACTGTATATTAATTTGAGAAACATACAAAAACTGAGGTATCAATTAAGTAGTTCCAAAAATGGCAATTTGCAGTGGGGCAGAATCGAAATTGTTTGCTAATAAATTAAACATTTCTAATCGACTCGTCTCATCGAGATAAAATTTTACGCGAGTTTAAATTTTGAAGATGAAAACAAAAACCCTCCAGAGGTGGAGCTGTGGTCTCTACACAAATTTTTTAAAACGCTTACAAGATTTTATTATTATTATTTGAAAGTCCTCAGCTAGATCTTTAAGAAACTCTTATCTTTTCCCATCAGACACAAAATATTTGAAAGCTATATCATTTCTAGGTCTAAAAATAAAAGACTTTCAATTTACAACTTGAAAAAATACCTTTTCTTTTTTTTTTTTGGGCAAAAAGAATATATTTTTTACGTTTCTAAAAAATCAAAAAATCCATTAACAAACACAGCTGAATCCTTCAGCAGAATTACATAAATATCATAGTGTATGCCGATATTTATTTTAAGAAAAATTCTAGCTATGAAATATGATTTCTTCAATTTAAAACCACAAAAAAGCTGTGTGAAAAACACAACAAAACAATCAACATTTAAAATAAGAAACCACAAGTAAATTAACAAACAGACCGGAAAGAAAGAACTAAATAACACAACAAAATTGTAACAAAAACTTTATAATTCAAAGTTTATGTAATTTTCTTTAATTGAGTACTTAAGTTTATTTAGTTTTATTTAATTAAAATGTATATTGTAGACTCTGAGACATAGAATCATTGGCATTCCCACAGAGAGCAGGAGACAAACGAGGCAATACACTAATGGAAAATGTTGATACGCTTCCCATAATATCTATGATGGTCGTCACAATGACGAGGAGGAAGAAGCTTTCACAGAGACTAATTACGTGACAGACATACATATATTGGAAAAGTCTTCTTCCAGAACTACAGACATAATACACTCAACTCAACACACAACTGTGGCATTCAAACAAAGTTAATTAGTCACGGTAACATTTGTTCAAATGATGTTAAAATAATAAATACAGCAAATAATTTAAACAATATCCTTTTAAATAAAGAAATATTTTTGTATTTTAGGAATTTTAAAATGAATTTTATTTGTAAATTTATTGTCAAATAAGAATATAAGCAACCACATAATTATTTACAAGAATAAAGAATATTTTCTATTTTAGTTATTTAATAATTTGGAAAACCATTTCAATAGAAGGACAGAAAATGTGAACGAGCTTAAAGGTTGGCATCATGGTGTAATTATACAAGGTGAGTGCAAATCAACAACAAATACAACACAATACAGAAACAACAGGCATATTGTTTGTGTAAAATAATGTACTACTATCAAAAACACTTGAAATGTATTACTTCTGGCATAAGTAAATTGTAAACAAAGTCAATCAGGTGTGCTACTGCACTCACCTTGTATAGTTACACCATGGTTGGCATTTTAAATATAATTTAACATTAATGTTGCATTCAATTTAAGTTTTCTAAGCAATAAAAAGCTTTATTTTAACAACATTATTTGTTCTTTTCCAAATACTAATTCTAAATGTCATTGGCCCAAAAAGAAAGTTATTATAAACTGTTATTCTTATCGATTTTATTAATTCAGGCTATGAATTCTAAATGTAGAAAACTGTTTCCTATATGTTACTTAAAACAAAGTTTTTCAATTCCGTATTCAACAAAACAACAATCAGAATCAAAGAGGGCCGCAATTTTTAAAAAAGTTTGGTACATTTTTATTTATTGCCATTTATTTTAGGTTTAATGCTGAACAAAATAATTTACAATACAAAATAGAAAATAATAATTTTCGTGAAATAAAAAATTGTTTAAATCGCAAGTGATGTTGTGAAAAATTGTTTTGGACACTTTATGAAAATGGAAAAATATGTTTTTGTACTTATAGATAGAAAATTTTGTAAATTTTATATTTTATTTACATTGATCTCACATAATTAAATGGAGAAGTTTGCACACATTAAGCTTTTTTAAACTTATATCACAAATTTAAAGAAATGCCATATTGTAAATTTTAGAGATTTAAAAAAAATTGAATATCCAATGGGAATATTATTGAATGTAACAAAAATTAATGTATCAACAAAATGCTGCAAAACTTTTCCTATGAAGGTTTGATTAATGTAATTAGTTAATTAATATGCCACACTTTTAGAGAATTGGTTCAGAAGATTAGAATTGCTAACATTTCTAAGTAAGCATTTATGAATACAAATTATTCTAAACATTTATACATCTAATTCTATTTTACACGGTTTTGGTTTAAAACGGTTTGAAAATAAACAAACAATTTTTTACACGATTTTATTCCATTTAGCACGATTCAAAATCTTTTGGGTTTAAATGTTTTTGTAAAATTTATTTTTTGCGAAATATGTTCATATCACAAATTTAGGGGAATTCCATTTTTGTGGGTACAAGCAAATTTACTGGTCAGACCAATTATAAATATCACAAGTTTAGGGGAATTAGCTTTTAGTGCATACAATCAAATGAACTTGCCATACATACATTTTTATACATTACTTTTAATCGTAGAGTGCATATGTTTTTTTTTTGCTTTAATAACTAAAACTATGTATAACTAAAGCTATGTATAGATGGTTGTCACATCATACAATGCTCTCAGATCTAGCAATGTACTGACATTGAAAAATTGTTAGCAGAAGGTAAATTGTCAATGCTTTTTCTTACAACGTTGAAAGACAAAAATTAAGTTCACACGGTTGTTAGACATTTTCTGAACATTTTTCGGACAACGTTGTAAGATCTCATAACCGTCTATACAAAACTTGTGTAAAATCAAATTGTATATGTATGTATGTGATTAATTTTTTTTTAGTTTTTTTAGGTTTTTACTAATAGGTTTTATAGATAAGGAACCAAACACCTATTTTGCATAAGATCAAAGTATTTTGTTACATGGTTTACACGAAGTTTCCCGGAACCTATTTCCGTGTAAAAACAGAATTAGGTGTATTTATTAGTATAGTATGGTGGCGAATCATATTGTCCTATATGATAATATACATATGTATATTGTAGTACTAGTGCAGTTTTCTACATACAAATGTACCTCTTATATACTTGTGTTATTTTTAAAATATTATTATTTCATATCATATGGGGTTAATATTTAAAAAAATTACCAGAACTTAAAAATATATTTATAAATAATCCAACTATCTCCGTCTGTATAAAACACTCTGACGTCAACGTTACGAACAAAAATTCGATAGAATCGTTTATCATTCTCCTAATCAGTTAGGTATCAAAAATCACTTAATTTGGTTTAGTAGAACCAGAGTTATTAACCAAGATGTGTGACAATGTCCTAATACTTTAAAAATTTCTCTTACGAAAATCGCTTAAATATGGATAAATCTCTTACAAATAGCGTTATCAGTTTGAAAATGTTGTCATAAATTATTATCATGTAAATACGAATCATTATAATTAATTTTGTGAAGATCTGCCCATAATTAGTCATAGCTCACATATAAGACCTATTCTGAAAACCACATTAGCCTATATAAATCTAAAATTTATAAATTTACATATGAAAACGAGGTCATGCAGGTCAGGGTAACTATTCCTGCTATGTCACCCAAGTATCTCTCGAGATATAAAACAAAACAATTATATAGAGGTATTATTTAGTTCACATTATGATAATTGAGGAAAGAGAAAAAACTTGAATTAAACAGTGGGCCATGAAGAAAAATGGTTTCACAATATTGCCATTGATGATTGCAAAGCATAACGCAATTTTATTTTACTAAATTTGTTAATAGTTTATTTTGGAAATATGTAGTTTGTCAGCTGATTATATGTTGTTGGCTTGGTTTGTACTTAATTAGGCTTGCAGTTGGAATAGGCACTAGTCTATGGCCACCAAAGTTGAGCTTTAACTACACCAAGTGAGCAGTTTTTATATACCAGTTAATGAAATTGCTTTCAAAACCGAATAAAACAACTTTTAAACTTTCCTTCGACGAAACAAATAAATGTCAAGTTTCAAACAATACAAATGGCAAGCACTTCAATGATTATTGGCCTTTTACACAAACATTACAAATATGCATCCATATCAACATTCGTATTCGATCTTACAAATATACATATCACAGCAACACAGCAATTGTCATTGATGAAACAATTTCCTTAATTAGATTGTGATTTAAACATATTTCTCTGGTACATACATAAATATGTGTGTACATAAATGTATGTTATCTATATATAAAGTGGATTATCATATTGACTTCAATTTTACATAGATATGTACATACATACTTATATAGAGCGTACATTGAGAAAGGAACTAATATACAGATATACAATTAAATGATTATAGTAGTCCATTATTGGAAAACCTACTGTCTGCATTTGTTGGTTTGTAGGCATCTAGCCATTTACTTTGTTACTTAAAACAAATTGATTTTGAGTTGACAAGATACTATTGTTGTGTCCGTAAATTGTGAAAATTTTGTTTATACGATTGAGACAAAAATACTTGGAATATTTGTGTATGTCACAAAATACATTCATGCTGATAAATGTGCATGTTACTAAATTCAACCTAAGTACACTTTAACAAATTGTTGATGATATTAAGAAAATATGTATGTTTAACTTCAAGTGATTTATCGTTTAATTTTTAGCTTAGTGTTAACTCCAGTTTTGTATGAAAATTATGGTTTTAATATATAACGTTAGAATAAGTAAGAAAATACTGCGTATAATTATTTCATTTTCTCCCGTTGTTACACTGTGATATGCAAAAATACTAAGTCCATTTTGTTTTATGCACATAAGTCTATTTTTTTCCAAAAATTGAGAGTTTTAGTACAATAACTTCTGTGCATATAACAATTATTTGTGAAATATTTTAGCGTGTTAAAGTTATTTTCAAAAGAGGGTCTTCTTCAAAACATTTCTAAGTTTGATTAGGTTTGATATACATACATATAACTTATTTGTGGGGAAATTTGTTTGCATACATCTACAAATTAAACATTAATTAAAATAAAAAAAGAACCTATTTGGGATGAGAATATTTATATGAGAGCTAGGAGAAAAAATGGACTTATTTGAAGTAATGTCAATTGAATTCGTTATCGGGCAGAAAAAATTGCATATACACCCAAAGCAACCAAGAAAGAGTAAGTGTCCTGAATAAATACAAAATTAATGATTTGTCAAAGCTGATATTTTCAACAATTAATATGCATTGAAATGAATAAACATTAATGTGATTACAAATCATAAACTAAAATTCTTTCTTACAGTATATCTATTCGAATATACTAAATAGATTTACAAAGACAATATGACATTGGGTCCCCTATTGAATTTCAAATTGTATAAACACATACTGTTTTTCACAAAGACAAACAATACCAGTAATAATACAAAAATGATAATAGAGCCTAGAAGAAAACAAACATAAAACTTTAATTAAAATAAAACCTAATGCATTGTGAGATTCAAATTACTAAAAATATTATTTAGGAATTATTCTAATAATTATTTTTATCGTACAATTTATAAACAAATTTAAGTTATTGAGAAAATATTTACAGTTAAACAGAATTTTTCTTAATTAGAATTTTTTACTTAATATTAAAGCACAATCATCTAACAGGTCAAGGCAATTTCTATTTTTGAAAACCGCAAATAAAAAACTGTATAAATGAACGCTCTGAATGTTGGCTTGTGTTTTTAGGTTTTTGTTTACTATGTTATATTTTATTTATTTTCTATTTTTTGCTCCTGTTGGCCATAATAATTTATGATACTAAAGATACTCAGGCAGAAAGGAACATAAACAAACACAGACAAAAAATGCTGAAAACAAAGACTCAAATATTAACCGCGATTTCTAAAGGCTCTATTTAAATTTTCTGTAGCCTTTCTTATATGAAATGAAGAAAAATAAAATAAGTGAGGTATTTTTCTACAGGAAATTTGTTTTGCAGCCTTTTTATAATATTCGTTTAGTTCTTTTGAGCGATATTTTGATGAAATTGCCACTTCAAATAAGAAACTAAATACAAGTGCTTCATATTTTTCTTTAGTAACATTTTCGGCTATAGAATATCATTCTATAAATGGCAATGAAAAAAATTCATTTTTTTCGTAAAGTTAAAAATAAATATTTAAAGACGATTTAAAAAATAAAAATATTTTACACTACTTTAAAACGCATATTGTTTTTCAAAAAGTTTCTTTATATAAACTGATTACCATTCCGCTCTAACCTTTCTTTAATAATAACAGAATATTGTTTAATTGGCCGAAGCTGGGTACATTTATATTGAAGCCTTACAATAATGGTGTGTAATGAAGCAGCAGTACATTCCTGCAGTCAATATTTTATATATCTAAATATCCGAAGCCAATGGGGAAAAGGTGACACTAGGGCTTAGACCTTAACTTTTTATCATACCAGCGCCATTTTACCATATACTTTTATAAATTTGTATACCCACCACCTAAAATAAAATTATGTTTGTTATTCTATTTATTATTGAACTGTTGGTCGCAGAACCAAAAAGTCCTACTGGATCCTTTTAAAATTCTAAGACTATATAACTATGTCCTTCTGTCCGTCCCGAACAAATTACATACAGCATGAAATGTTCCTTTTTTATAGGCATTTATGTACCATACGTACCCATTCATGTACCCATAACAAACAGTAACCAAACGAAATTAGGCAAAAATAAATTTGTGTTCATCGGTACACATTTGACCATAACACCCATAGCTTTTACTCACGATTTTGATATTTAATTGCACAACGGTTTTGAAAGTCCATTTCCGAAAATCATTTAAACTCTTACTTGTTATGTATTTGTATTTTGGCTATACATACCCTTGAATCGCTGCAATATAAATCTTTTGGTCTTAGTAGCTGTTTAAGGCCTGTCATCCATAATATGGCTGAATTTTTTTGTATAATTTTGTATAATAATTGCTGAATTTCGACACGCGTCGATTTTTGTCGATTTGGATATTTTATTGCACAATAGGTTTGAAAACCAGCATTTACACGTATTACTTTTGGTAATATACAGTGGGTAGCACAAATGACTACATGTTAGTGTTCAGTGTTATTGCATAAAAATAAAACTAATAAAGAAAATTAAAATATGATTTTTGTCATTTATTTTATTTTCAATATTTAATAAAATAATTTATAAATCAAAACCTCTAAGAAGCAACCAATTGATCTAGGATATAATAGTATTTTTAATACTTAGTATAAAGCCAATCAAACAATTTTTCAATTACATAATTCATTTGGAATACTCTCGTATTCATCCAAATGTCTCTTCACGATTGACCACAAATCGTATTAAGTCGGGACTTTGCTGTCCACTGCATCTAAAGGAAATGCTGCTCGCAAAGCTTGTATAAGTCTTCTTTGGGTCATTATTCAAATGAAAATTAACTTACATGATCTTATTTACAAAATCGGGTAGATGAGTTTGCAAAATACTCAAATAGTCTTCTTTTGATTCTTTGCAATGGTTCGAGGTGGCACCATGTAAAGCAAACTCATATCATGACGTTCCCCCACGATGCTTCATTGTTTTCTTTACATGGTTGTTTGGCGCCAGTAGTATTGTTTACCTTTGGATTGAGAACGATTAAATTTTAACTTGTCTGACCAAATAACACGTTTATAGTCATCTACTGCAAAATTTCTGTGCTCTCTAGAAGACTTTAACCGTGCTTTAACATTTTGTAGCGACAATATTTTCATTTTTTTAACGACTAGTTTGGCTATTGCTAGAAAGCATAAAATAGATCGCTTAAAGTGTGCAATTACCCACAAAATTACAACAAAGATTTTTCTTTTGGAAAGTGCTTTAGAGTAAGTTCATTATATTTGGTTTTTTTTAAAAATCACATATAAACAATGTAAAACCAATAGTAAATCACGGTTTGGTTTCGGTAAAAGGTATGTTGGTTTTTATTTCTGTAGCTAGTCCTGACTCAATTTTACATTTTTTTCAAAATTGTTTTATTTAAATTTCAAAATTACTTGAGAAATCCGACTATGTAGTCTCATTTAGGGCCCTTTGGACTACCTGCTCTATATAGTGGGATACGTGCGAAGTTTCATATTTGTCCAAATTATTCTAGAGAAATTCATCCCAAAAGTTACTTTTTTTAAAATTCAAGTAATATGACTGTTAAGTGCTTTACAGTGGTCTGTTGACTGTAACATTATCAATGTTAACAAATGTGGTTTATGTCTGTGCTTATCTTCAATTTATCTTCACATACATTAATAGCTCAAAGTGTTTATTTGGTAATTTTGAAAGCAACTGTGACATTATGCAAGAAAAATCTGGGTCTTAGCAAAAACTACCTTTTCTAGCAGGACAATAATCCAGAAGAATAAGGTTTATAAAGTGACGTTATGTCGGCATGTTATGAGGACAGCTGTACAGATTCCCTAACCCATCGAAATGCTCTGGAGTATTTTAATGCTAACATAAACAAACAACAAAACACGTCAAAACTAGAGCTAAAATGAAGAAACTAACCCAAATTTCGTTATAAGCTTGCGAAAATAATGTCCACAACAACTTAGAGATGTGAGATCGATATTTCTGAGGTTTAAAAATTTTACTAAAAATTTACATATTTACATTTACATATATATTTACATATATTCACTTACCAGGAGTGGTGATGATGTATCAATATCCTGCCAGTAATAGCGACACGACTGCATAGTTTTGCAAGCTAAAGAAAATAAAATTAATAAAGTAAGAATCTTGAATTTTCTGTGTATTTATTCATTGACCTAATAACAAAAATCAGAACCAGTGCAATGACCCCGAACAAAAATCCAAATAAATAAAAAATTTAAACAATGTTTGATAAAAATAAAGTTTTGCCAAAAAAAAAAAAAACTTATAAAAATATGCAAACTTTTAAGTTGAATTCTATAATCTTGATTTGAAGGGTTTTGTTGAAAAAGTGCAACTTTATAAACTAAAAAACCTAAAAATAAATAATACTACAAAAAAGCGACGAAATCACACAAACATAAATACGCTGCTTTTGTTTTTATTGTACAACTTTACAAAAGTTTTTTTTTGTTGTTGTTAATATTTTAAGTAACACTTCTGTTGTCACGTTTAGAATGTCATCTAATACTAAAATGATTGTAATACTATACAAGTTGTACAAAAGTTCTTTCTGCTGCAAACTTCTTTCTTTTAAATTTTTTTCAGAAAACAAAATAACAAAGTCATGTTTGTTGATATACATACCTATAGATACTATATTTAGTTTCTCAAAAATTAAACAAAAAAGGTTTAAACAAAAACGTAAATCATAAATTTAAGTGTTTAAAATTGCATATTTGTTTAAGGAAAATGTGGCATAAACATTAATCGGTGTCATGTTAATGTTTAAGCATGTTATGTCCTTAATTTCGAAGAATTAAGAATGAAAGAAAGAACATTATACATGAGCAAAGTGTCTTTGACTTTTTACAACCTTTCATTTAAAACTAAAGGCCTCATTTATCACTTGTTGTAGCACTTCAGGGACAGGCTGACAGGAAATAAGCAGGACTAGTTACAGCACAAATTGATTGGTTTTCCAAAATATTATAGTTTTCATTTATTGTGCTGAATGCCAGATTGGATAAAATATTTCGCTACTCCAGATGTGTAACATTTTCAGGGATAATTAAAAAAAAATTAACAAATATTTTTCAAGTTGTAAAAGAATTCCTACCTTCAGTAAAAATAATTTAATGAAAATTAAATTTAATGAACTTGAGCCTGACTAAAGAAATACCAACAAATTAAAAAAGTTAACAGTTCAACTAGAAATAATAATTGTTCTAAAAATAGCTATGGGCACCAGCTTCTAATGTTTGTATTTGTACTCAAAGGGGTACACATAAAAATGTCGACGAAAGTGGACAAAAAACATAATAAAAAAATGTATTCAAGTTTACAAATCAAAAAATCTTAATATGAATACGAACTGAAGAAAAGGAGGCAACATATGAATAGAAATTGAAAAATGATAATTACAGCAAATTTCGAACCACCAGGTAACATTGGTTAAAGGATTGATGTTTGTCTGTTGGCTAGTGGGCACCGCAGTGGTGCAGAGGGTTAAAACGCAAAGAATTCTGATGAGAGAAAGTGGTGTTTCTCGAAACATATGTAAATTCAACAACCCAGGTTCGAATCCCAGGCAAGAAAATTATCAATAAAATATTTTAATAATAAAAAATTTTCAAGTTGTAAAACAATTCCTACCTTCAGTAAAAATAATTTAATGAAAATTAAATTTAATGAACTCGAGCCCGACTAAATAAATATCAAAAATTTAAAAAGTAACAGTTCAACTAAAAATAATAATTGTTATAATTCCTGCTATTTTAAGGCACAAACTAATGCACCGATAAGAATATTTAATGTTGAATAGGTTTATGTTATGCTTAATATTCCACTGCGAAGTGACACTGAACTCGTATTTAATTCCACATATTCATTTTCACTGCATTCTAGAAAACGTGTGAAACTTTTAGTCTACGATTAACCAAAGTAAAAGTGATATTTTCCTTTTCAAATCATTTTCGCAAAATTTAGAACACAAACTTAATGAAAATTTCACTTCCACTTCATTTTACAAATGTAGAACCCATATGATCAAAAATATTATTACAAAATTCAAACTTTATTTGCGTTGCAACTATATTTCATCACCCTCTAACTACATGGCTGATTTTTTCCATTTCCTTTTTATTTTTATCAAGAAAAGCTTTTGCTTTGTTGAATAAATGTTTTTAGTAAAACCACAAAAGATTGCGAACTGAATGAACTCATTTGCCACTCATTTATACATACAAACAATGCAGTGTGATTCATTTAGACCTTTTTTTTATTTTAAATAAAATACTTAAAATAGAACTGGATGTTATAAACTTTGTTATTGCCCAAAAGAACAATAGTAAAAATAATTTCATTCAAAGGTTGACAGCGACTACGCTGGTCTATTCGGAAGGTGCAGTTTTCGATTACTCTTTCACGATTACTGTTTCACGAATTACGCGACTAATGTTAGTTCCAATTTACACGAAGCAATTCTTTAAACAAAGCTGATTAACTTTTAGACGTCGGAGTGAGGGGAAACAATTCGTGTTACTCCCATATTCGTATCACAGATGTACAGCGTTGTCAACTTGGTGTGTTTCGCACCATTTTTGGTGCTTGTTGATGCGCATTGCGCGGTTTTTTTCTTTTAATTTCAGTGCGAATTTTATTTTTTCCGAAAATGTGTTGAAATCTTTATTTTTACTATTTTTTACTTTTTAATAATTCATTATCATGAAACATGTATCATACAAATGTATGATAATCAAACACTCGGCACATGAAGGTTATTGCTAAAGGTGAGTAGGATGAAAATCTGCGTTTGAAAATAAAATCAACATTTTAAATATGGAAATTAAAATTCTTGTATAACCTGATAGTCCTCAACTATAGACGAACGTCCAGGGTTAAAGTCCCAGGGGAGCCTTAACAAATTCTATTGAAAAAATTTAAATAGAAGTACTTGAAATAGAAAACAAAAATATTTAAAAAATGTAACAAATTTGTACTGAAATTAGGCCTATTTTAACAATTAGTACTTCAGTTCCGAATAGCATATTGTCAGTTAAATTTTGAGTGTGTCAGTGCTTATTATTACTTTTACTATTATTACTTTTACTATTAGTCGTTGATATATTTTAAAAAAGTTTTATATACAATTTATTAAATTTAAAAAAAATGTAAAACTAATTCAATAAATATTCTAAATAACAAATAAATTCTTTTTTCGTTTTTTTCCATTGTTCTTTATTTTGGTGCATTTTAAAATTTCAAAGTTGACATCGCTGCAAATGTGTATGTAAATGTGTGTATACTCTCAACTAAAATACGAACGAATTAAGCAATAAGAATGTTCACACACCGAAAAATTTTCAAGAAAAACATTGCATTAATATTTTCAAAAAGAATTGCTACGTGTAAATTGGAACTTAGCTTCCATGTGTGGAATCATAGCTAGCGAAGACCACCAAAAATAAATAGGTATTATATCACACTGTTTTGGCGGAGAGTTGAACGTTCCTGTATGCCAAATTAGTGAAAATCGACGATGCTGTTACTCGAAGTGCACGCAAGACATTTCGCATAGAACTACGTTTTTAATAAAACAGCTGAATAATAATATGGAGACATTGTTGCAGTTTGAGCCTTTCCATGATGAATTCACAAACAATACTGAATACAAATATGAAAACAGTATGTTATCAGGCACACGTGATCTGTGGAAAAAAAGCAAATGAAAAAAGTCTAAATTGATCACCCTATATAAGCACGTGGTTGTAATGAATGTATTGTATAGCTATCATTATGTGCAACAAGCTTTAAAGTCTTTGTAGAAGTACAAGTGTGTATGATATAAACATGAATACAATTTCTTTATTTCAAGTGGACATATTTATACGTAAACAAGAAGGTATAAATATACATACATGCGAGTGAATGCATTAATGCAGTTTTATGCACATTAGGATGGCCCTTATTTAGCCCTTTTTTTGAATTTCGATGATCCTAAGATCTAAAATTCGTCAATCCCTAAAATATTGTTTTTAGAGATTGAGGCAAAAAATATTTCCAGCACAAAACAATTTCCAAATTTTATGTTTTCCAAATTTATTTTTAATAAAATTTCAAAATATTCAAAAAATTATTTTCCATTTCAGTAAATGCTGAATGAGAATTAACAATTATTACTATTATGGGTTAGCGTTGGGACTGATTGACAATTGGCGTAATTCGAGGAAATTTAGTTTGTGGCCATAAACTTGTTAAATCATTTCATAAAAATTCAAAGTCTATATTTTAAAATTTAATTTACGATTTTATATATGTACATACAAAGTCAAAAAATTCAACACAGCAATGTTAGACATACACAAAAGAAACTAAAAAAATAAAGGCCATCCTAATGAACACACTGTATATATGTGTATGTATGTATATGTACCAAACAAATCTGTGTTAGGTTTAATCTTTTATTTAAAAAAAAAGTATATTTTATATTGTTTTTACTTTGAGGTAAGATTAAATTCTTAATTTGGCTTTAAAGAATCTATTTAAGCTGGTTCAAAAGCACTACAACGATTTAAATTCTAAAGATAGTTTATATACATACATATATATATATATGTCCATATGTATTTAAAATTAGTACTAAGGGGTTTTACTAATAATTACAAACATACAGTGTTGGATGATATAATAAGACCTGCACATTAATTTTCAATGATGCGAACAATGCAAATGCTTTTGCGTGAATCCATGTATACTGATAAGCTTTCTATGGAAAATGGGAATAAGTTAATTGGTTAAACTTTATTGAAAATAATAGTGAAAAAGTTAAAAATATGAAATATGTAATATTTTAATTTGTTTTGTTAATGCTTTAAGTTTAATAAAAGATTAAATGCATTTATTTTTTTTAATTTTTAATTATTATCTTTTGATAAGTGGAATGAAGTTTCGTGAAAATAAATTCTTACAATAAGAGTAGTAATGTTATAATTTTAATAATACAAAACACAATATATATATGAAATTCAAGTTGACAAAAAATGAGTATATAGAAAGCAAAACCATTCTATGTTCGAATGGAATATTGTCATAAAAGTAATGACATTCCTAAGGAAGCAATAATTTAAGTTAATGTAAATTTCAATCGTGTAAATCTAGCTTTAGTTTTATTTTTATGCAATAACGACTGCGCGCAAAACACAAACATTTACGCATTTGTGCTTCTCATATTGCAAAATATGACTGTATTCATCGAATGTAAATTTTTACTGATTTTTCACAACTTTTCGACAACATACTCGTATTGTACGAAACTTGTCCTTAAGTTACTAGAAATAAAATTAAATCACTTTGTGAATTAATAAGGTATAAAAACCACTGACTGTTTTAAAACCATCAAATTCTGACGCAACAAACTGCGTGCTCCCATTTTCTCTTGATTTCTATAATTAACAAAAAACTTTGTTGCAAAGAATGTTACGGTAATAAATTTATCTATAATGTTTTATTTTTTTTTTCTCAAAATAAATGTTTCTTTTTATTTTCCTCAGTTATGTTTAAGTTTTATTATGTGCATGGTATAAAATTTCAATTATTACCGCAATTGTAAAATATCCTAGCTAAAATAAATAATATTTAATTTTCAGTTTTGGATTTCATTACACTCTACACTCTAAGGCATTGTTCGCCAAAAATCCGGACACACTGCAGAAGCTGTTTTAAAAACTTGGTGGCAGTGCTTTAATTTTTTGCAGTAAATTCTTTTTTACAGATGACTACTGTTCTTCGATCAAAAAATTTATGTGCTCGCAATAGAAAATCAAAATGGAAAAAAATCATGCACACTCTCCTTGAAATTCTTACAATGTAGTAGAAAATGATATGATAAAACGATACAAACACAGACCGTAAGCATTGAAAATACAACGTTCCATAAAACAAACTCCGTCTACCATCGACAATGGCTTCACAAAAAAAAAAAAAAAATACAACATCAATGTAAGTACCGCAGAATACAGAATAAAATTATCAGAATTACACAGGAAAATATCATACACAGGTGTGGATTTTAAAATCTATCGTACAATTAAATATCCATATCGTATTGAAAAGCAGAATGGTGTTGCTATAAAATGACCTCGCATTTTTTACAACAACATTTTAAAAAAATTCTAGAACTGGAACTCAAAATTATATGTTGCAGTGAAACAAGGATATGCCAACCCAAAATATATAATAAAAATAATTTTTAACAATTTGATAAAAGGTATTTGCAGTTGTTATCTAAAACTTAAAGTGTATACATATGTACGAGTATGTATATAAAAGACTCTGCCTCTCAGCCTCTGACTAGACGACCATTGCTAAGAAAGTTTTTAACCCAATTTAACTCGCTGTCATTATAATATAAAAGTATATGAAGTCCCTTATTTTATCCCTCTTCGACCAATTGAATATATATGTCAAGGGAAAGTGGATCGAAATGTTGCACAACATTTAATGAAATCCGTTAAAACACAAACACGAATTTTTATAAGAGGAAATTATTTCTAATTTCTAATTTAAAATTAGTTTTCTTAATTTTTAATAAAAATCAATTTCTGGTTCAAAAGTATTCAATTGCTTTTTTGTTACATAATTATTAAACCACCATATTTTATGTGAACAATGCTTTACAGCAGGCGTATGTTTGTTGGTATATATAAACGTTTACATGCAAGTTGCGTGAGGTAGATGCATTTGACATTTGAAACCATTTCAACCGAATACGTGGCACCTGGGTAATGCAACTGACATGTGTATTGTTCGTTTTTTTTTTTTTTTTTTGTATTTTTCTCACACAATTACAGTAAAATATAATACCAAGAGTACCACATTGAAAAGATTTTTCTAGTTGAAAATGCGTCAAAAGCAATCATCCCGATGGTTGGTAGCCAGAAGAAGTAACATAATACTAAAATATCTAATAAATATTTAGTGGCATAAAAGCATTATAATGTTAACCACATCTTTTTTGAAATGATGTTCACTAATTTAACAACAACAAACATTTAAGTAAATACGTTTCTTTTATTCCAAAATTTTTGGTAGAGTAATTAATACAGAATAGTTTTAATTTAGAAATAATAAATATACAGCACATTTTATTAATCCTTATCCAGTACTTTAGAAATAAAACGCATATGATATTAGTGGGTCTGCCCAATACAGAAAATTCTAATATGTATTAGAGTTGTGCCCGGTCGTTCATTTCAGTGACCGGTCATTTTCGTTCATTTATCCAAGACTGATTCGTTCATTCAATTCGTTCACTTTGAACGGATGAATACAACCCTTATTGAATGTGATTTTCTTCTTGTCTTTTGATAAACAGCAGCTGAATGAAATTGATCCGAACACTATTGAACGAAAACCGTTCCGTTAAATGACCGGCTCATTCCGTTTAATGAAGTCATTCGTTCATTTTAACCCGTTCGTTCATGAACGACACATCTCTAATATTTATTCATTTTTTTTACATTCATTACATACAATATTGGTCTCAAAATGCTTTTTGCAAATAAATTTTTGATATTCGGAACCTTTGTTTGCATATTTGGTGTTGTTAGAACGATTTGGACAAAAGTAACAACGTCCCCTTTTTAAATTTTTTGCTTCCGGAACTTCAGCAGAAGCCTTTTGAAGGCTTCTCACAACTGCTCTAGCAGGACTACTTTGTGGCATGTTTGCTCTACGAGATATTTCTCCGCTTATAAGCTCTGTACCTAAGCATTCCAAAAATATGCGTCGCTTATATTTCTTATTTTTATTCCAGTTTGGATTAATTTTTAGAAAAGCTACATAAGTATTATAAGCGGATATATGCAACACATTGAAAAACAGTGCTTGAGGACATCGATTAGTTCGTCTTTTACAAGCGTAAGTTTTTATATTTAACTTTTAAGTTTACATGAAATTAAAAATGGATAAATAACACCGTGTTGCACACATACAAATATAAATGTATCGGCGATTTTCATGTACACGTCAGAATTTTTTTTATATATAAAGTATAAAGCTTATAGTGTCCGTCCGTACATGAGTATTATTTGTCTCGAGTTTTTACCCGATAACGCTTTTCTATTGACATACGAGTATGCATATGCACCATATTCCGGGAAGACAATTTTATGGGGGCTGTAAGAAATGTGGAACCGATTTTTACCATTTTCAACAGGACAAATATAGTTAAAGCAAATAGCAAAAGAGTTTGGAAAAATATTGAGTTTGACCATAACTCTGGTCCTACAGCACTAATTTTGCCCATTATTGATAACAAAAGACCTAATTAAGAACGAATATTTGGTGAATTGCTGGTGGGTATAAAAACTTAACACACATAGTATTTTGTCTAAAAACTGATTTCTTTTCTGAAAAGAACTATAGAAAATGACAATATAAGTAATAGTTATAATTCCATGTAAGATATTTAAAAATGTTTCTGTAAAATCCCATAAAGAATATATTCTCTGAAAAAAACTTAAATTACAATGTAAGGTATTGAAATGTGAATGTAATTACTCCTTAGCACTTTGCATTTTAACTCATTATTTTTACACACTGATATCATTAGAAGCAAATATTTAACACAAATTGTCACACACGACAAGTATTTACTCAAAAAATCGTAACCACATTTTTTAGCACATATTTGTTTGACACTATTTGATCTTACAAGTGTTTTGTGTTTTGCGAGATCATACAGCATTAAATAAAATAAAACTAAATTGTATGTCCTGACTTGTGACTAGTACTAAAGAAAATAAGTTTTTGAAATAAATAAATGAATTTAAATATATTTTAGTTAGTGGAGACGGTTTTTTTTTTGTCAAAACGTTTGCTTACATATAAGGACTTGAATAAGTAATTACTATTGCATCTATTACAAGTTTTCCTTACAAAAATTATTCTTCGTTTATGTATTTTATTAAAACTTAGTACAAGCGAAAAAAGTAAGAACAACGTGTTCAGCTGACGGACGTTCAAAATCAATTAAAAGTGTCAAAAAAAGAAAAATTAGGTTCTTCGAACTTACCACTATACTTAAATATATGATTCTAGCAAGGTGAAATTAACCTCCGAGTTTTTCTAGTTAATAAAATGTACAAAAATCGATGCTAGTTTTATATTAGTGGTGAGGATAAAGGATAAAACACTTCTTGTTTACTCGTTTCTAAAAAAAACAATGTTTGCCAATTATTTTCCAATGTTATTGCTTCTATTATGATAATACAAAAAAAATTAGGCCAATAAGAATAAACATTTAAAAAATGAAAATTGTACGGTTTGATTGTTGCACTGTTATGTTGTTGTTCATTGAAATTTAAATATCTTATACTTAAAGCCTTTAATTATACCCTACACCACCATAGTGAACACATGCGTTTGAGCTGATGTTAACAACGTCCACAAATATTAGTCTTACACACACCGATCGACTCAGCATCAATTCCTAAGATGATTTATTCGTCCATTTGGCTGGATGTCCACGTAAACCATGGTTGCAATTTTGAAAAATTTACAATCATACAAATGGGCTCTCGAGGTGCCGTAAAAAATGTGCCCAGGCAAAATGGCCCGTCCCAAAAAAAAAAAAAATAACACAAAAACACAAAATTTTTGGGCATTTTTTTAATTTTTGTTTTTATAATACACTTTTTCTTTGGGGTAATTTTGCATTTAAAGAGAAATGAAAATGAAAGAGACCCCAAAATCGTACACTGAAAAAAAGAACCCAAGATACTTTGTTCTTATACTTTGGGGCTAATTTTCATTAGTTAATATTGTAAAATATATTAAAAGTTTAAAAATGAAAAAAACTCATGTTTGGGGTTTTCATTATTACTATTTAGAAATATTTTATAAAAATTAAAAAGTTTGGGGAGAAAATTCATTTACATATTTGGTAAATTTTTCGCTATGAAAAATTACCCCAATATTTGGGCCAGTTTTCATTTTAACCATGGGGTATATTTTTCCATAACCTTTGGGGTGATTTTTCATAAAAAATTTTGGGCTAAATTTCATAATGAAATGTGACTTTAAAAGTTGGGCATTTTTTTTTTTTTTTTTTTGTTGGGGCCATTTTTCCTGGGATCAATTTTCACAGTGCCGTCTCCCGAAATGGCACTTTTTTGTCCTTAATCTCTGTTTTATATAGCTATCTTCACAAATAATATTTTTCTAAGGGTAATTCCAAAACTTTTCAAAGCAAAAATAGAATTTTATATTTTTCTGCTTTTTTTATTTTAAATTCAAATCATATAATCTTCTCCCAAAGATGCTTTTTATGATCTCTAAATCAAACTCATATCGTATATAGTTCATATTTTATACCCCTCCAAAGTAGGACACCTCAGACATTTTTGTAAAAGATTATAAATGTTTAGGATAGTATAACTTCGGAACGAGTCGTGCGATTTTATCAGTGCTGATATCGTCTGAAAGTATTTCGTTTCTTTCTACCAAAAGGTTCTTCAAAATCAGCATTTTTAATTTTCTTGTTAGACAAAGGAATTATAATTATTGTGTGAAAATTACTAAATGGGTTTTCAATGGGTTCTACAGTTATGGTAGTTTTTCTATAACAACTAGTTATTTTAGTGCATTTAAATAGGCAGACACCTTTGTCTCAACGCTTAAGCTTGAATAAATTAAATCTACGTTTCCCGAAATACTGAAGGTCAAATATTACAAAAATATATTTAACTTTTTTTTGCAGCATGCGATTTTAGAAGTTAGTACTATTACTATGTACTTTCTAGACCAGAGGGCAATGTCCGTTAATATACATTTTGTAATAAGCTTATATGTTATGATTATAATTATAATTTAATGACACTTAATACACATAATGTAATTGGGCAATGCTTTATACCCACCAAATTTTAGTGAAATCTAATCATCTAGACCGGGTCTAAACTGTTTTTTTCATTTTAGTCAATTATTAGTGACCATAGTTGCCATAGAAGGCCATATTTGACAAAATTAATTTACTCAAATTTATCGAATTAGTCTTAGCTCCCATATTATAAAAAAGTTAAATTTTAAAAGAAACACTCTACACCGATATTATATAGTCGTATTTGTCTGACTAAACTTTGGCAAGTTTGCCAATTGTATTCTTATTGCCTTAAATGTATTTGGCAAACTATACTTCCTTTACCAAAACCAATAAATTGCAAAGTATTTAGGTTTTAATGCTTATATATCTTAAACAACAAACTATTTATTACACGTCGACATTTTACTACAAATTTAAAACTACTGCTATTTGTTTCAAAATTACTATTATACAAAATAACTCCTTGGAAATTTATATTTTAAAATTTTTGAAACTTTTTTACACATTATTAAAACTTTCAATAAAGATATTTAGTTCGTTTATTTGACCTTTTCTAATATTTAATAGTTTCTATTAAACTTTCAATAAAGTTTCAATTTTCGTTCGAAAAATAAATCAACATGTAATAAACATTTTGCAAAAAAAAAACTACAATTTCGAGTATGAATAAATAAAGAATATAAAACTAAACTAATATTTGGCATACAGTTTTAATTTTAGTTGTCAGTCACACTCATTTTGTTCACTCATCCACTCTGTCTGTCATTCATATCCATTCAAAAATAATTTGCATATGAACTGCCAAATTATGCAGTTGCTGTTGTTTTTTTTTTTTTTTTTTTTTTTTTTTTGTTGTTGTTTGGGAAATTGTTGATAAGTTGTTGTGCCAAAAAAAATATCTAAAAAAAAACACGAATAAATGAAAATAATATAATTTTGTATGTATTGTATGATTATTAAGCACACTTACATAGATAGGTTGATATTCAGCATGCATTGTTCATATAAAATCCGTTCCCATAAACGTTTTAATATTTTTTATGCAACAAATAAAGCGTTTGAATACTTTTGTACCACAAATCCATAATCATTTATTATTACTCAAGAAATGCTAAAAGATGAAATTAGAAATAAAAAAAATTAAATTGTTCAACTTTTCGACCCACCAACGTTGCATACACATTTCAAATCGCTTAATTTTTTTTATTGTTAGGAATAACAGTATGACTCTCTCTGCTTTAAATTTCCTTAAGTTACGATCACATTTGGCAAATATTTGCCGAAAAAGACGTAACCACTAAATAACATATATTTTAATTCGTTTATTTACATATTTAAAAAATACTTTTCTTGTTTAGGCGAAAGCACAACAAATATTTAGTTTTAATTTATTTGATGCTGTTTAATCTTGCAAAACTCTTGTAAGAGTAAACAACGTCAAACAAATTTGTGCCAAAACAAGTGCTTACGCTTTTTTGATTAAATAATTGCCAAATGTTACCGTACCTTTAGAAAATATCCCAATATAGTGCAATTGGCCGAAACTGGAGATAATTGCCGATTTAAAATATTGACAGCTTTTCTGGTCAAAACCTTAAAGGAAAAGTGGTGAGGTCTAAGCAGAAGCAAATATTTATCCAGACATTCTTTTATACAAATAGCAGAAGTCTACAGGGCACAACTGTAAATTGTTTGCCAAACATGGACTTATTTTACCAAATTTATTCTTTCGTCTCGTTGCAAATTAAAAACCTGTAGATAGTTGAGTTAAATCGTTATATGTGTTTTATGATTTACAATAAGGCAGATGTTGAATTTTGTTAAGTCCAGTTTATAGCAATATTATTCACCATATTTACGTTGTGTTGCCGGATTTTATATGAACAATTCTTTCTATAACTTTAATTTTCTGACATTACCAAAGATGTCTGAGTAAATATTTGAATATTATGTATATTTAAACAAGTGACAATGTTTGGCATGTGCAATTTAATACAATTAATATTATGGCCCTACAATTTGTAGTGTGTTTGAAAATTCCCCGGAGAATTCAACTGACAACTTGTTTACAAAATAACTGTCAATTGCTCTATTGACAAATTTCACAATATGCAACACTCTGAAGAAGACAACATTTTATATACATATTTTTTATGAGACTTCAAAGTCTCATAAATGGTAAATAAAGTAGCCATGCTATTTGTATTTATATTGTAACAGATCAATTAATAAAACCAATAAAATACAGCATAATGCAGCAAATCTCGGGTGAACTTATTCAGCTGTAATGATTTCAACGCAAAATTAAAGTAGCCTAATAGACAAATAAAACCTCTGAACAATTTGGAGAATTTGTTTTGAGTTTTATCTGTCTGGCCAGACCAATGAATTATATTTTAAAATCTAAAGTTATTGTTTTTAAAATTTTATTAAATTTTCTGAACTAAAGGCAATTGAAATTGTTGAAATAAATTTGAATGCTGTTTAAATACCAAATTAAAAATATCGTTCTTATTATTTTTGCCGTTTCCATAAAACAGTTTTATATACTGATGTGTTCAAGCTTAACGTGGATTCCTGCCTTTCGGTCTGACTCCACGGCGCACTCAAACGCTGGTGACATACGGGCGACCTCCACATTGTATGTTCAGCAAGAGCACTAAGTGATTCAAGTAGATATACTTTTTTCAATAGCCTTTTTTTGACAGATCACGTGTGAGTCGTGTCATGTTATTTTTGTTTAGTATTGTTTAGCATTTCACAACGGAACAGGCGTAAGTCTTTTACAAGTCGTTCAACTTTATTATGAAAATTAAGGAATGTGTTTCGTGCTCTTCGGTCAAATTATGGTCATCATAACCGGCCTATTGAGCATACTATTCGCAACACCATCACCCATTTTGAGACCCAGCATTCATTACTGGATAATATTCTGTATAGAAATTATAGCGGCCGTTGCTGAAAGTGTACACGAAGACCGTGCACAGTCGATTCGGTGCCGTTCGCAATAACTCGGGCTGGCGTATGGTACGACTTAGCGCATTTTACGTCGAGATCTTAAATTGAAAGCGTAAAAAATACAGCTTGTGCAACAACTGAAGCCGCTCGACTTTCCCAAGCGACACCGCTGTGCTCTATGGGCTCTTGAAGTTCCGACGTTTTCGAGGCAAATTTTGTTCAGCAATGAGGCCCATTTCTATCTCAATGGATATGTAAACAAACAAAATTTCCGCATTTGGGACGAAGAGAAACCTGAAGAGATTCAAGAACTTCCACTTCATCCAGAAAAAACAACGATTGGTGTGGTTTGTGAGCCGGTGGAATCATCGGTCTCTATTTCTTTAAAAATGATGCCGATGCGAACGTAACCGTCAATGGCGTGCCATGAAAACCGACTATTTGATGCCTGAAATAGAAGCTCATGATCTCGGGGACATTTGGTTTCAGCCAGTTCCCACACATCACATCAATCAATAGATTTATTGAGAGAACACTTCGGTGAGTACATAATTTCACGGTTTGGGCCGGTCGATTGGCCACCAAGATCGTCTAATATCATTCCGTTAGACTTTTTCCTGTGGATATATGTAAAGTCTAGAGTTTATGCGGATAAACCCGCTTCAATTCAGGCCTTGGAGGAAAACATTACGCGTGCCATTTCCAGTTACCAGTCGAAATGCTCGAACGAGTCATCTAAAATTGGACTCAACGGATAGACAAATACGACGTAGAAACGGCCAACATTTGATAGACATAATCTTCAAAAAATAAATGCTAAAGAATGTTCTTTCAAACATTCTCCATTAAATTTGAATTGTCTGTGTTGTTTTATTAAGTAGGGAACCTCGAAATGGATCACGCTTTGTATGTCTTGCCAGGAACAAAGAATTAGCAATTTCTCGTAAATGATTGCAACCAACCGCTGTAGATAGTACCACTAATGCCAAGGACAGAAATCAATACGGGCTTTTAAATCAAACTGCTTTCTGCGACTCCATCCAAGGCAGCTTCCTAACACAACTGACACGATTTTCACCTCACTAATACATTTCCTGAGCACATAGCTAATTGCTACCACTACTTTCAATTGCTCTGTTGTTTCAGCAAAAGCAATTTGGTGGCCCAAAGGTTGCTGATCAAAAAAAATATTTCCTGTAAAAACCAACAAACAAAATATCCTTTACGTAACTATAAAATGTCATTGTACAAAGTATAAATTCTAGCTCACAATTATGTCTTTATTGTATATTTTTAGTTATTTCTGTTTAAAACATTTTCCTCAAATTAGTAGTAATTACAAATTTTCGTTGTCATTGACATACACTTTGCAAAGTTGCAAAGTAAAATCGAAACTTTGAATTCACACAACTTTGTCACAAATTAAATCAGCAAAACTGTTAAGAGTTTTTGTGTGTCCTTTTGGGGGACAGATGAAGTTATTTCATAAGAATAAATTACTTTGTTATAATTTCTAAAAAAGTTGATTGTAGCTAAATGCTGAAAAATTTTAATGAAGTAGTTTGTTTTCTTTCTTAAGCTAAGGTGAATGACTTGTAATTTTTTTTATGAAAAAACTATTATTGTAATAACTAAAAATTTATAAAACTTTTTCTGATAATGAATGAATGGTATTCATTTAGTGCGTGTCAGGTTTTGGCCCTTTAGACACTCGTTTGGAGTAGAAGCATTTACAAGATTACGAGAATTTTATGGTTATAATATATTTATAGCAACGATTTATATATATTCGATGTTGGGAATACTGTGACAATTGTTTTGTTAATATATACAGTAGGTAGCACAAATGACTACACAAAAATGTTAAAGTCTAACGTTAGATTTGTATATAGTTGCTATGTTTATGACTTAAAAACAACATTAGTTTGATATAAATTTAATTGTATGTGGTAAACACTTTTTGCAAATTATCCAACAGAAATAAAATAATAATACAAATGTATAGTAAATATTGCAGAAACTGTAAAGGTAATAGCTAAACCGCTTGAACTATGTTAATCGTGGTCATAAGAGTCCAAAAAAGCGATCTATTGTTCCCAAACCACAAATCAGATGTCTCTTGATAACACGTCTCTTGAAAACACCGCAAACCCGTTAATCGATGGACAGCAAAACGAGCCATTCGCGAAAAAATGAAAACCTGCATTGTCGAAAAAAAATGTTAAGATATGATTAAAGTTTGCCTGAGAGGACAGAAATTGGAGATTAGAAGACTGGAAACGTGTAATCTGGTCAGACGAATCCAAATTAAATCGTTTTCAATCCGACGTTGAACAATATTGCTGGCGTAAAGAAAACAATGAAGTACGGTGGGAAGGAGGTCATGATATGGCTTAAATAGTGGCACATAGCACCACTGCAGAGAATCGAAGATAAATGAGGAGAGACCACTAAATATTTTCTTTTAATGCAGTGGCCAGCAAAAAGTCCCGACCTCAATCCAATTGAGAATTTATGGTCAATCGTATTTGAGAGACATTTGGATGAATAATAAAATATTTCAAATGAATTAATTAAAAAATTGGTGGAGAGTATGCCAAAACATGTAAAAAGTGTTGTGCGAAATAACGTACTTTAGACTAAATCATATTAATAATTTTTCTGACCATGACTAAACACATGTATTGGACCAACTAAACAGAAGTATTGGACCAACCTTTTCTAAGAAAACAATTCTGAGTCGCTCGTTATACTTTATGCTGAGTGTGATTTTTTAGCGTTACATCAAAAGAAACGTATTATAAATACATTCTCATCACAGTGTAACAACGATTAAAAAACGAAAAGATTGTTTAGTTTTAAAGAAAAAAAACACTGTAACATTTTGTACTAAAATCTTAATAAACTAACAATATTCGTATGCTTATTATACGTTTATATTATTATTTATACGTTTATATTTTTATTTAACAAAATGTGGTTCGATTACAAATAGTTTAACTATAATTTAGTGCAAAATGCTACTAAAAAATTTAACTATAAAATCAAACAATTAAATGAACTTTTGAAATGTTTATGCTAAATGTTATTTTTTAATACATTTCTGATAATTAATGAACTTTTCTGAAGTTAAACTAAACTTTAGAAAAACATCTACGAAACAAATTAAAATTATTGTTGTATTATTATTGTGTACCCATGAACTTTTAACAATTCAAAACTTTTCGCAAAATCTCCCACAATCTATTAAACACAAACAACAATTAACAAATAAAACCATTTATGAATTTTAACACATAGTACTCATACTCGCGCTCAAATACAATAATAAGTGAATTAATAATTATCCTATTATTGAAATTATTTCCCGAAATTCTGTTTACTAAAATATAATTAAATTTTTAACTCTTTGAAAAACTAGATGTAGAAAAAACACGCATGTGCAAATAATCGCAAATATGATAATGATGACAGTGTTTTTATTATAAAAAAGCTTATTTTGAGAAAAAATAAAATCCAATATTATCCTGGCTTGCTGTCAGGGATGTGGATGGATATGTTAATATATGCATGTGTGACAGGATTTGTAAATTGTGGCATTTCTATCCTTTTTAGTATAAATGTAATATTAAATAGATTACAATTTAACATACACTTATGGCCAAATTCTCAGTCATTAGTTAACTATTGGTAAACTAAAATACTAACAATTGTTTAACTATTACTTGTTATTCTTATGGTAAACTAAGCAATTCGAATAAAGAATCATTATTTAAGCCTTTGTCATTAGCTAACTAAAGACTGTGAATTCGGCCGTTAGAGTTATACTAGTAAAAGTCGTGGCATTTGTTTGTATTAAACAATTTACGGATAAACCTTCACCATGATGAACAAAAAATAAGCTCACACAACTGTGTTGCCACCTTGAATTTATCAAAATGCACAGGATCATAATTGTAAATTATAAATCAAATGGAAAATTACATTATACATGTTTCATAATTCGAGTATTTAAATATTTTTGAGAATATATCAAGTGTAAACTATATACAATTGATGATCCAAGACATTTCTATTAGCGTGATGATGGTTTCGATGCTCTGTGATTCACACTCCATGGGCCATGGATATGAAAGCAATGAATGAATCACAATATTATTTCATCCAAAGGCACAGTATAAAATTTGCATAATTTTTATATATAGGGATTAAACTCTTTCTTCAAATTGTAAAGCTGGACGTGGTATATATATAGGGTGTTTTTTTTAGATGTATTGAACTTTAACCCGAATTCTCTTAGCGTCATCATATGACGACAAAAAAATTGACAAAAGAATCACCAGTTGTGTTGTAGAAAAAAATATTTTTTTTGAGAATACATTTGTGTGTCGTCATATGATGACACTATGATGAAATGGATACATTCTGACTTTTGAATTTGATTTTGTTTTTGGATTTTTAGCAGCATTTTTTGGAGAAATAATGTGAGATAGTTAGCGTGTTAACTGATGAAGATTCAAATGAATAAATCGATGAAATATCAATTCTTTGTCTCGTAATCAACTTCTGGTACCTGCTGAAATACGATTAAAAGGTAATAAAGAACTTCCCGCACGTACTGAACAGCAAGATGCTAAATAAAAAAGTGGAAAGACAATACGGTCGTCACAGCAAATTCAACAGCTTATTCTGCAGATCCCATAAGAAAAGCAAAGAGATGAAATAAGGCTGA
This sequence comes from Bellardia bayeri, assembly GCA_950370525.1. NCBI lineage: Eukaryota > Metazoa > Arthropoda > Insecta > Diptera > Calliphoridae > Bellardia > Bellardia bayeri. The sequence continues at coordinate 87,591,762 of OX493264.1, read as the reverse complement.
CCTTAAACATCTTGAACTAAATATCCCATATTCTGTTTAAAACTATAATAAAAATATGGGTGAAACCGATCGAATGGACCAAAACATCAATGCTGTCCGTATACCTATACGAAGCAAAAAATGGTACGTTTGAGTATTAGTTTGAAAACATGAACAAAAACTTAGTCAGAAAATCTTTCGAAGTGACTTGGCTATGTCATATCTTCACTTGGAGAATAATTCCCCAAAACGACCAGGGAGAGCACAAAAAATGCAGCCTGGAGCTGATTCCTTGAGGTATGATGGGTATATGCACTATGTTCAAAGAACCAAAAACTATAAACAAAGATGATCTTTTGGCGATAATTGCAAATCCAGTGTAAGAACGGAGTGCAAAAAATGTGACAAAGGCTTATGTATTGATTGATTCACTCCTTACCATGAGAAATAATACAAATATAAATATATTAAATATTTTTTTTATAATTTTCTCTAATACAATGCATTGAAAATAAAATGTTTTAAACAAAAAACCATGTAAAACTTTTTTGTAATTTTGTACCTATAGCGTCGTCATATAATGACACCCATTTTCTCGAAAAGTGGACTCATCATGACAATTTTTTTTCTTGATATATATAAAATATACAAGCAGTAAATGAAGTATTATATTAATTAGACTCCTATTTCTAAAACCGGGAGAATTCGGGTTAAGTTGGCAACAGTTTTTTAACTTGCGGCTATTTTGTCAGCTGTTAAATGATTAATGTTTGAAGTCGCTACACTACGCCGATAAGTCAGAAACGATTGTAAACTTGGAGGAGAACATTCGCCGCGTTATTGTCGATATATGCCCACAAATGTTGGAAAAAGTCATCGAAAATTGTACCTCAGACTACGGCTGAGCCAGGCATATGCCAGCTGCCATATATGAATTATAATGCCAGAAGATTATCTTTCGAATAAAGTAAAGTTCATGTTAATAAAAAAAAATCATCTTTGTTTTCCCATTTCAAATGTCTATACATCTAAAAAAACAGACAACCAAGATTTTCAAAATAAATTTGCACAATTTGAAAGCGTTGTTCAGACATCGGTCTATTCATATTGAAATGCTAAATCAAACTGAACATGAATCACTTGACAGCTGACAAAATGGCCGCCAGTTAAAAAAGTTTTGTCAACTTTAAGTTATATACACCTAAAAAATAACACCCTTCCATCTCGCCAACAAATTTCAGATTTATATGCGATAAATGACTATATGGGGTAATTTTTTGCAGGTGTGGTGAGGTTTTACCGTAGAGAGATTATATGATAAAAATCAAATAAATAAATTATTTGTAAAAAAAAAAAAACCATTAAAATAGTATAGCCGAATAGCTATACAAATCTGACATTAATGACCGTGGAAATTTGTATGGGGATGAAGCGAAATAGTGAATCGATTTCAACCAGTTTCAATATAACGCCGTCCGTGCGCCAAATTTTATCGAAATATCTTTTAAAAGACATCGTTAAATCGACTTAGAAAGTGATTCTTAGTCCAGCGGTATACTAGCTACATATATAATATATAATTGCTTATTATAAACAACAGTTTTATTATTAATATTTTCAATTCTAAAACTTTTAAATTACACATGTGCTACACATCCAAGTAAAAGTTACGCCCAATTTGTGCAATTACACATGAACTGGCAATACTGTCACACACACACATCAAAATAAATTCAAGTCTTTAATGTTGCAGTGTAACCCAGTTTTCACAATGATATGTATTGTTGAAAGCCGTAGAAATTCTGTTGGGCTCGATGCATAAATGAACATATAAACAAGTACAAATGTGTTCACCACTCCCCGGTAGTCTAAACTGATACAGTAATTGAAATATTATAGTAACGCTGTAACACATTTTAAAACGTCATCATCATCATCATCAGTCGAAATAGTACAGAGTTGTTTTTGTTTGTACTTGTATGCGGTTACTTCAGTTTTAAACACACACAGTGTTAAGTTTCCACAACAAAAATATAAATAACAATAAATTCTTACAGTTGAGCTCAAATGTGTTTCAAAGGGATATGAATAGTAGATTAAAACCGAAAACGAAATTATTATTTTCCACGAATTCGCCAGACCGGTTGTTATATGTAGTTTTTTAGTTTTTGTAAAAAAAAATAACCAATTTAATTAAAATTCTTGTATTACCCCGCAAAAACTTTACTCACAGTTTTAATTTTAACGACTAAAATTAAATTCTTTTACGACAATTCCTATTACTTTTTAACTTAAAGTAACTTAATTTATAAGTGAAGTTTTTTAAATGGAATAAAACAAATATGATTGTTTTAAATTCAATTGACATGAAATTTACTTTATTCGAAAGATGATCTTCTGGCATTAAAATTTAAATATAATTTCTGGCATACAGCCACCACGGTCGGCTCAGATGTATTGTAATCTGGAGGTTAAATTGTCGATGACTTTTTTCAAAATATGTGGCCAGATATCGATAATACACAGAAAATAGTCAAGCGGTATTAAATCGCACGATCTTAGAGGCCAATTCACAGGTCCGTTACGTGAAACTAAGCGGTTACTAAATATTTCCTTCAAAAAATCAGTTGTGGCACGAGCTGTATGACACGTTGCGCCGTCTTGTTGGAACCACAACTCCTGCACATCATGATTGTTCAATTGATGAACGAAGAGGTCAGTAATCAAGGCTCTAAAGAGGTACGGACCAATTATTCCACCAGACAATAAAGCACACCATTCAGCTTTTCTGGATGTAAGGCTGTCTCAACATTACACTTGAGAATTATCATCACCCCAAATACGGCAGTTTTGTTTATTGACGTTTATTATTCATCGCTAAACAAAATTCGCTTATGAAAATCGGAATCAACGGCAATCTTGGTTTGGGCCCATTCATCGAATTTTTAAAATAAATTTGCACAATTTGACGTCAGTCTGTTGAAATGCCAAACCAAACTAAACATAAATTACTTGATAGCTGACAAAATGGCTTTCAAGTTAAAAAGTGATGCCAACTTAAAATGCTATACATGTGAAAAAACACATAATATTTATATACATATTTTATACTTAATAATACAACACCTTATGCATGATTGTACTAGGCTCTCATAAATTTTAAATACATACTATTATTGAATGGAATGCATTTATTGAATGTGAATCCAGCATTAATTGTTTAGTTTAATTGTAATTGATCTAATTGCTTGGTTCAAACTCCAAGTCGAAATTTAATACGTGCATTAAGTCGTTCACTCAAATGGATAACTAACCTACCACAATTATGCATTTGGTCTTGCGATTATCTTTCTTAAAGACTTTGACCATTAAGAGATAAAACTGGTAAAAACCTGTAACATTGGCACCATTATTTCTTAAATAATCAAACACAAGCGGCTAAATCGATTTTATTGAAATTTGAAATATAAAAAACGTCAATTGTACACGTTTTTCAGGAAAGGGATAAAATGGCAGAAAACGAGGATTTTTTTATTTATATATATTTATATTTTTATTTATATTTACATATTTTATTCGTAAAAAACGATTATAACAGCGCTTTTATTTAAACTTTCTTTAGTCACAAAAATCTGTATTAGAAAAGTACCTTTTCGGTAGTTACCCTCAAAGGGGGTAAAAAGTGGATTTTGGAGTTTATTTTTAATAAATGATATCACAGATTTGTGAAAAGATAAGAAAAACACATCAACAACACATACTTTTGGCAAACTTAAACAACAGAGATAAAAATATACATTACATAATATATTTTAATCTAAAATTAAAACACCAAAAAACGAAAAATTATAATATTGATACTTTGTGGGTACCTTTGGTACACTTAGTTTTAAATCGAAAAAAAAATATTATTTAGCTTCCTAGATTCTCTCATTTTTTTTTTGAAAAGTAAATTTTCCAGAAAACGATAGTTAGTTAGGCGCAGATAAAATGGAGAATTTTGTTGTCCTACTACTATCTGAATAATAATTCTAAATATATATTTGTTTAACTATTTACAAAAATTCACAAAAAATAATTATTTGGAAATCCATAATTTGAAGGCGAGTGGGTACTTTTTTTTGTATATTTTCTTCTGAAGTGGCAATATTGACATTTTTGTCGACTACAATCACAAAATTAGTTATTAGCAAAGTCGAACTTTAAGAAGTAAAAATGGTAATTTAGAGCATATGCTTTGAAGTAAAAATTTATTTAAGGGATCAAAAGTCTGTAAATTTATAAATAAGTATGACAAATAGAATACTATTTTAATTTTTGATATATATATAATGCCACAAAAGTTCCAAAAACAGAGTACTTTTTTATTTGTTTAAATCTTTGTTATAAAAAAAATTCTCAAAATTACGACATTTTCGCTGGTATGGAACAACAGACCATATTTCAATAAATGTATTTGACATTAATATGCTTCATTTGAGAGCTATACGCCTTTCAGACCGTGATGCATCGACTGTGCGGGTGAGTTTCAGTTTCAATATTTTTGCTTCTGTTGGCCCAATTTAAAATAGACTGCCATGCATCGATTTTTTATTCTCACATTTCTCTTCTGTTTGATATACGGTTTTTTTTAATTATTGCGAAATTCTTTAGTCACATTTCAGTTTTAGCAAAATGAGCCGTGGAAGTAAGTAAGTAAGTGTCTTTAATTACAAAAGTATTAATCACTTACAAATAATAAAGTGCACATACATATATTAACTAAAAGGAATATAAATTTTAATATTTCAAACTTATTAAAATCGTTTCATGCAATAAAACTGTGTTTTTGTTAGAAATATTAATGAAAATCGACCGAGATGCATCAAGTGTGCCTGCCTGAAAACCCTTAAAGGATATACAAATTATAAAACCTAATCATTGATTATATTTTTATACGCTGTAGAGATTACATATTCCAAAAATTATAAAAAAAAAAATCCTGGTAGTTTTGCGTCAGGTCTGAAAGGGATTTTAAAAATGTAAAATGATTAGCGATCAGGAATACAATATAACGAAAATTTGCGCAACGCCTGGATAATTTTTAAATTTGCTAACATCTCGCCTACTGACATCAAAAACGTTGATACATTGCATTTTAAGTACCACTATAGTGACAATAGAGACCTTGAATGAAATAATAGAGTTAAAACAATAAAAATAAAGAAAAGACCACTGAAAATACAAAATATGTGCTTTTTTGTAATCTATGCGTAGCCTGTAACATGTGTGTGTGTAAAACAAAGGATTTTTCGTGTCTCCCCTAAAATTTGTGAAAAGGTACAGTACGCTTTTCGCTTTGTACACTAAGCTGACGATATGTTTAAAATTTTAATTTTTGCATTTTTTTAATGTCAATACAGTTCGAATCCTTTGAATAGGAGAAGTAACATAATATCAACCAAACGCATTCAAACAGTGTTCAAAACTTTTGCCACCCACTGCCGCACATTAGTGTTTGTTAGTGTGTCTGTATTTAACTGAGGCAGTGAATGAAAAGTAAGGAAAATTGTTCATTTCACATTGTATGCATTTGAATTGAAAGTACTCTCGAGCCATTTTATATTGTATAATTTGTTGTTCGTTCATGCTTTCTTTCTGGTTTTATTCATCCTGTACACTCTTACCGGCACACAGAAAATAATTAGAAAAGTGTTAAAGATATAGTAAGAAATAAGAAAATAGAAAAACAAAAGCAGCAGAAAGTGAAGTAGTAGTGTAATGTGAATTGTCATCATGAATGGTAATGCGTGTAGAGTGTTTAATGTGTCTTTATAATAATAAATGATGCTACAATGGCTTGTGTATGTGAGATTATTATTATTATTACTTTTTAGGTTTTGCTTTTGTTCTAACTGCTGTTTTATATAAATATATTAAAAATTATACTAAAATATAATTAATTTTTTTCAGCTTTGTTTTGCCTTTTTAATGCTCTACTTTTGTAATTCACATTCGTACTACATAAAAGGTATGTATGCACATTTATGTCATTTATAATAAACTTAAGAGCACTTAATACAAATCTGTCAGATTTTGTATGTAAGTAAATATATAACTGTATGTAATTTTTGTTGTTGTATATACATAAATATGTGTGTGTGTTAAACACATATGTATGTATGTATATAGAAGTAATTAAATTATTTTTGTAGCATATTTACTTTATAAGGGCGAACAGTGCGTATGAGTTACATATAATGTTTTATAGAATACCATAAATTTTATTTTTATTTTTCAGATAAAAATGTCATTAACAAGCGTATGAATGATAAAAGTGCTGCATCATTTACAATTTTTACGCTCTTTTTTGATGGCTGTGTTTTGATGAGTCATAGCATATGACAACATATCTAGTTTAATATTATTCTTATTATGATTCAATGCTAAAAAATTAAATATTAAATAAGTAAAAAATGTATAGACAGTTATGCTTGAATATATGATAGGTTACTTTCATATTGAAAATGATTGTAAACTTTTTATAGGTATTTTTGACGCACAAATCGAACTTACATCAAACACATAGCCTTCCGAAATTGTACATCTGGGGCATTTTTGTGAAAAATTAGCAATGTTTTATAATTACAAATATTTTATAAAAGCAAATACAAAAGAATATAATATATAGTACTCTACACCCAGTATATACATATATAGAACAGTTTTTCAGAAATGGGCGTTATAAGGTCATCCAAAAATCTAGTGCCATGACTTTTGTGAATATAAATATTATGTGTGTTAAGCGATATAAATACTTTTAAAGATGTGTATGGAGGAATTACGGAAAGGGTCTTATACTGGGGGATTTGACTAATTATGGGCCATTATAAGATTAGGTGTCCTCATTTCTGTATATATGAAACTTATTTGTGTTGAATTTTATTTAGATACGAAAATGTTTAGGAAAGTTATGCTTTTTAAAGTGATTTTCGGAAGTGGGCCTTATATGGAAGCTACGCCACATTATGGACCGATCATAATAAATATGTACCATATTATTTGTATATATATGAAACATAATTGTATTCAATATTATTTGGATACCTATATTTTTAAGAGCGTTATGCTCCTAAAGGTGATTTTCGGAAGTGGGCCTTATATGGGAGCTATGAACAATCTGCACCTGCACAAAATTTGTAGATCTGCAGATTGGGTGGTGAAATTTGTGTAAATATTTGCATAATTCAAACATTTATGATCGATAAATCCCTATTTCGGGAGAGGGCCAGGTGAAATAATGGATCGTATTCAACCAGTTTCAATCCCATCCGTACTTGGGCCAAAAAAAAAATCATGCCATTAATTTTATCGAAAGATCTTTAAAATTTCTACCTGCACTCTGCGCACAAACTTTACATAAACAGCCAGCCAGCCAGAAGGACGGACGGACATCGTTAAATCGACCCAGAAAGAGATTCAAGTCGATCGGTCGATACTTTAAGGTTGGTGTTATGCTATAACAACCTACACAATTTGCAATGAAAAGTCTTAAATCTTAGATATTTTAAACCATTTATTGTCTAGTCAAACAAGAGCTTTAATGCGGAATGAAATAAAAATTGTTTCAGACCTTCGACTTACCATTCAAAAAAACGATGTTAAAAGTATTAATAAATTGAATTTTATTTTTTATCCGAAATACTATAGGTCAAAGTTACATATCATGCTTGATTCGCATCATACGAGTTAAGAAAACATTATGCAATTTATCTAAAATCGAATTATCTACATTTTGGTTACAGAAAATTTTTAGACATTATCAATCGTGTTTGAGTTATCGGCAATTTTTATTCCTTTGTAATGTATGTTTCTAACCTCAATATATTAAATATTAATAAAGCTTGTTTGATAATTTTTCCATAACCATTAGTCTTGGAAACATATGTAAAATTCTATGCTTTATTCTCATCAAATTTTATTGAAATCGGATCATGATATGTATATGTATATATACCTAATTCTGTTTTTTACACGGTAATTGGTTCCGGTAAACTTCGTGTAAAAAAAACCGTGTAAAAAATACATTGATCATATGGAAAGTATGTAATTGGTTCCTTATCTCTAAAACTATTGAAATTAGTAAAAAAAAACAAGGATTTTTTAAGAACAACTATTCAGGTTTAAAATATTTAATCACATATACAATGTGTTTTTACACAAGCACTCAAAGCTTAAAACTACACTAAAAAGGAATTCCCCTAAGTTTGTGATATGAAAATTATTCCCAAAAATTAAATTTAACCAAAAAAAAATAAGTGCAAGAATAATATCGTGTAAAAAAATTAAAATATGTTTACCGTATTAAATCAAAAATTTGTAAAAAAAAGACCGCGTAAAAACAGAATTAGGTGTATACAATTTTAATCGTTGATGTATTTAATGTCACAAAAGATCAAAACAAAAAAATGGGAAAAACGGTACTTTCTAATTTGTTGATACATATTTTTATCATAAAAAAATACTAAAAATTACGACATTTTTGAAACCATGATCGCCGGCAGGGAATAACCGACCATATTAAACTACAAAAAAAAGAGTTTTGCAAGTGGAAGATATGGAGGATGGGATCGATTTCAATTGGTCCCATTATAATTATATTAAAGAAGTCTTGCACAGCAGCAACATAATATATACTCGTATTAGTGAGTGTTTTATAGCACTTCCAGAATCACATTTGAGCGGGGATATATGGAAACATTTTAAATTGTTATATTAAAGTTTAAGATCCGCAGTTTGTCTATAAGGTTTAAATAGACATATAGATGGACAGCCAGCTTTAACACTTCTCAGAAAGTTATTCTAGAGTCAAACGGCATGTGATCGTTAACTGTTTTACGTATAATACTTTACTATGGTGGCGTTAGTATAAAAAATGTTTTTTTTTTAGGAATATGCATTTAATAGGATAAAAGTGAATGATGGTAAAGTAAGAGCAAACATATATTTTTTGTATTTAAAAAAATTCAGAGGGATCTAAATGGCAATCTGGTTTCATGTACTTTGTGGCAGATAATCAAGTTGAAATAATTTATCAACATTGAATCTTGGCCCTTATATTGGAATTTTAATATCAAAAGCTCTTTCTAATAAAAATTTTGATCCTAATCCGTGTATGTAACAATGAAATAATATCTACAAGAATTTCTAACGCATAAATAAATACCATAGACAAGTCCGCCTAAAATCTCTGTTACACATTCATATTTGCAATGTTAAACAATCTATATAATCTATATAAACAACTTATACATAAATGAAAAATTGAGTATTTAATCCAATCTAAAGGTATATAAAAGTACTATATTTTCACCATATGTGTATCCTAATGGGTTAAACGAAATCATTCTATAACTAAAGCCATTACAGTAAACAATTTGACCTTGACATTGAAACATCTACATATATGAACATAAATATTTTCATTTTGCCAACATGATTGCACACAATTTTTTAAATCTTAATTCGCTTACAAAAACTTTTTAGACATTATTCCTCTCAAATGTTTTCTTTATAAACTGGCGAGTGTTCAAAAAGATTTTTATCAGTTTTTTTTTTCTTCTTTCTTTTGTAGTTAATATGAAGAAAAACTTTGCTTATTTCAAGGGGAAAACATTTTAAGATTATGTTCATAAAGATTAAGCATGAGTACTTAGAACAAAAATATCGCAACGCAGATTCACTGGAAAAATTAGTTCTACTTTTACTTTTAGCTTAAGAGCAACTTTTAATTCGAGAAACTCAAATTTAAATTGAATTTTATTCAAGCAAATAAAAATTAAAATTAATTTATTGATTTTATTTTTCTCGCCCAAAAAGAAAAATTTTCAATTTGTATGTGTGCGATGTTGCAAATAGCTAAATAAAAACACAAACTCGTGCTGTAGTAGTTGCCACATAATAGTACAAGTACATGAATATGAACATACATACATACAAACATTTAAAGCATTGTAGTACAGCAGGCCAAGGTTAAAAACCTATGCGGTTCAATGATACAAAAGATGAAAAAAATATATATGTATATAAAAAACAAAACAACATGGAACACACAAAAAAGAGAATTAACACAAGAAATAAAAATATAAAACATTTGGTTTACACTACATTAAATTTTTATGCAAAAATAAACTTTTGATTAATCCGTTTAATTCTGTTTTCATGGAAAAAAAACAGTAAACCATTTTATGTTTTTTAAAGTCAATGAAAACTAAAGAATACACAAGAATTTTACCTTGTAATTAGTAGAGCTGTTAGTTTTTAAAAATTTCTCTTGTTTTTTTGCACTATTACTGTGGCTTTTTTGTACATTGTTACATAAAAAAATTATCAAACACATTCGCACCAAATTTACTAGAAATTACATAAATGGCGTGAATTGTTTAATTTTCCCCGATCAAGGTTTTAACTCAGATAATCTAAAGCCTATTTATCCTCACCTATTGATTGAAAGCATTCATTTTTGCAAAAGCATTAGGGTTTTCCTTTCATCCGTCAATTGCTACAAATTTTATTAAATCGGATAACGTTTAGATATTGCACTTTTTTTCTAAAGTTATGGTTTTAGGTTCAATTTTATCCGAACAACGTAAAAAAGAAAATGTTGAAACAAAATCCAATTAAAAATAATTTTCTGGCATCGCAAATACATTGTAACTAGAGATCAAACAAATCTTAAAATTCCATAAATAACTCAAATCCAAAATTTTACATATTCAAATTTGCATGGGGAGTGTAATGCGTTTGTACTCATGTTTGTATTGCGATTTAATGATGTCCATTCGTTTGTCTGTTTAGCTGGCTGACCATGTAAACCTTATGCACAAAGAACCTGCTGCAACTTGGAACATATTTCATTATATGAGTTTTTCGGTTCAAGGACGAAGCCTATTAATCTCAGAAATGTCCTCCGAAATGGTACTTTTCCGGTCATAAATGTCTGCACCAGAAACATCAAATCAATATAATTTAAAATGTTAATTTTAGAACTCTAAGGTAGAAAAAAGCGCCTGTTAATTAATAGTATTCACACTTAACTATTTTACGAAAAACTATTTCGCTATTTTCTCGATTGAAATTATTTTATTCAAGTTCCCATAACATCTGATATAAAATCGATGAATGAAATATGCACTGTGGGGTAGAATCAAAATTTTTTGAAAATAAATCCGTCATTTCTAAGTGCTTACGATTGCAACCATTTAAATACAATTTTACATGGTAGTAGTCATGTAAAAATCTTAGAAATCAGATTAACCCTCCTCTGGCTGAAAAGATTCTGGGTACCTTTTTCATTTTAAAACTGAAAATACTCATTGATGGTACATGGGAATTTTATCTGGCCACCACATGTGTTCCAAGGAACACGGCGATCAGACAAATAGTTTAGTTTCTATTGAGATTTCAAGATCTTTTGTACGGAACGTGCGAAACTTGTACTAATTTTCTGCATTTTCTTTTGGGTTGTTTTATTGTTTGAATACATCATCATTCATTATTGTGCCTTGCCTAGAACTTTCCGTCCCTTTTTGAATTTTTGTTACCTGCTTTATGTTTAAACACATCACAAACTCACTTTTGTTAAATAAAAATTTCATTTAAATTCATTATATATGTATAATTAGTAAATAATAATAAAGCAAAACAATAAAATAGCGTTTCATATAAAATTCAATATAAATAGAAATTTAATTAAAATAATAAAGGAAGTTAGAATTTAAACAGGTCCCTTTGGACCTTGTACTTCATATAGAGGCAACAGATGACTCAGCTAGCGGAGGTTTAATAACTGAAAAGCATGCGTGTAAACAAAGGTCTGTGAGGTCCATCTTAAAAATTTAAAATCGAATACTCCTCGGCTACGTCCAAGTAAAATTTCATTCTTGATCGCACTATGCGTTTAAAAATGCTAGATTTTTTTCAAAAAAAAATCGATTCTGCCCTACTGTGCAACAGTACTTTTCCTATTTGTTTGCCTCTTTAACAAGCAATTCAGTCAAAAACGAAAAAGAATTTTTACAAATTCCTTTCTATCGTTTCGAAAAGCTGATAACCAAAAATTGTATAAATCAATGAACAATAAGTTTTGACTTTGTTTTGCGTTAAATTAAAGTAATATTTTTCAATTGTTTAAAATTTCCTAATGAATTTACTTACCTTTTTGTTCCTGTATAGTTTTACTTGTTTTGGCAACAGAGAAAAACAGAAAAAGCTTTTGTCTTACGTTTATGTTATCCTTTTCTCTTGCAATAGCTTTGTGCATTTCGATTGCTAGTTTCTATTTGCGTTTGGAAAACAATAGCAAAATTGAGATGAAAATGTAAAGTTGTGAGGAAAAACTTAAAATAAAACAATCGTGCTAATTAAATTTTATTTTATATTAATTTTTATATAAATTTTATATAAATGACTGGGTAACCAATTACCTTCCCATCATCAAAATTGAAGGGCATAATTTATTTATTTTATAAGAATTTTCCTTTGAGATATAAGTTTTTAAACTTTTTATCACACCATATGAGCTTTACACTAATGAAAGAAAAAATAGTTAGTTATGAGCTAACACCGCGTTACAGATATTCTGTCCTATGAACCAAATATACTTTTTCGTAAAGGGGAGAAAAAATAAAAATACACGTGTATCGGCGATTTTCAGGTACACGTCAGAATTTTTTTTATATGTAAAGTATAAAGCTCGTAGTGTCCGTCTGTCCGCCTGTGTGAAAGAATTTGGATCGATTTTTAACCCTTTTTCCGTGTATATTTATAAATATATGTATATTTATATTATGCTTGCACATATCTAATGACATCTTTCTATTGACAAATCAATAACAACAAGTATAAAAGTATAATCAGACAAACCCGACCATATAAATATATGTGCAAAAACAGTTTTTCATAAATAGGCGCTATATGTGATATATGATCACCTATTATGGACCGATCATTAAACAATTTCGTGGCATGACTTTTAAACATATAAATTAAATTGTATCTTGATATAAACAGTTTTAAAAGATTTAAGTCATCGTTTTTTTATTAATAATACTTGAAGGTTTTAATTTAAATTGAAATTTAGTGTCCTTAACGAAGAAAAGTTAGTGCCTATAATAATCACATTAAACTTTTCATTTTGATTTCCAAAGAAATTATTTTATCACTTTAACATATATATTTAAATGGTTAATAAGGCAAGCAAAAATGTGGTAATTTATAAGGAAAATTAAAGAAAATGCAATCAAGATGCTCGTAATACACCTTGCTGTGCTATCAAAAGCGGCTGTAGGGAAAAGTTGCGTGATATAAAGACAAATTAATAAATTAAAGTTAATAAGTGTGAGTTAAAGTTATTGAAGCACAATTAATCTAATAAATAATAAATAAGAATCATTTATTGAAATTACTTGTACTTATTCTTATAATATAAGTGACGCAAGCTAAATCATATTAAATTTTGTAAAAAAAAACAATGTAAATATTTCTAAATGACAACAATTATATTTTAGTTTAAAAAATCGCTTTCAAAAATGATGTTGTAAAATTTGAAAACACCAATATTGAAATACTGAAAACCACAAGACCATTCCCACTATATACAAATATATCTTTCTTGTCTCTAAAAATGCCCAAATATATACTATAAAAATTAATTAAAAATGATTTTGTACTTTGCGTAGTTTAAAAATTATGACAAATTATATAAATATACACCTTTGTGAAATTTCAGAAAATTTTGGTTATCTGGCCGTAGTACGTACAAATATTTAATATAAATTGTTTAATTAAAGCTACGTCTCCTAAGTCGTCAGATATTACAACGTTGTACAAAAAATGTTCAGAAAATGTCTAACAACCGTGTAAATTTAAAATGTTTGCCTTCCAACGTTGTAAGAATAAACATTTTCAGTACATTGGAAGACAAAAATATTGTCAGACATCTAACAATCGTGTAAACACACAATTTTGTCATTGTTTTAAGACAATTATCAAACACTTCATTGTCATATGAGCAAAGTTTATGCATCTGCCAATGGCAGCATTGTCATACAAATTATTTCTAAATGCAACTCTGTATATACATAAATAAACAAACAAGCATTGATAAAAATTTTTAAAAAAGTAGAAGAAAATTAAAGAATTAAATTAAAGTTTGCATTAGGACATAAGCATATAAAATGATTCCAATTGCTCTTTTTTGTTCCATGACAATATTTAAAAATTTTAAACACACACACAGAGCTGCAAAACGAATTTGACAATGCACACAACAATCTGATAACCGTGTGAACTGACAATTTCGGTTGACAGATAAATTCATTGTGTGACAATTGTGTGCAAATGAAATTGTTAGTTTTCTTACAGTCGTCTAAATTGACAATTTACCTTTTGCTAAAAATTTTTCAATGTCAGTACGTTGCTAGCACATGCTAGATATGACAACGTTGCAATATCTGACGATCGTGGACACATAGCTTAAGATTTTTTATTCTCATAAAGCAAAAACACAGACTATACTGTGGTGACAATTTTGACATTTTAAAAACGGTAAAATCAATTTCAAAAGCTGTCCTTCAAGATTTATATAATATACAATAAAAAGCAGTTTCGAAAAAATGAGAGAAATATAAAACCTGTTTATGCCCCTAACGACTCTGTATACCAGGAAATTGAAATTTTTCTTCGGTATCAAAACAACATTAAAATAGACTTTTTCACCTTGAGAGTACAATTTTTTTTATTTGGGTATAACAAATTCGATTGCATCGAATTTTACATGCCTTCTCTCCCAAAATTACCATCCCTATGTGGCAAAATAAACCCGTTGTTGCAAGCTGGCTTTCTACTGAATGAAATGTGTGTTTATTTAAACTTTTTGTTGAGAATTTGTCGACTAACACAACACATTGTTGTTACAATAAATTATTACCACTGTTGCCACTTCATGTGTATTTACACATACAGTGTATGACAAAATTACCTGGTCAAGTTATACATACTGGTGCATAGAAAAATCGACGCCAAATGAAAATAAATCAATATTTAAAATTTTTTTTATTGAGTTATTCAATGGCTACAAATTTAAGAACCACTTTTTCTTCTTCTCGCAAGACTTGAGACGATGTGGCCACTCATCGAGATGTACTTTATGCATGAGGAAATAGTCCACTGCATGGATAAGGGCTCACTTCAATGATTTCAATGTATGTCGAATAGAGTAACTATAATGCGCCCTATAATTTGGAACAAATTTTATAGTCCAACTGATTGAGGTCTGGATTAGCAGCTGGCCAATCATCCATTGATATGACATCCGGAACGTTGTTTTTGAGCCACAGTTGATTCGGGTTTGCTTTGTGAGCTGGAGCAGAGTCTTGCTGGAAAGTTCATGGCTTTTTGGCGAATATTAATATTGAATGGTTAACAGATTTCACAATGGGTTCCAAGACGGTCAATTGTCAGACTATGGCCGAAGTTTTCACCAAACATTGAGCTTGGTAACGCCATCGTAGCTCACTAATCACCAAACCATTACAGACACGGAATGATGGCCTCTTTGAACCCTCGGGATGAGTTGGAGTGCCTATCTGGATGACCGAGCATACACACGATTATTCTGTTTATTGAACGGGTCTTATACGGTAAAGATTTTTTCGTCAGTAAACAAAATGTGTCTATGTAGTTTTCTTCGCGTAGCGGCTGAGTAACGCTTTCGTTTTTCCTTCAATGCGGCCGTTAGCTTGCACGCGCTTAGTCCCAAATCTTTTTTGATAATAAGAGTCGTGAATTTCTACCATATTGCATTTTCAGCGACAAGACATTCTGTTTTCGCAGTGGTTATCGGTCTATTCATTTCGACTCATAGTACGCGTATGGTCGGATCTTTGACGGTCTCGTACTCCAGTAGCATCTTGGTAGAACTTCACAGCACGATACACAAAATTGCGAGTGTTTCCAAGCGTTCAAAACATACTAAACATATCGCTTTTTTTCCACACTACATTTTAGTAGTTCAACTAAAACAATACGATTTTTGATTTTGCACCATTCCATGATTATAAACATTTAATGTCAAAAACTTTGAATGTCTCAATGAAGAATAAATTTCAATTGCCAAATCGCAATCATTACTAAATAGTTGCTTCCAGTGTTTTATTCGTAATGAGTGTGTTCAGTTGTGTACCAGTATTTATGACTTAACTAGGTATTTTCCTATTCAATTTATAACTTCATTTTAAATATCTGAAAGCACATTTATATGTGTAATTTTGTCATTACCTTGTAATTTAGTTATGAGCCATGTAACTATAATTTATAATTTAATTGTTAGCAACACTGCTTACTAGACACATATATTTAAACCTTTTAACAATGAATTATCCAACTTTCATTACTTTTAAATACTTTTTTGACTTAAGTACAGTTTTTATGTCGTATTTCTCGTTTTCTTGTAAATTATGTTCTTAAAAATTATAATAAATACTTGGTATAATAGAAAGTTTACTAAATGAAATGAATAGCTATTTATTACTGCAAAGTAAAACTTTCAAAGTATAACTTGGCTTTAAGATGTTACTAAATATCTATAATAGTTTTAAGAAGAAATTCTATAAACTATTTTATCCTTAAGCCTGTTTCAACAACATTTTTCTCATATAAAATAGCTTCTGGGTTAAATAGCAGCAGCAGTAGCAGCGTTAAAGCGCCAACATCAACCATAATAATAACAATTTTAGTACGAAAACTCTCATCTCCTTTAAACATTAATAATAACAACAAAAAGCAGCAAGAACATTATTTGTTGATCTATGTATTAACTTTTCTCACATTTTCATTATACAAACGCATAATAAACGTTCATAAATACCTACACATAGAAATATATACATATGTATGTATCTATTATGTATTAGCACATTACATTAGAAGAGCTCATTTTGTTCCAAATTTTTTTTCAAAACTGATAAATAATCTTGATGGCATTCTACTGAAATAAAACCAAAAACAAAATTTTATTTGGTTACTACATGACAACTTATTTTAGGGACCGTATTAATATTGTATATTTATACAAATATATTTGTCTACTTGTGCATGTGAGCACACAAAAGCCAAGCATTATTGCTTAGAGCTGATTTTTGTACCCTACACCACAATAGTGGGGAGGGTATATTGGATTTGTGCTGATGTTTGTAACGCCCATAAATATTGGTCCAACACCTACTTTAAAGTATACCGATCGGCTTAGAATCACTTTCTGAGTCGATTTAACGATGTCCGTCCGTCCGTCTGGCTGGCTGGCTGTACATGTAAAGTTTGTGCGCAGAGTACAGATAGCAATTTTGAAGATATTTCGATAAAATTTGGTACGTGATATTTTTCAGCCTAAGGATGG
Organism: Bellardia bayeri; assembly: GCA_950370525.1. NCBI lineage: Eukaryota > Metazoa > Arthropoda > Insecta > Diptera > Calliphoridae > Bellardia > Bellardia bayeri. Next base: position 87,574,349 of record OX493264.1, on the reverse strand, counting down.
ATGGGATTGAAACTGGTGGAAATCGGTCCATTATTTCACCTAGCCCCCATACAAATGTCCTCCCGAAATTGGGGTTTACCGGTCATAAATCTTTGAATTATGCAAGTATACAAACAAGATTAACCACAGATGAGTAGTAAATGAAGCTAAACCACGTCTACAAATTTCGTGAAAATCGGTTAGTAATTAGTTGTAGCTCCCATATAAGGCCCACTTCCAAAAATCACTTAAATTGCATAACTTTCTTAAAAATGTTGGTAATCAAATAAAATTCGACACAAATAAGTTTCTTATATACAGAAATAATAACACCTAATTTTGTAATGGTCGGTCCATAATTAGTCGAAACTCCCATATAAGACCTTTCCGAAATTCACTTAAACTTCCATAAATCTTTTAAAAGTATTTATATCGAGATTAAGTTTAACACATTATTTATATTCACAGAAATCATGACACTGAATTTTGGTCCAAAATAGGTGATATCTCCCATATAACGCCCATTTCTGAAAAACTGTTTTATATTTACATATACTAGGTGTAGGGTATTATATGGTCGGGCTTGACCGACTATACTTTCTTACTTTTTTTTATTACAAGTGTTTTCTTTTGTATTTATTTACACTCTTCGTAAAACTTGAAGTGTAGTAATTTCATAATGGCGTTTGCTACGTTTTGAAATAAGTTGCTAAAATAACTCAAAGTAGATTTAAGGTGTGGAAGCAGGTTTGGAAAAATGTATAAAACTATGTATTGACGGTCATCAGATATTACAACGTTGTCCGAAAAATGTTCAGAAAATGTCTAACAACCGTGTGAACTTAAAATGTTTGTCTTCCAACGTTATAAGAAAAAAACATTTTCAGTACATTGCAAGACAAAAATATTGTAAGATATCTAACAATTGTGTAAACACAATTTTTTGTCATTGTCATTGTTTTAAAGCAATTGTCAAACACTTTTTATTGTCGCCCCCGAGAAGATAACAAACTTTTCGCAACAAACTTTTTTTTTCACTCAATCGAGGAGAGAGAGAAAAATACTCAAGAGTGCAGAAATTGAGTATTTTCTCATCTTTTTGCAACCGTGTTACCAGACAAACATATTTTTTCGATTTCGCTGATTAATCTGTGCTACCAAATCAGCTTACATTTAGAACTAAGAACGGGATTGGAAGATGTAATTTCAATTTGTTAATATGAAAATTATGGCTGCAATGCAACATAGAGTTCATAATAGCATTTCGAATATAAATTAAAAACTTTTATCACATAAAATATATAGATATTGGACTATTAAAGATAATCTTAAAACAAAAATTTTTAAATTATATTCTAAATGCTATTATGAACTCTATGCAATGAAATGTTATTGCATACTGCGTTTATGAAAACAGCCTATATTATTAGTGTTTTGTAGATTTAATTTTTTGTTGTATTTTATTTTATTTTATAGTAATTCTTTTGTAATATTGTTATTTTGACCTTTTTTATTATTGAACTGCGATAGTAATTAAAATAAAATTTGTATTCTTAATTTATATTTTGTTTATATTTATATATGTAAATAAAATACTAACACATGTTTGCACGTGTATTTCTTAAATGGGAATAATCAGGTTTCGAAATATATTTTATAGATTATATATCAGAATTATCTAAATGGTAAAACAAGATAGTTTAGCACATATTTAATCTTTCGTTTCTTAATGTGCAACCATTTGTCTTTCAAACAATAGTTTATACATGAGTATTATTTGTTTCGTATTACAATTGAAATACACAAATACTTAGAATTTGTATATACTATATACATGAGTATAATTCGTTCCGTGATTGTATAATTTGAAATTATTCATTCCGTTGCTGCGGTATGTTTTCCTTTTTTGTGGTATAATCTCTACACAGACAGTATTTCGGCTTCCCTCAGGAATGAATAATTACATTTTACATATCGATAGATATTTCATTCCGCTTAGTTTTCCTTTCCGTGAGGAATGAAAAATTCTACCAATTATATTTTATACATTAACGAGATTAAATTAAACACAACTCTGTGTGCATCCATGTGGCAACTAACTTTTCTGTAACATAAAAGTGCTGCCAAGTTAATTATACGATATGGCAACTCTTTATTTTAGATCAAACGAATTGGCGTCATTTTTAAAAATTAAATAAGGTGGTTGGTATCGGTGGTGTGTGTCCAGAATGGTGAGTATATTTTGTTCTTATAAGAATTATAATTAAATAATGTAAATTATTTAAATGTTTAAAAATTTAAATAATTTACATTGATATTACTTTACCCTTATTCATAAAACTTACAACAGGTTTATAAAGCAAATTTTGTATGGAAATTTTCATTATAAACCTGTGGTAAGTTTTTATGAATAAGGGGAAACCCCTTAGATTTTAGTAATTACTATTCAAACTTAAGGTCTTTTTTTAAATTTTATTTCAATATTTCTTTATTGAAAATTAAAATTTTTTTAAAAAAGACATTAAGCTTAAATAATTACTAAAATGTAAATATTTGAAACTAAATTATTTATACCTATTTGTCAATTTTTTTTACTTTTCAGAATTTTCAAAAATGTCCACATTGCGGAAATGCACTTAAAGTGCAAATCAAAAGAGGTGGGCCTTACCATAGCGCAATGGCGCAATATCCCTACCAGGCGCCGTATATGGGGATGGGGTATCAGGCCCCAATGCAGCCATCACCACCTGTGATGATGTCACTGGTGCAGCCACAGGTGCAGGTGCAGCCACAGGTGCAGCCACAAGTTTAATAAATATAATAATATTTTATAATAAAATTTTTTTTTTATATAATTTTTTATTTTTTTTATTTAAATAATTTTTTATTTTTTTTTATTTAAATAATTTTTTATTTTTTTTTATACATGTCATTTTTTATTTTTTTTTTATATAATTTTCATTTTTTTATTTGTATTGTATTTTTTTTTGTTTAATTTTAATAAAATAAGATTTTTAAAAATTGTGTTTTTTATTATCAGGCATGTCACAGAAATCGATCGCGGAATGGTTTCAATTCCGTATTCGCAAATCGATCGTTTTTACTTTGCGTTCTCTAGATTCCGATCGATTTTGTTTATTCCCAAAAAAATTTTAAATCTCGTTTTTTAACTTAAATGTGGTAAAGTTGTGTAACCAAAACAAAAAAATATGATTTTTGTAATAAAAAGTATAGAACAAAAAGAACGCTAACAAGTAAATTTTAAAGAAAAGTGAACAAAATTTTTTAAAAAGCCTGGAATTTCAATTGTTGTTGTTTTAAATGAACAAATACATTAAAACGCAGTTGAAAAGCTACGCAGAAGAAATCTAAGGGAAGCATCTGATCCTCTGTCATATTCCAGTGTGTAAATATTTTTAACTTTTGTAAATTTTTGACAAAAGTTTTCTTGTTGCTGACACCAACTTTGAAATTTTTAACATTTTAATGAGATAATTAAAAAAACAATGAAATAATAAAATTAATTATTTAATCGTCATTATAAATTAGTAGTATGAGTTTTTTCAGTATAAAATCATAAAAAATAACAATTCCACTTTAGAAATCTAAAGTGGTTTCATTCCGAAAAAACGCATTTTTCGATTTCAAAAGACTAAACAAACAAATCATCAAAAGGGTACTATTTATCAATAATTTGGCACATAGTTCTTTAATTGTTCAATTGTTACCAAATTTGTTTAGTTATTTTTTATTTACGTAAAGGATTTTTGTTTTTTTAATTTAAAACAATTTTTGATAAAATACTGCCGTTTCTAATTGCGCCGCAAAATTATTCCATCTTTAAATTTGCGAGTTAAACAATTATACATATATTTAAACTAACTTTAAAAGAAAAAATATAAAAAAAGAAAATAAAAAATACTAAACTAATAAAAAACGTTATTTATTATTTAAACAAGTAAAAGTAAAGCAAAGCAAAAAATATCCTTAACTGTCATAAAGCTAAAATTAAAAACATTTTTTTTTAATTTTTATTACTTTCTAATATTTAATTTAAATTACTTTCGGTTTAATTTTATTAATTGAAAATTGAAAAGAATAAAACAAAATATTACAAAAAAATAATTAATTTTTATAAACTTAAAAAATTAGTATGATCTCATCATGCGCTATCCACTGAATCATCGAATATTCGAGGTTTGTTGTAATTCTAAATTCTCTTGCAAACGATCTTGAGAGAAATTTATATAAGTTTGCTTTTGCTGCGATGTGGCTGGGAAATAATGTCCGCCATTGTGTTCTAGGATTTCGACATTTTTAAAATGATTAGCCATTCCTTGACTCATTTCTTTGGGTATGATTTCATCGGATAAACCATAGACATGTAGTGTGGGAATGATAATCGATTCTTCGTATGTGCTTTTATGCACTAAACTCCCGGATAGGAAGCCAGAGTATGGCAAATTCCAAAAAAAAAATTTTTACTTTTTCTATAGAAGCAAAATACGGAATTAAATTCCGTGACATGGCTGTATATTATATATACTACCTAAAAGCTTAAATGGATCAAATGTATTTTAATGTTAAAGAAAACAAAAATTAACAAGCCAGATAGAACATCTTTAAAAAACAAATCCAATAAGAAATGCATTTTCAGTTTTTTTTTATGATGTTATGTAAAGTTCTAGTTTAGAGAGAAAATTATGAGAATCTGTGATAACCCACTGTAATATTCCCACTAAAAGTGAATATTTATAGGAAACATTTTTAATTATTTCTATATGCACGTTAAACAACAAAGTATAGTCGGTCAAGCCCGACCATATAATACCCTACACCTAGTATATCTAAATATAAAACAGTTTTTCAGAAATAGGCGTTATATGGACCAAAATTCAGTGTATGATTTCTTTGAATATAAATATTGTGTTAAACTTTATATCGATATAAATACTTTTAAAAGATCTATGGAGGGTAAAGTGAATTACAGAGAGGGTCTTTTATGGGAATTTCGACTAATTATGGGCCGACCATTATAAAATTAGTGGGTCGATTATGTATAGCAACCAAACTGGAGTTGGGTTGCCAATAGGAAACGCAACTGACATCCAAGTTGTTATTAGGCAACTTTCGAGTTTAATCTGGGGCCAAATTACCGCATTCGATATCGAGTAAAATTGATCGCAATTTTCTTATTTGAGATTATGGCATTCGATATCGAGCAAGAAATTTAGTACATTTTATCATAATTTCGATATCGAAATCATTTTTCGATACGATAGCTCATTCGATCACAAATGCGATAATTTGTTTTTCGAATTATCGAGTAGAAAACAAACATTTATATGTTAAAAATATAAATAGTTTAACAACAAAATAACTAACATTTAAAATTTGCCACTTAAAAAATCAAAGCAACCACAAATTCTCGGTTGCCATGTTCGGCAACTGAAGTTAACAGCTTACAGTTGTTAGTTGCCATCTGTAATATGTTTTTGGCAACTGTAAACTCCACTGAGGTTCGGTTGCCATTCGTAATCGACCCATAGGTGTCATTATTTCTGTATATAAGAAACAGAATATAATTGATTACCAACATTTTTAAGAAATTTAAGACCGTTAAAGTGATTTTTGGAAGTGGGCCTTATATGGGAGCTACGACTAATTATGGACATATTTTTATTATTGGTAAAAGAAGAACTCTTATTCACCCCTATCGTGAATAAAAATTCCACATGAAATTTGTTCCCTTTTCACATTTTCAAATTTAAATTCAATGTTAAAAAAATTAAAAGGAACAAATTTAATGTGGAATTTTTATTCACGATAGGGGTGATTAAGTACACTAACGCCACTCTACTTGTCAAGAGCAGTATTAGCCTTAGTAGCAATAACGCATTCTTCGCCGCAAGACTTGAGAACTGTACACTGTAAAGAAACGTTGCAAGAATACATGGTGCAATTAATATACAATATAGTGGCTAATGTAGGATTTTAATGGACTTACCAAAAGCTCTTTGCCGTAATCAAAATCGGTTCTCAAAGAGGTACCCAAGTCACCTGGCAGGATAGAAAAACAAGGAAAGAAATATGTTCTATCTAAAAATGTTGTCAATTCCAAGTAGAATGTTTTAATAAAAGCTATTGTCGCACCATAATTATTAAATATCTTCAGAAATCTTATATTTGTGAATTTATATATGTATGTAGTGTGGTTATTAATTTAAATTATCAGCAATGTCACAGAATTTAATTCCGTTCGGAAGTGGAATTAATTCCGTTTTTTGCTTCTATAGAAAAAGCAAAATGAACATTTTTTCGGAATGAAACCGCTTTTAATTTGCTATGTGGAATTGTAATTTTAGGCCTTTCTAGGTTTCATACTGAAAAAAATTGTTCGTTTTAGTTTTCTATAGAAGCAAAAAACGGAAATAATTCCACTTCCGAACAGTATTAAATTCTGTGACATGGCTGTAAATTTATTTTCTAACACATTTTGTATAAAGAGGTAACATAAATTGCCAAACAAAACATTCAAGGCTGTATATTAAAAGAAGTGACTCATATATTTAACTTCTTAAACTGGCCAAATATATATATATATATATATGTACATATATGCCTATATATATTTAAATATGTTGCGTTACATTATGAATTTCTAGTTTTGTACTTCTTATTTGAGAAAATATCAATGCCAACCATGTGAACTTTAGCGTGACCGTGCTTGCCAGTCTTGGAAGTTGACATTTCAACAATCTTATGGGGTCTACCCTTGAGCATAACAAAACCGTTTTTACGCAATGCGGAACATTGCATAGTATCAGGCATGTGATGGAAATCGAAACCGAATCAGTTTTGAAAGTACATTTTAATGCATTTCTAATCTAATTTTTAAAATTTTTCTTTTAAGATTCTCTTTAGTAGCACAATATCTTTATATTTTATGTGATAAACGTTTTTCAATACAGAAATATTACGAAAAAATTGAATTCTAAAACTCATCCATTTTCGATTTCCATCACATGCCTGTATAAGTTTGTGAAGCACCAGAATCCCCGGCTTCGAAATGATGATTTTCAATTTCGGCCATTATTATAAAATACTTTTATTAAAGTTCAAGTTAAGACCCTGGTAATAAGGCATATATCTGAAAATAGAAAGCAGAAAAACTATAATTAATAAAAAATAACATAAACAAAAAATATTTGTACATCAGCATGTGGATGCAGAATTCCTGCAATCATCTTCAGCATCTTTAATTTTCAAGAAAAAAAATGAAATGCCGCCATATCTTTATTTTGTTCTAAAATATATAATATAAACTTGGCATTACTTTTATATTAATGAAAACTGTGTTGCCACACAGTTGGATAACATTGGTTAAAAAATATTGCGTTAACTTAAGCGTTTTTATCCACCATTTAAATTTCAGATTGTATTTCAGAAGTTTCTAATTTCCCTTCAGAAATATTTAATTATATTTCAAAATCTTAAATTTTTATTTTAGAAAAATTTATTTTTGAAATTTTATTTTATAAATCAGAATTTTTTAATTATTTAGTTCTTTTATTCAACCTTTTTTCAATATTCTATAATTTCTTTTTTTCAAGCAATTTTTATTAATATTTAAAATTTTAAAATTATTTGATGCTGCTTACTGTATACTTTTGTGTGTCTACGATCAAAATTACGATATGTTATTTGCGGCATAAAAAAATCAAAATAATTTCCATATTTTTAGTGACAATATCAAAATACTTTCCATATTTTTAGTGGTATCAAAATTTTCCAGATGTAGGCAAATGGATGGAGGACAAATGAAAAATTATGGATTCATAATCAGAAAATATTATAGTAAGATCCATCATAAATCTTCTTTTTACATGAACCACATTTTTGCTATTTCGTATACTGCTATATTCTATAGGCATTTATGCCTAAAAGAGCGTAATATTTTTTTAATAATCTTTAAATATATTAAAATATTTGAAGTAAAATAGTCTAATTATAAGAAACAAAATATATGCAAATACTCTGCCTCCGAGAAAATAAAAAATTCACGGCTATAAATAAACTATGTATAAGGTCAGAATAAAAAAATACTGGCTACATACCAATTTACAATGACTGACTGTTCTTCTTCTTTTTATGTGCATGGGAGAGGATTTTCGGCTTTCAACAAACTTTTCTAACAAACTTTTAGTCACTTAAACAATATTTTTAATTGATTTAAATATTTTATATAAAATTTGATTAAAAATAATAAAATAAAATTAAATAACAATATTTTAACTTATATAATAAAAATATTTTATGTCATAAAACACTCAAATATTAGCTATCCCCCAAATTGTTTGAGTGACTTGTACGAAATTAGTTTTTGAAAAATTTTGTTCGAACAGCTATCAATACAGACAAAAACCAAGTATGAGGAAATATAGCCAAGACCTTCCTCTACTAGGTCCCGTTTGTAGAATTTTGGCACAAGTCCCCATTTTTGGTCTATAGTCCCCCAAATAGTTTGAGTGACTTGTATGAAATTAGTTTTTGAAAAATTTTGTTCGAACAGCTATCAATACAGACAAAAACCAAGTATGAGGAAATATAGCCAAGACCTTCCTCTATTAGGTCCCGCTTGTAGAATTTTGGCACAAGTCCCCAGTTTTGGTCTATAGTCCCCCAAATAGTTTGAGTGACTTGTATGAAATTAGTTTTTGAAAAATTTTGTTCGAACAGCTATCAATACAGACAAAAACCAAGTATGAGGAAATATAGCCAAGACCTTCCTCTACTAGGTCCCGTTTGTAGAATTTTGGCACAAGTCCCCATTTTTGGTCTATAGTCCCCCAAACAGTTTGAGTAACTTGTATGAAATTAGTATTTGAAAAATTTTGTTCGAACAGCTATCAATACAGACAAAAACCAAGTATGAGGAAATATAGCCAAGACCTTCCTCTATTAGGTCCCGCTTGTAGAATTTTGGCACAAGTCCCCAGTTTTGGTCTATAGTCCCCCAAATAGTTTGAGTGACTTGTATGAAATTAGTTTTTGAAAAATTTTGTTCGAACAGCTATCAATACAGACAAAAACCAAGTATGAGGAAATATAGCCAAGACCTTCCTCTATTAGGTCCCGCTTGTAGAATTTTGGCACAAGTCCCCATTTTTGGTCTATAGTCCCCCAAACAGTTTGAGTGACTTGTATGAAATTAGTTTTTGAAAAATTTTGTTCGAACAGCTATCAATACAGACAAAAACCAAGTATGAGGAAATATAGCCAAGACCTTCCTCTATTAGGTCCCGCTTGTAGAATTTTGGCACAAGTCCCCATTTTTGGTCTATAGTCCCCCGAACAGTTTGAGTAACTTGTATGAAATTAGTATTTGAAAAATTTTGTTCGAACAGCTATCAATACAGACAAAAACCAAGTATGAGGAAATATAGCCAAGACCTTCCTCTATTAGGTCCCGCTTGTAGAATTTTGGCACAAGTCCCCATTTTTGGTCTATAGTCCCCCAAATAGTTTGAGTGACTTGTATGAAATTAGTTTTTGAAAAATTTTGTTCGAACAGCTATCAATACAGACAAAAACCAAGTATGAGGAAATATAGCCAAGACCTTCCTCTATTAGGTCCCGCTTGTAGAATTTTGGCACAAGTCCCCATTTTTGGTCTATAGTCCCCCAAACAGTTTGAGTAACTTGTATGAAATTAGTATTTGAAAAATTTTGTTCGAACAGCTATCAATACAGACAAAAACCAAGTATGAGGAAATATAGCCAAGACCTTCCTCTATTAGGTCCCGCTTGTAGAATTTTGGCACAAGTCTCCATTTTTGGTCTATAGTCCCCCAAATAGTTTGAGTGACTTGTATGAAATTAGTTTTTGAAAAATTTTGTTCGAACAGCTATCAATACAGACAAAAACCAAGTATGAGGAAATATAGCCAAGACCTTCCTCTATTAGGTCCCGCTTGTAGAATTTTGGCACAAGTCTCCATTTTTGGTCTATAGTCCCCCAAATAGTTTGAGTGACTTGTATGAAATTAGTTTTTGAAAAATTTTGTTCGAACAGCTATCAATACAGACAAAAACCAAGTATGAGGAAATATAGCCAAGACCTTCCTCTATTAGGTCCCGCTTGTAGAATTTTGGCACAAGTCCCCAGTTTTGGTCTATAGTCCCCCAAACAGTTTGAGTAACTTGTATGAAATTAGTATTTGAAAAATTTTGTTCGAACAGCTATCAATACAGACAAAAACCAAGTATGAGGAAATATAGCCAAGACCTTCCTCTATTAGGTCCCGCTTGTAGAATTTTGGCACAAGTCCCCATTTTTGGTCTATAGTCCCCCAAATAGTTTGAGTGACTTGTATGAAATTAGTTTTTGAAAAATTTTGTTCGAACAGCTATCAATACAGACAAAAACCAAGTATGAGGAAATATAGCCAAGACCTTCCTCTATTAGACTCCGTTTTTAGAATTTTGGCACAGGTCTCCAATTTGGCCTAATAGGCCAAACATTAGATCGAGTGATTTTTTCATATGTTTTAATTCATTTGCTTAAAAAGCGCTTAATATTTGAGTGTTTTATGACAACATATTTTTATTATACAAATCAAAAAATTGTTATTTTAATTTTATTTTATTATATTTAATCAAATTTTATATAAAATATTTAAATAAATTAAAAATAACGTATAAGTGACTAAAAGTTTGTTAGAAAAGTTTGTTGAAAGCCGAAAATCCTCTCCCATGCACATAAAAAGAAGAAGAACAGTCACTCATTGTAAATTGGTATGTTGCCATATAAATTTATAGAAATTATGTATTAAAGTCATTATTCATACTTGGCAGCACTAAAAATTCGGCCTTTAAAGCAGAAACCACTCATTTGTTCTCTGTAAATTATTCTGAGAGAGCATTTTTTATTTACTCTCTCTGAAAAATGAGTGAAATTAAAAAAGTTTGTTCAAAAAGTTTGTTAAGTTCACGGGTATTTTATTGTCATATGTGCAAAGTTTATGCATCTGTCAATGGCAGCATTGTCATAGAAATTATTTCTAAATGCAACTCTGTATATACATAAATAAACAAACAAACAAATGTCTGCATTATTAACATTTTGGAAAAACAATTTCGGTTGACAGATAAATTCATTGTGTAACAATTGTGTGCCAATGAAATTGTAAGGGTTTCTTACAGTCGTCTGAATTAACAATTTACAATTTTTTCAATGTAATATCTGACATAGCTTAATACATGCTTTTTTATTTATTTTTTAGTAGTACTACCTAGTACTACTGCGACTTTTTCTAAACTTTTAAAAAGTTTTCAATCATTTATTTTAAAAGTCAAATTTGCTTATTCCTATAGATTAGGTTTATATAAGCATGCCCGTTCATGAGGAATAGTTTTCATTTCTTTGGTTTGATTTTGCTAACTGATTAGATTAGTGTCGTGCTAAACAGTTTTGTATGTAGAAGAATTGACTATATAACAGTTTTGTCATAGATTATTTTCCTGTTTAACAGCTTTTTCAACAGAAAATAGTCTGTATAACATATTTAGCTATATAGGGTGTTTTCAGATGTATAGAACTTTTAAATGCAACAAAACAAAGATGAATTTTTTTTAATTAACATGAAATTTACTTTAATCGAAAGATAATCTTCTGGCATTATAATTTAAATACGACTTCTGGCATATGACTAACTTGGGCGTAGTCTAATCTGAAGGTTCAATTTTTTCGATGACTTTTTCCAACATTTGTGGCCGTATATCGGCAATAACGTTGCGAATGTTGTCCTACAAGTGGCCAATAGTTTTGGACCGATCGCCGTAGACTAGTGACTTCAAACATTAATCACATGACTGCTGATAAAATGGCTGCCAGTTAAAAAAGTGCTGCCAACTTAAAGTTCTATACATCGAAAAAAACACCCTATATTAGGAAGTGTTTCGACAAAACTACAACATCTACACTCATACTTACATACATATATCATAAATTATTTGCTTAAATACTAAAAGATGTTAAAACTTATATGCATAAAGTCGAGTCGAGTTGTAAAAAGACCCACCACTAAACTTTTAATAACTTTGCACAAGAAATAAAAACAAATTTTTCATTGCTTAGGTTAGTCATTAAAAGTATAAGTATATAATCTATTTATAACCGCATAGTTTTACATTTCAACTAGCGCTATGTATGTACTTATAAAGACTAGACTCAAATTTATACATTTTAGCTACAGGCAAAATTTAGAACTTTCAGAAAATCTTTAATGTTCAAACCATAAATAATAAAAAGCGATTTTTTTTTCAATTTTTTTTAAGCTAAAGGCAATAATGTTCACATAAAATCCGATGGCACTACAGAATCGTAAAACAAAACTAGTGGCCACAATAACATTATTTTCAGTAATAACTTTATTCTATCAAAAAATCGAATCAGTGGGCAAATATGTGCACAAGTCCTGAGCAATGGAAAATCAAAATAGCAAAAAAATCGTGTATAAATTTCATAAAAATCCGACATTTTATTAATTTTTAAAAACTTTTAAACACAACTTTAAATGATGTTATAAAACGACCTTACGCACAGATCGTAATCAAAAAGCAAACAAACATTTTAATTAAAAAATCCAGGAACTTACTAAAATACTACGTTCAATTACATTTGATAGATTGTGGTTTTCAAACTTAGGCTTCGTGCAATGAAATATCAAAATTGTAGGTAAAAACAGAATATTGTTGAATAAAACCTTATTATCGATGATGGAAGTTGTGTGAAAATGGATCTCAAACATTTTATGTTGCGAGGACAACCAAAAATATAATTATGCAAAAATATATAAATTAATTAAAAAGTCAATGTTTTGGCAAGCTATTTTCAGCACCCCTTTGTCACCAATTCAAGTATGATTCCTCATATTTCTATAAAAAAAAATGCAAGCAGAAACGTTCTTTGCCATGTATTAGACGATGCCACTAAACAGTAACATTTGGCTTGATTTATTTTTGTTTCATTCTTAAAAAGCTGCAATGGTTTGGTATCAAGGAAATTAGGTTGACGTACGAGTATAAGAGAAAGTGCATCTTAGGCAGCGTTGCCAACTTGGTGCGTTTCGCACCATTTTTGGTGCTTTTTAACCTCCTGGCCCACAATGTTGAACGATAACGTTCGCTTAGATAAGACTTAAGACACAAACTTGATTGTGGAATAAACAAACTTGATTGAGTAAAAAATAGATACGATAAAAAGTTTGTGTCTTAAGGCTTATCTAAGCGAACGTTATCGTTCGACATTGTGGGCCAAGCGGTAAATTTTTTGTGCGAAAAATTAGTTGGTACGCTTTTTTGTTAATTTTGGTGCGTTTTTAACATTTTCCGAAAATGTGATGAAATCTTTACTTTTACTAATTTTTAATTGCAGTTTTTTTAATAATTAATTATCATGAAATCTATAAAATGAAAATGGACCCCACTAAATGTAATTTAAATACGAATGTATGGTAAATTAATACTTACTAAAAAATTCGTCACATGAAGGTTATTGTTAAAAACGAATAAGGTGAAAATGATTGTTTAACAAGTAAGAAAGTATAGTCGGTCAAGCCCGACCATATAATACCCTACACCCAGTATATCAATAAAACAGTTTTTCAGATATGGGCGCTAAATGGCAGATATTACCTATTATTGACTGATCATCCAAAAATTTAGTGCCATGACTTCCGTGAATATAAATAGTATGTGTGTTAAACTTTATCTCGATATAAGTACGTTTAAAAGACTTATGGAGGTTAAAGTGAATTACGAAGAGGGTATTATATGGGAGTTTCGCCTAATTTTGAACTAAGCATTATAAAATTAGGTGGCGTCATTTCTGTATATAAGAAACTCATTTTTATTAAATTTTATTCGGATTTATGGTCCTTAAAGTGATTTTTGGAAGTCGGCCTTATATGAGAGCTACGACTAGTTAGGGACCGATCATCATAAAATACTACCAAATTAAATGTTTACATATGAAACATATTTCTGTACAATATTATTTGGATATCAACATTTTGAAAAGAGTTATGCTCTTTTAATTGATTTTCGGAAGTGGGCCTTATATGGTAGCTACGACTAATTATGGACCATTTATTACTCATTTGTGGTGAAATTTGTTTGTATGCTTTCATAATTCAAACATTTATGATCGTTAAACCCCTATTTCGGGAAGATATTTGTATGGTGGCCAGGTGAAATAAGGCAGTTTTGAAACTTCAAAGTTGGTAACGCTGATCTGAGTTTCTTATTTTAGCTTTTCTTGAATATTAATAAATGAGTATCAATTTAATTTTGTTTCATACTCTACAAATATTAAAACATTTATGAGGCTGGATTTTAAACAAAACTTCTTTGAAATATTATTTTAAAAGATTTCAAAGTAACGAACTATTTTAAATATATTGAATAAGTTTTGAAGAGTCATTTTATTAAAATTTTAAACTGTTATTTGGCAATGAAAGTATGAATGACATGTAGATACGTTTATACAGACAAATATTGTATAAAATTATATTCTTTCTGTAACGTCATAATTTTGCTTCAAAATCACAAAAAGCCAAATTACAATTACAATTATTATTTGGATTTAAATAAGAATAAATCATGAAAGGATAGATATTAGCATGTACAGGCATGTCACTTGATTCGATCGGAATGGTTTTAATTCCGTATTTGCAAATCGATCGTTTTTGCTTTGCGGTCTTTAGATTCCGATCGATTTTGTGTCCCAAAAAAAAATTATATCTCGGTTTTTAACTTAAATATTGTAATGTTGTGTAAAACAAAACAAAAAACATATGAAGTTTGTAACAAAAAGTATAACAAAAGCAAACATAAAGAGCGCTTACAAAGAAATTTTAAATAAAACTGAACAAATTTTTTTAAAAATGCCCGTAATTTCGGCTGTTGTTTTAAATCAAAAGCTATGAAGAAGAAATTGAAGGGAAATTTAAGAGGAAATTTAATTTAAATTAAAAAAAATGAAATAATAAAATTAGTTATTTTGTTGTCATTATAAATTATAAAAGTGAATTGCTACACTTTAGAAATCTAAAGTAGTTTCATTCCTTTTTCGTTTTCTAAAGACTAAATTTACAGAAAACCACTTTCGATCGGAATTGAGTTAGCTATGTGATATGGCTGATAATATAAATTCTTTAATATTTATTTAATCTAAAATAATCCGCTTACATATGCATATTTAACTATATAAAAAGAGTGAGTGTAAATGAGACATTGGAACCTTACATTATTTGTTAATATTTCTCAAGCAAATTCTAAAATTCTACCAAATATACTCCGAATACTTCATAACTAATCTTATACCGATCCCTTTTGTACACTTCCAAAAACGCACAAATTTTGAGTATGGCGTGAATTTAAGGTTATCCGTATAAAAAGTGTACAAACATAACTTGAAAGTTACAAAAATAATCAAAAATAATATTACGTTTTATCAATATGAAATCCAAAAAAAAAAAAAATATGTTAAATAAAATTTAATGGTTAATACATTTTATACCTACTTGTCATGTGTTGTGTGGATACAAGAGCACTGTTAAAATGTTTGGCTAATTTTAGAGATACGAGCTCTAAACAAAAACCAACCGATATTTTCAAATTTCGTGAGTTACGTATGTTAGATTTTCGAATTTTTTCTGCCATTTTAAATTGTCAGTTTGTTTTTGACAGATAAAAAAGTTAGTTGTGTTTTGGCCTGCTCTTCGATTTTTTACTATTGGAAAAAAAGAATGGACCAAAGAAACTGCATTAAGTTTTGTGTAAAAAATGAAATTAAATGCGCAAGGACTTTTGAAATGTTGACCTTGGTGTTGGGCAAGTCTACTATGAGCAGAACACAAGTTCAATTGTAGTATAACCGGTTTCAGGAAGGCCGAGAATATGTCAATGACGATGCTAGTCCTGGTCGCCCGATACGTCAACAACCGATGAAAACATTGAAGCAGTGAAGAAAATGATTTTGGATAAACGTCGAATCACTATCAGAGAGATTGCTGATGATGTTGGCATATCGTTCGGCTTAGGCCAAGCAATTTGTACGAATCTATTAGGCATGAAACGTGCGGCAGCGAAGATTGTTCCAAAATTGCTAAATTTTGAGCAAAAACAACGTCGCATGGACATCCCTCAGGAGCTGTTGTACATCGTCAACGATGAACCAGATTTCCTCAAAAAGGTCATAACTGGTGACATGACATTGAAACCTAAGCCTAATCATTCTAATGGATATGTCCAGAAGAGCCAAAACCGAAAAAAGCACTTCAAGTTCGGTCAAATGTGAAGTTTTTGCTCACTGTTTTCTTCGACTGCAATAGCGTGGTGCATCATGAATTCTTGCCACAAGATCGTACGATCAATAAGGAATATGCGCCGTTTGCGCGAAGCAATGCACAGAATTGTGGAAAAACCAATCATGGGTTTTGCACCATGATAACGCGCGAGTTTTTGGCCAAAAACAAAAACGTTATCATGCCACCGTATTCACCGGACTTGGCCCCCGCTGACTTTTTCCACCTCCCAATACTGAAGACACCGATCAAAGGAAAGCGTTTTGCTACAATTTATGAGAAAAAAGAAAAATCGAAACAGCAGCTGTTGGCGATACCAAAAAGCGCGTTTCAGAAGTGTTTCGAGGATTGGAAAAAATGCTGGCATAAGTTTATTTTATCTGAGGGGAATAATATTAAAGGGGACAAGATCAAGATCAGCATGTTTTTGTTCAAGATAAGTTAAAATCCTTATAGCTTGAACATTATGATTAAACTCGTACTTCTCGTTATCAAGATTCAAATCTTGAACTTATTTTTTTAGAGCATCATCACCTGCATGACCAAATGGAGGATGACCAAGATCATGTGCGAGCGCTATGCATTCAGTGATATCCTCATTTAAGCCAAGTCTACGCGCATGAATAAATAAATACTTCTTGAAAAAATTTAAAATTTACATTAGTATATTGAAATATTGAAACTTGTTATCTATCATCAAAACAGTCCAGAAAATGTGAGCAAAATCGTATAACGTTTAGACGTAGCATATCTTTTATTTAAGTTTTGGGTTTGGTTTACAGTTGAAATATTAAAAAAACTGTTGCAAATCACCTTATCAGGATGAAAATCACTTATATAATCCTAACAGAAATCACGTTATTTTTTAATTTTTTCCTTCAATTATGGTGAAACTGTTAAGCAATGCCATATGACAAATTATGCTGAAATTCCTTAAATTATATCAAATATCAGAAATGGCACTTTTTTCGTTTTTTTCTTTGGTGACATTTTTCTTTTGAAATTAACCCCTGCTGTTTTTATAAAAAAAACCACCCCAAATGTTATGAAAAATTCTCCAAGGTTGAAATTATATGTGGCCCCAAACGTTGGGGCCATTTTTCAAAGCGAAAAATTTTCCAAATATGTAAATGAATCTTCACCCAAAATTTTGTAATTTTTATAAAATAGTAATAATGAAAACCTCAGCATTATGCATAATTTTTTTTTTTTTTGTGGTAATTTTTAATTTTTAGTATTTTACAATATTAATGAATGAAATTAGGTCCAAAGTACAACAACAAAATTTCTTGGGGTCGTTTTTTATTCTACGATTTTGGGGTCATATTTCATTTATCTTAAAATGCAAAATTACCCCAAAGAAAAACTGCATTATAACCCCAACGAAAATTAAAAAAAGCCCCAAAGATTTTGTGTTTTTGTAATTAGTATAATTTTTTGGGGTTATTTTTCTTTCCCTTTTTTTGGGACATTTCACAGCGCCTTCTTAAACATTTGAACAAATTTATTTTCCAATGTAATGGTCATCCTAATGTATATGTATGTATTTATGTATGTATGTATTACGTGTAAACGAGTGTTAATAACATAATTATTTAGCACACATGTTTGTACACTAAGCCCAACCGAGTGAATATATTTGACTTAATGACATTTTGTTGTTTTATTTTTCAAGAAGATTATTATTAAGACCCTTAATACTAGGGATGCCAAACGATACTGGTTTTTCAAATCCCGCGATTTGGAATTTTTCCGGATTTTTGTTTTATATGAAAACAAATTGGTTTATTACTAACAAATACTATTTGTTTAAAATAAGTAATTTATCTTAAATATAAATATGTTTCAAAATAAACATTTTCTGTTCTCAAAGCTATCTTTTTTTAATTTATTAAAAGTTTATAAACCATTTATCATTTAAAAATATAATATCATTATGCTGAAATGTTGGACTGACAAAAATAATATGTATATCATATCGCCTTTAAATTATATATTAATTTAAAAGAAATGGAATATGATTGTTCGATCGTAAAATCGCTTCTTAAATATATTAGCGCAATTCACAATCTTGTGCAAATGGTATTGCATCATTGCATTTGCAAAAACGGTTAGCTGTGTATTTTGTTAGTGTAGTAAAGTACAACACATTTATGTGAAAACCCCTATTTTAGTGATAATATTATATTGTTATAATATTTGCACGCCAAGCAGAAACATAATTTCTATTTGCTAAACCACCTACCCAGGAAAACTTAACGAGAAATGAAAGTTTTTAATTTCAAACAAATAATTGTTTTAATTATTCCAGATTCCGGCAGGGATACATCTTTTATTGGACCGAGTGGTAAAAATAAATGAAAGACCAATTCTTGCCAAACGCTTTGCTCTTTCTAAGGTGGTAAAAAGTTGTCAGCTACAATTGTTCGACCAATATTGCTGTACGGCTTTGCGAGTTGTAGCATAACATTTTCACCTTGATTCACTTCTCGTTCTTCTTCTTCTTCTTCTTGTCTACCAGTATACCAGCTTTTATTGCTGTGGATATTTATATTTGGAATCGCAAGCCCACTAGATTTTGATGCTGTATTTCGCTGATGTTGATGGTATGTACTGTGTGAACTTTGATTTTTAACAATACGGGAACAGTTTCTGCTATAAGCAGATTTTTCATGGCGATTCGTTTTAGAAATTATAACAAATATTATATTTGGGGTGAAAAATATTTTGAATACTTCAACTGCAACACTATTTTGTTGTTTCGGACCACGTTGAAAACGCATGATATTTTGTTGATGTATACGAGTTCTAATATTTGGGTTATTTTTACACCATATAGTACCATCCTTACCAAGGAAAGAATATTCGGCAGCATTCTGTTCTACAGTTTTTTCATTTGGTTCGATAACCAATTAATTTTCGATATCTGAGGCATTGTCAGCGTTTGGCATATAATTTAGGATAGACAAAATCTGAACTCTACAACAGCTATAACAATGCAGAGTACAACTACAATGCAGTTTCAATTGAAAAAAAAACACAAATAATTTACATTGTTCTTCATACAAAATACAAGCGTATCTAGCCAGAGACATGTGCTACGTATGTGATACATATGTAGATGAAAAAAATCCACATAAATAGTTTTTATTGTTTTTTTTTTAATGTGCTGTTTCATAAAACTATAGCTAACAATATTTGTAGAGGGTACCTGGAGACTCAAACACCTAACTGATTTAGAAATTTATTTAAATCACAATTAATTTTTAAAAGATCTGGCCAGAAACATGTGGATGACGGAGGGTTAATTCTTTCACGTTTATTTCTTTGAGGTATTTTTGAAAAATTTAAATTTGTGTTGATGACTTTCTAAACAAATAATAGTTTTCGGGATTTATTAATCGGGATTGGCATCTCTGCTGCACACAGTCTTGCTTCTGCTTATTGTTTGTTTTGGAAGGATTGGAGTGATTTAAAATTGATTAAGATTGCTTTTATATTACGTAGCTGTCATTGATAATGAATGTCATCAGAATATTTACAATTATAGGCTGTTTAATGTTTCGTGCAGCTAGTTTTTATAAACATGATTAATCTCTTAATCAGTATCAGTTTTGCCAACGATTTAAGAAAAAATAATTGAAACAGTCTTAAGAATTAGCTGAATTAAACATAATATAAAGGGTGAGTGGTTGAGAAATCTTACCTTACCATTGTATACTAAGTAAGTACAGTATATTTATTATATTGTAAAAATTCTCTCTTAAATTAAATTTAATAATTCCATATACGAGTACGATAAATACGATACAAAAGAAAGAAACTATCTCAAAACGAACAGGAAGTAGCTGCTTTTGATGTTTTATCTTATATTGTAATTGTAATTTCATATAATATAAATAAAACTCCACTATAAAAATGTGGCCAGTATTAAATTAAAAATGCAGTACGCAGCTCCTGAATCGAAAACGTAAGGACATCTAAAGAATTATAGCTATGCTAACTGGTCACTGGTCGATTGGCAGACTCGGCTTACCTTCAATAATCACTGCCGCAGTTGCCAGGATAGTGAGCAAAAAGAAAAAGTATTTCGTCTTCTCTGTGAATGTTCGGCTCTTCACAACTCTAGACTCAAATTTTTCAAAACAAGAACAACGGGTAATTTGGTAAACCAACCAACTTAGAGATTCCTTATAGAGATTTGTTATTACTTACACCAGTATTGATTTCTGGAAGTTTTGTCGCCTGCACTTACAAATACAGGAAACTGCAGACTATTTCATAGGCACTGAATTTCAATTGTACTCGTCTTCGTTTTTGGTCAACATAATTTTCGCATGTATTGGTTAAGTCATTATGCCACAGACCCATCATCACTGTAATGTAGTATATGTGTTAGTCGAAGATTAATTATGCATTCCTCTGCTTCGACTTTTATGCAATATTTGCACTGAGGACCATGTAATGCCTCGTTTGTCACGTTTTCTAAATTTGATGCTAAAATCAGACCGTTTAGTCAAACAACCTGAATTCCAACGAGCCAGCCGCCAATCAGGTTGTTACAAGACCCAACTGAGGGCAGACTGACAGTTTCGCTGAATATGAACCGCTTTAACGCAGTAATAACATTCCGATCAGGTTTTACTTTTTTTATTTAATCAGGTCTATTCGGGAAGTCACTTTCACCACAAATACGTGTTTCATTCACTTTTTGTTATTCTAAAATACGTTAGCGATGTGAGTACCAGAAAACAAACAGAACAGCTATGTTTTTGTTCACTTTGTATGCATTCTAAAATACTTGTTCACCACACATCTACATAATTTTCGTTCGACGCTTGATTTAGCGCGTAAAAATAAAATACCTACATAACTGAAAAATAAATAACAAGCGTATACTTCAAATTTAAGTGATTATATGTATGTATGTACATGCATAAAAAACATACAATGAAAGTTAATTCTGTTTCCTTGTCCAGGTCTAAAAAACAAACATCACCGCAATAGTTCAGAGCCATGGTCATCAATAGCCATGGTTACGCCTGGTATCGACGATTTTCGAAAGAAGTACATTCGGGCTTCTTTTGTCTGTTCATCCATTCTGATACTTATCCATTTATGGCATAATTTATCTTCGATTGCAACTAATTTTAAAAAAGTTGACTGGGAAAAATTAAGATGCCAATCCTTGCTAACTCCATGTAGGTAATTTCCTTCAGCGAAGAAACGAAGGGCTGCTGCCAAAATGTCAACAGGCCTTAAGCATCCAAGCCGTGATTGCTGTTTGAATTTGTCTTCCAATTCAGATAAAATATATGTAAATGAATCTTTGTTGATTCTAAAATTTTTCTTAAAACTTCTTTTTGTATTAGAAGAGGTGATTTTAAATTTGTAATAAACATACATAACTGGCATCATTCATTTTAAATATATCCGGCGTGTTATTTCTTAAATTTTTAATTACTCCTCTAAGATTTTCAGGTTGTGCATTAATTAAAAATGCAATCGAATCCATCTCAATTTTTATTTTTAAATTATATTTTTGTTTTTAAATTTTTCTGTGTATTAATTAGACACCTTTTTTCAATGTTTATGTTTTTCATAAGAGATTACAAGAAATCGATTACTGCAAACGATAATTCCTCACTCGTATTTTAGAATATGTCGGCGACGAAATGTCGAAAGTGAACGTTCGACGACGAAGAAGTGAAGCGCGTATTCCCAAATAGACCTGAATGCCTCGAAACCAGGCCCTTTTATATTGTTTACTATATTTCCCATATTTGCCGCTTCAAAATTATTTTCGCAGTATCTTGTGCCAGCACGAATGAGGTGGTTTCTGCAAATGGAGGGATGGATTTACTTCGGATAAATCGTTGACCATGCACTCTTCTACTCAATTACATTAGTTTATTTTCTATGTTCAGTAACCATTATGTTATCATAATAATTTCTGCAACTTATTAGTATGATTTCAAGACCTTCTGATGCGTTCCCTTTTAGGCCAAAGGAACTCTATAGTATTCATTGGTCGTTACGCTTGTCATCACAACAACATAAAACCAGAACTGGAATATATTAAATGGCGTACTGTTATGAGGCTTTGCTCTGCAAGAAGTTTGTGGAGTAGTTCATATTGTCGCCTTTT
This sequence comes from Bellardia bayeri, assembly GCA_950370525.1. Taxonomy (NCBI): domain Eukaryota; kingdom Metazoa; phylum Arthropoda; class Insecta; order Diptera; family Calliphoridae; genus Bellardia; species Bellardia bayeri. The sequence goes on along the minus strand of OX493264.1, from coordinate 87,551,852 downwards.
TGTAATGAAAATTATTGTTCAATACACAAGTGATGTTGTATGTTGTACATTGTATGATACAACTATCTGATTATGAACACAATTTTGAGCAAAGTCATACGTTTATGTTGTAAAGTCTTGAAACTGTCAGAAGTAAAATACAAAAACAAATATACCAAACTCAATAAATAAATAATAAAACAAATGAGAGAAAAGAAATAATTTCTGCATTGCGTGAAAAATATAAAGCAGATATTTTTACAATTGACTCAAGTATGTTAAAATAAATGATCTTTTTCCCTAAATTAAATGCAAGAGTCTCCATTATTTAAATTTGTAGTTTATTAATTTTATTTTCTCGTTTAAAATTTTTCAATCAGTTTATGATTTGAGTGTTTTATTGAAATACATATTTGAACTTTTAGCAACACTAAAATTACCGTGTAAAAACAGAATTAGGTGTATAAATATCATATATGTATATGTATATTGTTGGAGAGCTTCTATATCATTCTCTCGATTTTAACATATCTAACAAAAATATTTGTTTTCAAAGACGCATAATTTGCTTAATTACAGCCGATTTGAAAATGTTTTAATGGAAATGTGGGTGATGGCAAAATGTCTTTTTTAATATGATTTTAAAATTTCACTAGAAAAATCGATTTTTTAAGGGAAACATTGATGATCCACTAGAAGTATTTTAACAATTTTTTGGAGCCCTATCAAAAAGTAACGTATGTCCTATTATAAGGTTCATAATTATTGTGATTTTTTTTCAATTTTTATTTAATTCAAACTTACAGCATGTGTATATATTCATAATTAAACTGTTTTAACTATTACAGAAAGTCAGTAACCCTTTGGATGAGGCAAAATGTTTGCCGACGAGACATTTGTTGAACTTTAACTTGTTTAGACTTGCCTAAAATGCCATTCACTCCTTTAGTTTTAGTAATAAATATTAATAAAACTAAAAATACGAGTTAAAATTACACAAAAAAAAAAAAAAAAACTCTTCAGAAATGTAATTAGCAAAACCAGCCCAGCTTTTGTAATAGAACTACAATTACAACAAGTCCTTTATTGTTGGTTTTTCTCAAAGTGTTATAACTTTTTTTTGCTTTATTTTTGTTGCAACAAAAATCTTTGTGGCAAAACAATATGAATTCAGACCATAAAATGTATAGTTTGGGTTTAGTTGCTGTTGTTAAAAGGCTTGAAAATACGTTTGCATACAAACACCCTACAACATAAAGTGAAGACTAGTCGAAATGTCGAAACTCATAAGATTGTGGGAAAGAAACAAAGAGTCATAAAAGACCATAGATTGCAAATATTAAACATGTATACACGTTTTAGCGTAAATATTTGACCGTAGCCTTAAGGTACGATCACATTTGACAAATATTTACTCAAAAAAGCGTAACCACTTGTTTAGCACAAAGTTGTTTGACGTTATTTACTCTTACAAGAGTTTTGCAAGATCAAACAGCATCAAATAAATTAAAATTTAATATTTGTTGCGCTTTGGCCTAAATAAGAAAAGTGTTTTTAAATAAATAAACGAGTTCAAATATATGTTATTTAGTATATTTGCCAAGTGTGACCGTATCTTTATTAACATATCATTTAACAAAATAAAAAAAAATTATTAAAATACTAGCAAAATCTGGATATCTTGACAATGACCCTGTAAAATATATAATATTAGTGTAAGTATTGCAAGTAGAATATCGTGTAATTCCTAAAAAAAAATAACAAAAACTGTCTTATTATCAAACAGGTATCGGGACCAATATTTAATGTTGCATAAATAACCAACATATACCAACGTTTTATATTTTGTTAAAATAACTTTTTCAACAAAGTAAATAAAAACATTTTATTTATCAAATTTAATAATTTTAGGCTGAAGAAACCTTTTTCCAATTTATAAAGCATTAAATCAAGTAACCGTTTTAGCCTTCCAAAGCAATTATGTTCTTCCGGCCATTTTCCTTTCAAATTATCGCTGACCCTATTATGACCGATTAACCAATCGTAAAGCTTCTTGCTATAACTTTTGACCCAACATAATTTTTCATAATTATTTATTTATTTTTTTTTTTTAAATTTTGCTACAATACAAAAGCAAGTTCTTAATGGATTTTATAATGAAATTAAATATTTTTTGTGCAAATTTTTGTAGGGTTAGTTTCCTGTTTTTGTTTCTTTTATTTTTATGTATTTTTCTAAAATGTTGTTTCGTAAATCACAGAAGCATAAAATTACTTAAAAATTTGTTCTAGTCTGGTGATAACAATTTTATGTATACATAAATGGTGAAAGCTGGAAAAAGATGTTGAATGGTGTGCTGTTGCTTAAAACCAGCAACAAAACATTGTTCATGGCAGTTATATTATAAGTTATATAGTAAGTTGTTTGTTTAAAAAAAATAAACAAAAATATATATATAAACTAATTAGAGTACCAGTTTTTAAAACAACTAAAAAATATATAGTTTCGATTTATTTTTTCATGCATTGAATTCAGCAAGTTGTATTATTGTTAATTAAGTAAACTAATACACTGCGTTGCATAACTATAAATGCATAAAACTTTTCTCAATGTATGTATAAAGTACAAAAAAAAAACAAATATTATTTCACAAAAAAAAAATATTATTTTTTATTTTACCACTATTGAGAAACCAGGCTTTATGGCCTGGTGAAATAATTGGTCCGTACTTCTTTTAAAACAAATCTGGCCAGAACGTTACAGTCAATGGTGACCGCTATACAGCCATGATTACTGACTTTTTCGTTCATCAATTGAACAATCATTATGTGCAGGAGTTGTGGTTTCAACAAGACGGCGCAACACAGCTTGTGCCACATTTGATTTATTGAAGGAAACGTTTGGTAACCACATAGTTTTACGTTTCGGGTTCCTAAATTGGCCTCAAAGATAGTGCGATTTAATGCCGCTTGGCTTTTTTTGTGAGGATATGTAAAGTCGCTAGTCTACGCCAATAAGACCAAAACGATTGACCTCTTAGAGGCCAACCGATATACGTCCACAAATGTTAAACAAGTCATCGAAAATTTGACCTCCAGATTAGACTACATTCGAGCCAGCCTTGGCGGTTATATGCCAAAAGTCATAATTAAATTATAAATGATCTTTCGAATAAAGTAAATTTCATGTCAATATAAAAAAATGGTTCTGTCATGTTAGCATTAAGTTTGACTTATTATTCAGTGTTTGTGTAGTATTTAATTTATTTATTTATTTAATTCGGTGTCGTGTAGTCCAGTTTTTTAAAATTAAATAATTCAAAAGTACAATACAAATGTCAACCTTGATTCATTATTACGAAAATGAAAAGTACCGCTGATGAAGCGAACGAAACGTTGGGTAAAACAATTATATAAAAAACCAGTAATGTTTTTATTTACATTTGTTAGAGAAAAGGAGGAGAATAATTATTGTTAAAAAATAGCCCATGACAAAAAAAAAAAAAAAAAAAACAAAAAACCTCAATAATAATATAAAATAAATACATTGATCAAAAAAACATATTTGTTTTATTCTATTTCAAAGTTCAATACATTTAAAAAGAATACCCTTTATGTATAAAAAAATGTATTAATGTTTAACAACTATAAATACACTGAAATTAAAATAGCTTAAGATACCAATACTAACTAAAAATGTATACTTTAATAATGTATTAGTACTCCCTTTTTGAATCAACTCAATAATTTTTATCAGGCATATTATTCACCAGACTTATTCTTATATCTTGAGATATAGAACTCTAAATTTGTTAGAATCTCTAAATTTGCCAAATTTGTTACTACAACATGTGAGCGATTTAATTTTTTTTTTTTGGCAACTGCTTTGGCCACTTTTTATATAAACTGAAATTTGAACTTTTTAAAATCACTACGACATGGTTCCTCACGATAAGAATAAATAACAATTATACTTTTTTTTAGCAATCGTTTTTGTTTATCATAAATTGTAATTATAGTTATGAAACACTAACAAGATATTAGTGTACAATTTCTCTCCTAAATTAATAAAGTGGTCTTTAAAATTTTGGATAAAAAGAGACCTTTAACCTTACACTGCTTGTATCTTTGCAACATCTAGTGTAATTATAGTATTGCAATACAATGAATTTACTAACATACGAAATAAAACATATACTAAGTATGTTTAAGTTAATAAATGTATTTTACACAAACCCCTCAAACAATCCAATTCTACAGGTAAATTAGAGTTAATTGAATGAAATAAATAAGTTTTTCAAATAATTCCATATTGTAAAACAAATAACTTTTTATAAATATATGTATATAATCAAACAACAACTTGAAAATATTCATGTATAACAGAAGATAAATTATGAAAACTGTGTCATACTTAAACAGTGTGACTCATATGTCGTCTTACATTTTAGAATATAAAGGTTTTGATGATATTAAACAATTCGACAAGATACTTTTCATAACTTTTATAATGGAACGTTTCATTTAAATATCCATACCATTAAATAACATCTGTAGCTAAGTAAAATATATTTTTGTTCGACTACATATTTATCACACTGTGTCATGTAGCATACATATAAATGAAAATTATTGTTCAAGCAGGTTAAATTTAGTGTTGCTTCTTTGACTCTGTTTTTATTTCTCTCTCTCCTTCTTTTTTTATGGTTTTCCTTGTCGACACAAGTGGAAAATTGCTATAATAAATCAAATTTCTTAATACCGAAATAGATGTTTATTGTCTGCAAAACACCAGTGAATAAAAGAAGAAGCTTGCAATAAAAATAAAAAGAAATAACAACCAGGACAGCTTTAAGAAAAATTGCATGCAAAAATGTTTTATAAACGATATGACGGTATATGTGAAAAAAATATTTATATCTGTTCAAATACGATAAAATATATATTAATAAAAGTTTTATTTGTTAAAAATGTCTCAAACCCACATACATACATAAGCTAAGCAAACAAGAAACAAATTATGTGCTGAATTTATATGTGAAAATTAAATAAAAACAAAATTCAAATATATATGCAGGCATTTAGAAAGTTTAAATAAAGAAACTTTTGTTTTCCTAACTCAACAAGCCAGTTGATATATTTGATATTACTTACTAACCTACATACGAAGATACACATATTGACTATATTCATATCCTTTTTATCCACATCCTGTGTTTGGAATTGCATGGCAAACCATGGCTGTTGACAAACATGTTCCATGTGTTTGAATAATCATAAAATTTTATGATAATCGAATATTGTGTCTACAGAAACGACAAACCCAAAGCATGGAAAATAAATGATTTCTCAATCAATGATTCACTTGCACGTAGACGTGTGGAACACATTAGCAATGGCAGTGTAATGAAGAAAGATTTTTCGACAAAAAGTTTTAAAAAATTTAATATTTATTTTTACATGACATTATTCAACTATGTACTCAAATATACATACGAGTATAAACAAATATCTTTAAATTATCCTTTGTGATAATGCTAAATTTTTGCCCACCGCTTTCTATTTAGTTTAGTTGTAGAAAATCGTACAAGTTATTTATATATGTCGAAGGCAGCAAAATAGAACAGAAACAAAGAATATTATTTTTATGCTATACATGTAAAATTAAATATCTAACCTCAGGCTTAACTCGTAAATTGAGCTTGAATAATAAACAACGTATCGAAATGTTCAATCAAAAGAATTTTTCCATTTCCATTCCATTTTGTATTTTAATTTAGGTCTGTTTTTTATTATTTAGTTTTTGTGTGTTTCTATAAAATTCTATACGAGTACTTTGTTGTTGTCTATTTAAACTTTTTTTTTTTTGAACATTTGGAAAACATGCCAATTTAAAATATTGAAATTTCTGGAAATTGTGTTAAACAAAACGAACGTAAACAGAAGAAATAAAATAAAAATGAGATTCAATTATAAACGTGATAACATTAAATTAAAAATATGTATATCATTCATATATAAATTTAACTGAAATACTAGCCAATTAATATGTTAGCAGAAGTGTAATGCACCCACATTTTAGAACTTAATGTCTCACTTTAACGATGCATTTTTTTAAAGAAAACATGATGCAAGAGATTACGAGTAAATGCTTTAAGTTATATACGATATTTAAAGCGTAAGGAGGCATATATGTAAATATATTATTCATTTGCAAAATATAGAAACGGTCGTAGAAGAAGTTTAAATCAAAGCAATTACGCCTTAGTATGACTAAACACTAGGTTGTGCCAAAAAAATTTTTATTTTTTGATTTTCATGGGTGCTCAAGCATAATTTGAAAACTTATAGGGTAAATTATTTTAGAGATTTTTTTCAGTTTTTTTGGAAAGCTTTTATGTCGAATTTTTGCCAACTTGTGCATTTTTAAAACCTTTTCCGGAAAATCTGAAAAGAATCTCAAAAATACTTTACCCTATAAGTTTTCAAATAATACTTGAGCCCCAAAATTTTTTCTTTTGGGACAACCTACTAAATACTGTATACTATACACGTTATATGGGAGATATTGTGGACCGATCATCCTAAAATTTAGAGTCATGATGTCTGTGAATATAAGTATTATATGTGTTAAACTTTATTTCGATATAAATGCTTTTAAACGATTTCTGGATCTTAAAGTGAATTACGGAGGAGAGTCTTGTATGGGAGCTTCGAACTAATTATGGACCGATCTGCACAAAATTCGTAGATGTGATTTGGTTTTGCTTACCACTCATTTGTGATCAAGGAATTCCCTTTCTGTGGATACAAGCAAATTTACTGGTCAGAGCAATTGTAAATAGCACAAATTTAGGGGAATTCCCTTTTAGTGCATACAATCAAATGAACTTGTCATACATATCTATATTTTTTACATTACTTGAAGTGCAGATCTTTTTTTCTAAAATAACTATGCTTGTGTAAAAACACATTGTATACGTGATTTAATATTATATACCGGAATAGTTGTTCTTAAAAAATCCTTGTTTTTTCACTAATTTCAATAGGTTTAATAGATAAGGAACCAATCATATACTTTGCGTACGATCAATGTCTTTTTTTACACGATTTTTATTACACGAAGTTTCCCTGTAAAAACAGAATTAGGTGTACTAACATTCCTTAAAGTTTTTGTAATATGCAAAATTTGTTGTTTTCGTTTCGTTTGTATGTTTTTAGAACTTGATGTTTTTAGTTTTGAATTATAAATTGTTTTGTTAAATATCAGACAAAAAATAAATTTTTTTTATTAGCTTTATTTTTAGCCAACAACATATGCACAAAGTACTAACTTATACTCATCATTTGTGCTCGCTACTGTATAATTTATCAAGTTTTTCCTAAATGAGGTTTATTTCAGCTACATACATATATGTATACAAAGTGTAAATCCATACACGATTCTAATTCTAAATGTTATTATCTTGGTTTTGTTAGTTTTTGCTTTAATATAATTACTATTTATTATTAAATAAAACCAATTAAAATGTTTACTATAAAATTATGTACAAATATTGATTATATTGTTTGCAGGTTCCGCGAACATAGAAATTCGACAGAAAAATAATATTTAATAAATTGTATTTTAAAAATAATAACTTTTTGTTCTACATATGAAATTAGCATAAAATTAAAATAATGCACAAATGTATATAAACCGCACGTGAAAAGTATAAATGTATACCTTGTATACGTAAATATGTATAGATGTATGTATGTATGTATATAAGTAGAACTATAGATACGAGCAAAATCCAAACCATTTCAATTTATTTTAATTAAAATTTTTTTTTCAGTAAACAATATTCGAACGTGTAATTCACACATTCATACGTGTTTTTAATGTTGCTCAAGTAACAAATAAGAACGAAATAATAAAATTAAATTAAATAAATAATAAACTTTGCTAGTTGTCTGTGAGCTGTTCATTTTGTTGATATTGTTGTGCTTTTGTGTGTTTGTAACCGAAAAAAAAAAAAACGTTGCATTAAATTAAAATTCACACAGTGTGGCAGGCATTAAGTAAACAAACTGCATTGCAGACAATCCCGAATTATTTTTAAAATTTGTATACATACTTACATAAATTGAGACTGAGCTATTTTAAACAATTTTAAATACGTTTAAGTAAAAATATTTGTATGTGATATTTGAAAAAATTTAAAATTGTAAACAATACTTGAAAATGTTACAATAAGTAATGAAACATTAAACACTTTACCGCAGAAGATTTTCTAATGAAATCTTTAAGTGATAAATATCTTTGTATTGCTTAGACAATATATATATTGGCAAGGATGGCATGATTATGGCAAATGTTATAAAACACTGTCTTATTTGGCAAGATGCTTTTATAAACCTAATTGTAAAATTGTTCATTATGTTGCAATGTAGTATATTTTAAAATTAAGGTAGTTTCGTTTGAATACAGCCAATATAAAGTTGTCGATTTTTACGTACAAGGGCGGTTCGGAAACTTCTTAGACTAGAACAGAAACCGCAGTACAAAAAGAAAAAAATCACGTGTTTTGGAAACTTCCATCTGTGCTATGAACACATGCGAAATTTCTTGTCGATCTGGCAATTCCTTCATATAGAAACGATAAGCGTACAAATTGATACTCTTACGCATCGAATTTGCTTTCGCATCGCAATAGAGAGTAACCCCCTTAGATGTTTAAAAAAGACGCATCCGCGATTTTTTTACAATGGAAAAATTAGAAATTTTATGGTGTCATTAAATATTTTAATAAAACAGGTTCATCGAGACAAGAAATTCATAATGATAATGTTAGGTAGGTGAAAGTGTTCCTTCATATGCAGCATATGTACGTGATCGTACAAGCAATGAGGATGAACCACATAATGCACGTCCAAAAACAGCAACAACAACAGAAATTGTATCCAAAGTACATGATATGATATTAAATGATCGACGACTAAAAGTGCGTGAAATAGGTAATATCATGGGCATCACAAATGATCGAGTCCATTTGATTTTGCAAGAAGAACTACAGATGAAAAAGCTTTCTGCAAGATGGGTGCCGCATTTGTTAACAGTTGTTTGAATCGTTTTAAGAAAAATAAAATGAATTTTAAGCATGGTTCTATAACTGTTGATGAGACATGAATCCACCACTATACTCCATAGACAAAAGAACAATCCAATGAACTGAAGCTGGAGGAAGTGCGCCAAAGAAAGCAAACACAATTCAATCGGCTGGTAAGGTTATGGCAGCGGTTTTTTTGGGACTTCAAAGGTATTTAAAGGCCTTGAAGAAAACTATTTTAATCAAGGGATAGAATTGCTAGATAACCGTTGGACTAAATGTATTGAAGGCGATTATATTGAAAAATAAAAATGCTTTTGAAATTTCAAACTATTCTCTTTCTGTGCTAGGCTAAGAAGTTTCCGAACCGCCCTCGTATCAAATAGTACTTCATGTTAAGATGACCGATATTTCTGAAGACGTTCTACCACAAATTTAGAAAAAATTAGAAACCCCTTCGATTCAAATATGGTTTTAAATTATTAGCATCGACATTTCCTTTTTTTTTTGGTCAATATAAATGAGATAATACTAATATCTATTATCTGTGTTTAATTCTATGTATAATTAATATTTTTATGCGGTTTTAATATATTTATATATTTTTAGCTTTCATTATTCTCAAGTATTCAGTATCATAAAACATAAAATAAGCAAAAATATTAATTTATATCATGAAGAAATAGAAAATCCTTGAACTGCCTTACATACGCAAACAGATTCATATTAGGTGATGAGAATACAAATAAGTATGTAAAAACTCAAGGATAACCAAATTTATGTTTTATTTATGTGCGAGGCAAATTTCAATTATTTTGGAAGGAAATAATTCCTACCTTTAAGCCCCATAGTGCCTTCAACCATAGTGCTGGGAAAACTCTATTTTTTAAAAACGTTTTCATAGCCTTTATGTTGAAACCATATAAAATTACAAACTCCATTCTAAAGCGAAAGCTTTCCAGATGAAAATGTATTAAAAATTTATTGACCTTTTGCTATTCACTTGAATTTGGTCTCAAATTGAGTAAATATTCCCACTTTTCATTACATGGAGTCTTTAAATTCTCTGGGCTTTTCGGAGCCAGCAATATTGTTTAAATTTGCATCGTTTCAGTCATGTACTGTCCAATTTCTGTGCTCTCTCCACTTATTGACTTACTTTAACTTGTTTAGCTATTACCCGCGTAGAATAGCTACATTTTACCTTTTTATATTTTTTTAATATTTTCCTCAATGGCCCTTGAGAGTTTATTCATTATTTCTTACAATTTGTATTATAATTTTATTTGAGTTGGATAATTTGCAAAACGTGTTTACCACAGCCAATTAAATTAATATTATACCACAGGAAAAATTAAATAACCTCAAAAAATTACTCTGATTACAAAAACATAAAATTGTTGGGCATTTTTTTTTGTTAGGGTTATAATGCACTTTTTTTGGGTGGTAATTTTGCATTTAAAGAAATTTAAAAAATTACTCCAAAATCGTAGAATGAAAAAAGACACCAAGAAATTTTGTTGTTGTCCTTTGGGCCTAATTTTATTCGTTTATATTGTAAAATACTAAAAATTAAGAATTAACCTAAAAAAAACGCATGCAAAATGCTGGGGTCTTCATTATTACTATTTAGAAATATTTTATAAAAATTATAAAATTTACGGTGAAAAATCATTTACATTTGGGCAATTTTTCGCTTTTACAAATTTGAGGTCACCTTTCATTTTAACCATGGGGGGTATTTTTTTTATAACCTTTGTGCTAAATTTCATAATGCAATGTTACTCCCAAATTTGAGCCTTTTTCGAATTTTTTCTTTGGAGCTATTTTTCACAGTGCCTTTTTTCAAGCCACAAGCAAAATAAAAACATAAAAATTTTACGATAAGCTTTTGTTTTGTGCAAACATTTAAAAAAACACAGTTGTGCAAAATTGAGTACATGCAAGTTTTATTGTACTAATTGTTTATTTCCGAAAATTATTATTTTCAATTTTGATTTATTTTATTTTGTTAAATATTAAACCTAAAATGAATGGCAAAAGACATTTTTCAAATTTCTTTATTAGTTTTATATATTAATGCAATAAAAAGTGCATAAGGCACAAACATGTACTCATATGTGCGCCTCACTGTATATACTTTTCACTACGATTGAAACAAGAGACGAAAGCGTTTCTAAAAAGATTATTAAAAAAGCTTTTATAGTCACACTAATGTTTTAAACTTTAATGGGCACAGAATTTTGTATTTGGAAAACTAAAGCAATACGAGCCATCTAAATTTGACGTATATCAAATAATCTTAATACTTGTGGAGCAAAAAACAATGACAATTTTAAATCCCAAAACAAAAATTCAAAACTATCACAAACATTTTGTTTTGTATTTTTTTGTTTTGTTATTTTGTGGCTTTGTTCTCAATTTGTTGACACGGGAATATTGTAATATTTTCCATTAACAAAATTACAGTATTTGTCATTTGAGGCAAGAAAAGCAAACATAATGTATCTAAGTAATAAAAAACACGTTAATGTTTAATGTTTAGCTTTTAAAAATTAATATAAAATTGTTTAGAAATAGAGAAATATTTTTGTTTAAGTTTAGACTGATAAAATTAAATATTTTTGTTTGCACAATATCATGTAAGAAATTTAATTTCGTTCCATGAATATTTAGCATATTAAATCAATATACATATTTCATTTATTGCTTCCTTGTACTTGAACTTTTGTAATTTTTTTTTTTTGAATTTTTTCATGATTCTCTTTGAATGAAAGGGAAACGAATCCATTAAAAACAATGTAATTTCCATAATACTTAGTACTTGGTTTTACAAATATGTCATACAAATTTCTATTTTAAATGACACTGAATGTGGGTCACTTGAGATACAAATGATTGTATTTATTATCTGGGCAACATTTCCATATGTACTAAAGACCATATACGAGTATATATATGTACATATACAAGCACGGGTATGAATGCATGACTGTGAATAAATTGCTAAACATTTCTCTTTCATTTAGACTAGGTTCTTTTATTTTCTTTTCTTTTTATTTTGTGGTGCAGTTCAGTAGAGTTAGATTTATTGTTATTTTAGTATTTGTTTTAGTTTAGCACAAAAACTCCCAGAAAACCTTGAACTAGGTTCTAAACAAAAGCATACCAGAAAACATTAGAAACACTAGTTGTTTTGAGAAAAACTGCAAAACTTTAATAGCAACATGTGCCTGTTTTTATGTTCGTCATGGTGTGAAGGTTACTATTCAAACACATACATAAATCAAATTGTAACTCAAAGATTTTTGTTTAAATATTATAAACTTTTAAACAAATCAGAGACAAACAAATGCATATTTCACTGCGTTGCAACCGATTAGAAAACAAAACAAAAATAAACCTATGGAACCATTCCACAAACCATTTGTACTGAAAAACTAGTTAAACTTGTATGTGAGTTACAGTTGTGTGATTTTGGTCACTCAACATCATTAACACTTGGTTTAAATGTTAAATTGTTACAGAAACCCCACATAACAGACTATCACACTCACAATCCAGGACATTTTATTGGTCAATTGCCATTATTTTTAAGCACAGTTTTGTGTTTTTGTAATGTTATGTGTCTGTGTCCTTGAGCATATTTAGAACATTTTAGTTTTGTTTGGTTTAATTCTGTAAATTTGGGTTATTAAAATAAATTATTTTTTAAATAGTTTTGAAATTGCGCACAAAGATTTCTTAGTTTATTATAATAAGTTGTATGGTAATGTAAGACAAATTCTTTTCAACTAGAACTAATGTATAAACTTGAGCTATAAAATACAAAATCTTTAGGTACGGTTACATTTGGCAAATATTTTCCAAAAAAGACGTAACCACTAAATAACATATATTTGAACTCGTTTATTTATTAAAAAAAAAAAGCTTTTCTTATTTAGACCAAAACACAACGAATATTTATAATTAATTTTTTGGTGTTGTGTTATCTTCCAAATTTCTTGTAAGAGTAAACAACGTCAAACAAATTTCTGCTAAAACGGTTTTTTGAGTAAATATTTGCGAAATGTGAACGTACCTTTAGTATTGGTGGTTATTGTGAAATTCAAGAAATTGTATTCTTTGCATGAAGCTTAATCTAAAGTAGTGACGATAACGACAAAATAATACAAAAACGCCGCAAATTTAACTGTCTGGTGTCTGCAACCTCTTGTCATAAAATATCTTTGGGAAGTTTTTATTCAATGCAACCAGCATCCCATAAACTTCTCCGTGCCTCAACTTCCTCGATAAGTGTGGTCATGTGACCACTTGCACTTTTTGAATAGTAATTGATACCTACTTTTGTTTGTTTATTAATATCTGTAACTAAAGAGTTGCAAATAGAAATAATTTCTCTGGCAATGTTGCCGTTGTCAGATGCATAAAATTACAATGTACTGAAAATGCTTTTTATGACAACGTTACCATTGTCAGATGCATAAACTTTGTACATCTGACAATAAAAAGTGTTTTACAATTATCTTACAATGGCACAAAATGTGTTCACATGATTGTTAGATGTCTGACAATATTTTTGTCTTACAATGCACTGAAAACGCTTTTTCTGACAACGTTAGAAGACAAAAATTGTAAGTTCACACGAATGTTAGATATTATCTGAACATTTTTCTGACAATATTGCAAGATCTGACCACCGCCCTTTATAGTGACTTTCGTTAAGAGCCATATTGTGTATGTAAAAATGACGAATAGCTTTCGGCCCCAAGGGCACATCGTGTGCAGCACTGGTCTAATTTAACCATAAGAAGGCTGCTAAGAAAATTCCAGACTCTTACTCGACAAAAGATATTGACTTTGCTGGGAACAGTTAAGCCAATAATCTTTGCTCTTAGTTGCACTATTTAAAGATATACTTGTTTAAGGTGATTTTTTTCTAATGTGAAAAAATTCAATGTTGAATGTCCAGATGATTTCAACAGCTATTGGAAAGACACACAAAAGGAACGATGATATTGGTTGATGCTTGATTTGGCTTATTCACGCATCAAAATTAATTCATCTGATTACGAAAAATTACAAGAAGAGAAATTAGTGCCATTTTTAGAAAATATTAATGAAAAACAACTTATTATTCCACAAGACAACCAATACATGTAAGTCGTCAAACAAACAATGGCCCGCATGTTCTTCAGATCAGAACCCCATTGAGAACATTTGGGGAATATTAAACCGTCGAATTTATGCTAAAAATCGGCAATACGAAAGCATATATCACGTAAAGAAAGCTGTTATAGATGACTGACGATATAAGAATAAATTTGGTTATATAGTATGCCTGATTGAATTTTTAAGTCGATTCAAAAAAGGAGGTCTAACACATTATTAAAGTCGAAATTTTTTGTGAATATTGATATATTAAGTTATTTTAACTTTAGTGTATTTATAGTTATGAAACACTAAGTAATTTCTTTATACATTTTTAATAGAAAATAATATTAATTATTTTTTTTTTGTTACACATGAAAGAGTGTCTCAAAAACTATCGAAACCAAAAAAAAAATGGAAAATTTTTTTTGAGTCAATTTTTTCATAGACCGGGTCACATATAATATTTCAAAATACACATTAAAGAAAACAGAAACAATATTATTATATTTTTATTTTGCAACATATGTTAAAATGTTTAAAAACTATAAAAAGTAAATTACTTAAGTTGAAAATAATAAAAAAGAGTATTAAAATTTAGTGGTTTTAGTGTAAAAATCGATAAAATTTTATGACATTTTTAGTGTTTAAAAATACAAAAAAATCGTGGTAAAGAATTAAACTGAAAGGAAAATTATCAAAAAGTAATGAAAACAAATTTTAATTAAAATAATCGACTTCTGAAATACCGTTCACTTAATATAAGTATTGTAGAGATCCAAAAATATTACCAAAAATTAAGGTAGTCTAGATTATTTGCGTTTTTTTCCCTTATTTTCCATTTAGGTTTATCCGGAATTAGATCTCTTGCATTAGAAAGTTTATTTTTTAATCAGATTGTAAAGAAGAATTTAAAGAAAGTATTTTAAAATAATAAGCACATTTTTTGGCATTTTAGAATAAGTTTTAGCATATTTTAGCTTATTTTTAAACTGATTTAGCCGCTTAAATTTTTGAGATCTGGCCACACTGATTTTGAATCCACATTAATTTCTGGCGGCATCTAGAGAGGGCAATCGAAAGTTATTTTCTATGGCCGTTAAAACTTAATTTTGTCATTCTGCGTATTAATAACAGCGTTCTATCAACACTGTTTGTAAATAGAAACTTCTACTAATGCAAATATTGCTAAACATGTTGTATGTTGATAACGGCCGTTAAATTTAAATTGAAATACAATTCCGTAGCAATACAATAACACTAAGTCCAAATAAGAAACACTGAATATTGATATTCTGTAATTGTCATCATATTTTTTAATCTGCGCAGCTGAATATTCACTCGAACTTGTTTTGATTACGAAAAACTAAAGAAATGCAAGGCACCTGAATTGCTTTACAACGATGCTCCAACATTTTTTAATATTCTCATATGTATATATTATTTATAAGATTGCAACAAATCTATGGCTTTTATTTATTATCTACTGTAAACTGATTTAACTTACATTTATTGCAACATTATTAGAAAAACTCCTTAAAAGATAAAACAAATTTACAGTTTTTTATTTAATTCTTTTGCTGACTTTAAAAGTTGGCTACAACTTTTGTATATTTTATATTAATTAACTCTACTATTAGCAATAGTAAAGTTTTGCCAAAACAATATTGCACATAAACACATACATATATTAAATGGTTCTTAAGGAACTGAGATAACACAGACACGTAATTATGGATTCATAGTAGAAGACATAAAATGTTTTTTAAAATCTAGTGCTGAGAAATTATAGTTTATGTATTTAGGTAATAGCTTCATTTTCATTGTAATTGGATAAAGAATGACTAAATTTAAAACAGGTTTAAAATTTAAAAAAAAAATGTATATTTTACATTACACTTTAAGAAAAGTTTTGTGCAAATTTTAAAACTAAATTTTTGTATTTTGTAATACAACAGAATTTTCCAACTACTTGCATACATCTTTATCAGTCCAAAAACTTTTATGATATTTATTTAAAATATTTAATTCTATGCAATAAATATACAAATACCAAGACAAACAAACATTTATAACAAAAGCCAAAAAACTACCATGAAAAAATATGCAGAAACTTTAAATGTAAAACAAACTAAAGGAAAGAAAAAAAAAATGAGGAAATATTACACAGAGTGTCATCAACTTTGCGCAAGGTGTTTCGTAGAACACAACTGCCAAGACTACGAGTATGCTAAAGTTATACAAAAGTTATTTTTTTGTATAGTTCTTAAACTATATTTTGTTCTTTTTTTTTGTTGCTAAGTTTGAAAAAAAGTTTTGTTTTTTTTATCTATTCTTTGGCTGTATCAGATTTCAAACACCGTGTGTTCTTACAAAAAAAACCAAAAGAGCAATAGTTACAAAATACGACTAATGGCATAACAATAGAAATTTGAAATATGTAAAATATTTGGCTAAAGTATTAAATTACGAGTAAGTTTAACACTTTATTAGTAAACAAAGAAGATAAATACAATTTTAGTTTTTAAGTTAAGCATGACTATAATTTGGGTAAGTTTAGGTAAGTGTTGAAGGCATTAGATTTAACATTGGAACTCATTGCTCTATGTAAGAGATAATGAGCAAGAAATCACAACCTGCGTTTTTTTTTTTTTGGACAAGAACCTACCATGTTGTTTTCAATAATAATCTTTTAATCATGATTAAACAAAAATAGATTGAGGTTCAGATTAGGCTTGCTATACGGTCTTAAATGAGCTGCATTGATCTAAACTATTAGGCAGCTAAGAGAAAACTTTCCAACCACTTCTTTCTAAATAGTTTACAAGCGTTTTCATGATCTAATGTAATGCTTTTATGTCCGGTCACATATTCTGGGCGTTTATCGCCTACGTCTGGTCCGATAATAGATCGGACCCTTTTTGTCCCTCCAGTTAAAGATCATTACCGTAACGCCATGAATATTTAGTTTTGGTATCGATTCGGCTGGTTGATCGGGCTTCACTTACGTTCTCTTGATTCGGTTCAAAACTTATTTGCTTTTATAGTATTTAAGAAGCATTTTGGACATGCGATATCCTCTTTCAATGACCCTGTGCTTCAGTTTAAATGGTATCCAATATCCTTTTGGGTAAATCCTGCTGCACGCTTACGTTTTAACATTGCTGCTTGAGTAGCTCCCAATGGGTTTGGAAATTTTAATAGAATAATGCCTCCAATTCTTGGTCTTTCAATCTTTTTTGATTAGCCTGGGCGATCTTTGTCTTGAGTGTCAAAATTGCCATTTTTGTACCGCGCCAACAATCTCTAGCACAATAAAATTGATGAAACATTTTCAACATTTTCAAATTAAAGAAGTAAAAGCCGCATTTGACTCATTCTTGGCACAAAATTTAACATTTTCGAAGCAAAAACCAAACTTTGTTTTTTACACTATAATGTGCAATTACATGGTGTAACAAGGTGAGGGCAACACAATACAGAAACAACAGGCATTTTGTTTGTGTAAAATAATGGACTACTGTCAAAAATACTTGAAAATTTCTTACTTTTGTTATAAGTAAATTGTAAACAAAGTCAGTCAGCTGTGCTACTACACTTACCTTGTATAGTTACACCATGGTTCAATTACTTAGTGAAAATAAATGATAGATATAAACCCTTTAAAATTACATATAAATTACTTAAAACCCGCTTTCAAAAGATACACATGTGTTAAGAATCCCGCATTTCTATGCCATACATCAATAATAAATTTCCCAATTATAAATAAATAAATTATTAAATGTTCCATGCTGTAGAATAAATAATGTTTAATTGCTTGTTTCTCGAATTCAAACGAAAGTTAGTCAGTCGAAGTGAATTTAATTTCTATGTCGAAAACTTTTGTTTGACTGAGAAATTAACTTATCTCAATTTATTAACCGAATTTTGTATGAAGGAATTCACGTTGTCGTTTGACATCTTGTTCGAGAGCTCATTCGTATACGACCATATGCTTAGAAAGCGAACGAAAATATTATATTATATTATATTGCGAGCAAGAATGTCGTGACAATAGTTGATCATATTAGCCTTACTATCTTTAATTAAATCCTAGCTACTCAATATTGTTTGGAGAATTGCTCATAGTTACTCTAAACTTTTAAGTTTACAAACAGAAAAAAACGTTTTTACAAATATCTCTTTACGTTTTGTATCTTATTCGTCTCAGAGACAAAAACATTCAGGTTTGTGACGGAAATCGTAAAAGATTGTGATAAATTTATTGTTATTATTAAAACTTCTAATTTCATATCTGTCCACAAGCTTGTATTACATTTGTTGACTAAATGTTTTTAAAATTAATTTGTATTAGTCCTCAAGGACTTTAATTGAAATCAATTAAAAACATTTGAAATCGATCATTTTGATTTATAATTATAAAGCTCATTTAGCAAATTTCCACAATAAAAATTAATATAAGAAAATCTTCCACATATGTATGTATATGTTTATCGGAGACGTAAAAAATACATTCATCATTTTATTTTATCAATCACAAAAGAACTTAAACAAAATTTACTAACGAAGACGGATCTAAACCAGAACGTTTTGTTACATACGTACGTGTTAAGGCCTGGGCATTAGTAACATTTACTCCCACCGTATTAAATAAAGTCTCTATATTTAAGCCACAATTCAAAGCCACTGAGAAGCCTTGAATAACATTGCCAGCATTTGGTCCTATAAAATGTATGCCCAACACCATTTGTTCAGCCTCACGTTGGGCAATTATTTTTATGTAGCAGAATTCAGTTACCTTTTCGGGCAAAGAAAACTCCAATGGTTTGTAAAAGCTATGATATACTTCAATATTTCCCTCACCATACTCCTGTATAGCTGCTTCCTCTGACTTGCCCACAAATGCATATTCCAAAGGTGTAAACAGAGCTGAGGCCACATTTTCGTAGTTAAGTTTTTGATTAGAGTCGGAAAATAGTCTTTGGGCCAAGAGACGACCAGCCATAATAGCCACAGGAGTTAATTGAGGCCTTCCTTTGGTAATATCTCCAACTGCATATACATTTTTTACATTTGTACATTCCTCATCATTTACTACTAACAAGTCATCCACTACTACCAAGTTGATAGCATCAATATTAAGATCTTTTAAATCACCCTTACGGCCAGTTGCCCAAATGACAGTGTCAAATACCTCAGATTCTTCTTTGCGTAATTCGACATTCTCATATTTAACCAATAGACGGCCATTTCCAAGTTGCTCCAGTTTTAGGGGCTTATAAGGTATCAACAATTTTACACCCCTTTCTTTCAACGAATTAGCTATAATAGTGGCCATTTGTTGATCAAAATTTCTTAGAACTGTTTCTCTCACCATAATGGTTACATCAAAACCAAATGAACGTAGAAATCCAGCACATTCCATACTTATATAACCACCTCCCACAATTAAAGTTTTACCGGGCGGCTTAAGCCAGCTAAACAAATCGTCACTGGTAATGCCATACTCTCGAGCACCTGGTATGTTTGGATACACTGGACGTAAACCAATTGCTATAACAATATATCTCCCCGTGTGTCGCACCACTGTACCATCCTTCATTTTCACCCTGACTGTATGATCGTCTATAAATGATGCCGCTCCATTGTGATATTTAATATTTTTGGTACGCAATTCAACTTTGATCACCCAGTTTGTGGATTTTATTTGATTTTGAACTTCTGTTATAATTTTGGTCCAATTTATGGTGATATTATCTTCATCGGGTATTTTCCAGCCATACGACGTGGCATCGTGCATGGCTTCACCTAGTAGAGCTGCCTCATGCATTAATTTTTTAGGGATACAACCCACGTTTACACATGTACCTCCAATACCCCAGCTGCAGCCTCTGGGTGTAGGTTTCACATAATCTATACAAAGAACTTTGGCACCCAATTCATTTGCTTCCTTGGCACATGCTAAACCTGCTGAACCTCCACCAATAACTATTATATCATAGTCGAAACTTGAAACATTTGACATTTTTAACAATTTATTGTTTGTTATTTTTTTAATTAATCAAAAAATTATTTACTATTTCCCAAAGAAAAATTCAACAGACCTTTCTGAATACGAGGGCGGTGCGGAAACTTCTTGGCCTAGAACAGAAAGTTAACTGTTTTGGAAACTTCCATCTGTGCTATGAAAACACGTTAAATTTATTTTCGATCTGACAACTCCTTCATATAGAAATAGGTGTTCAAAAAAGACGCATTCGCGATTTTTTTACAATGGAAAAATTAGAAATTCGTGCTGTCGTTAAATATTTAAATCAAAAACGTTTATCGAGACAAGAAATTCATGATCAGCTCAATCATGTATAAGAAATCCGCGGGAGTTTTTTTCCCTTTTTATTTTCTTAACATTGAATTTGAATAGGAAAAATGGGAAAAGGGAAAAACTGCCGCGGAATTTTTATTCATGATTGGTATGAATGATATGTTAGCTGAAATTGGTCCTTCATATGTAACAGTAAAAAAAATGGGTTACGGAATTTAAACGTGGTCGTACAAGCAATGAGGATGAACCACGTAGTGGACGTTCAAAAACAGCAACAACAACAGAAATTGTAGCCAAATTGAATGATATGGTATTAAATGATCGACGAATGAAAGTGGGTAAAAAAACTAATGAACATTATGTATCTTAAATGATCGAGTCCATTGAATTTTGCATGAAGAACTACAGATGAAAAAGCTTTCTCCAAGATGGGTGCCGCATTTGTTAACAGTCGACCAAAAACGCATAAGAATGAAAATGTCTCAAGCAGAGACAAAAGAACAACCCAAGCAATAAACTGAAGTTGGAGTAAGTACCCCAAAGAAGGAGAAAACAATTCAATCGGCTGGTAAGGTTATGGCAGCGGTTGTTTTGGACTTTAAAGGTATTTTATTAATTAATTATCTGCAAAAGGGTAAAACAATTAATTCAGAGTACTACTGCAGCATTTGGGATCAATTAAATGTAAAAATTCGGAAAAAACGTCCTGGCTTACAACACAAAAGAATAATTAATCATCAAGACAGCGCACCAGCGCACAAGAGTGTTTTAACAATGGCTTAAATCAACGAATTAAAGTACGAGTTGCTTGGCCACCCATCTTGTACACCTGAGTTAGCTCTCAGTGAATTTGACTTGTTCCGAAATTTAAAAGAATTCCTAGTTGGAAAACGTTTTATCTCAAATGAAGATGCAATTAGAGTTATTAACCACTAGTTTGAAGGCCTTGAGGGAAACTATTTCATTCAAGGGATAGAATTGATAGATAAGCGTTGGACTAAGTGTATTGAAGTTTCAGGAAATTATATTGAAAAATTAAAATGTTTTTGAAAAACTATTTTCTTTCTGTGCTAGCCTAAGAAGTTTCCAAATGGCCCTCGTAGAATTTGTTTAACAAATCACAAAAAAATATTTTTTAAACAGCTGGAATTAAAATATTTATATTTATTATTGAATTAATTTTCAAAAATATGAAAAAAAATTTTTTTAAATGGAAAACGTTTATGATTTTTACATGCTTACTTATTTGTAAAACTATAAAGGTGGATTCACCCATTTGTTGCGTACAAAATGTTTTTAAGGACAAACGTTTTTTTACTGAGATTTTTTTGCAACACGATTCATTCGTTTCGAGCGATTTATCTGGAAAATCAAAGCTGCCATATGTAAACGAAATCTATTAGTTTTACAAGTGGTATTACTGCGGCCATTGATTCATTTTGCTTTGGTTTTTAAGTGTCAAAAGACAAATATTTAATTATTTTAAAATACTGTGTATTCAAAAAGAATGATAAAAGAAAGTGGCTTTTGCTGATGTATTGTATTGATGTTGCCCCATCAATACAATACAATTACTCGTATATAAAAAAGTGTAACCTATTGTCAACTCAGTTCATTTTTGTCCAGACAAAATATAAAATTAAACCCGTTCAGGCTGAGAGTTGTTTGTAAAAAATATTTTTTCTCTCTCAAAAATAGGGGCGTCTAACTTTACAGGAAAAAACTTTATCCGAAAAAATATTTTTTGTTCGGAACAAATGGGTGAATCCACCTTAAGAATCAACATAATTTCAGAGAAATATGTATATCCGGACCTTATTATAAACTTGTGGTCTTTCCAAATAAATGCTTCAAAGTAAAATTAAATAATACTGGCAAAAAAAAATTGCATTGAAAAACACCATAAAATATTGGTTCAGTTTAAATAGTTCAAACGTTGTATGATCTAGAGAGTTCTGTATATAGGTATAAAAGTAATTTAAAATGTGGTAGTACTGTAATATTGCTCTAAATCACAAATAAAGGCTACTCTGTTATCACTGAAATTTCTAACCAAAAATCAATCATGAAGTTATCAAATAGGCTCCAGTTCCTTTAAAATAATTCTAAATTGCAAATAAAGAATAATCTGTCATCACTGAATTTTCCTACCAAAAATCTGTTTTTTTATGGAATCTTAAAATAGGTTCTAGATCCTTTAATACTGCTCTAAATTTAAAATAAAGGATACTCTGTGATCACTAAAATTTCCAACCAAAAATCGATTTTCTGGATGTTATTATAATGTAGGCTTGAGATCATTAATTACTGCTCTAGATTCAAAAAGAAGGATAATCTGTGATCACTGAAATCTCCTATCAGAAATCGATTTTTTATAAGGAATTATAAAATAGGCTCTAGATCCTTTAATACTGCTCTAAATTGAAAAACAAGTATAATCTAGTTTCACTTTTTCAACCAATATTTGGCCATTGCTAGCAAAACAAATTCTTTAGATTCATTTGAATATTTTATTTGTATAAAATACAATCATAATAATTTTGTACGTTGTAAGTTGAAAAATATTAAACTAATTAATTCAAGTTGATACTTTATTAAAACAACAACGGTCATTAGTAATTAACTTTTTTTCATTTTAATTCAAAAAGCTTGTTTCAATTGTATCCTTAATTATCTGTATAATTACAAATATTCATAAGACAAGGTCATAAATGTTTTAAGTACATACATTGTAATTTCAAATGCTTAAATATTTATTTATGCATTAAATACTATGACTGCTGGTAACGCAGTCATATTTCCCAGCATTTGATACATGTTGTATTGTACGCAGACAAGTTCTTTACACTGGAGTCTATAAAAACAAGTATACAAAGTGCAACATTTTCGGAATAATTGTTACATTCTTGTGAAGCTTACAGGCTACAGATTTTTCCTTATATAACTAAGACAAAGTACTTTTTTTTGCTTTGCTTTCTTTTATTGGTATATCGCTTTCAGTGTAGAATTCTGGTTAGTTCACTTGTGATTAGTGGATTTTGTGAAAGACAAATATGCTAAGTTAGCAAATCAATTTTATAATCAAAATACTCGTAAATGCTCAAAGAGACATTTTGGTGCAATCTATACCCACTCAGATTAATTTTATTTGAGGATTTCATTGCCTAACCGTGATCCAATCTATTATTTCACCTAGTCCTAGAAATACGTCTTATTTATATATGTAGATATCCACACAAATTACGTCACAAATATAAAAATTAATCGCACTTATCCTGAAGACATTAAGTGTTGTAATTTTGTCTAGCTAGATTTGGTATTCGAACCTCTATGTTGGATTTAAACTCTGCTCAAATGCCGATATGCCGTCCTTAGCGGATTAAGTGTTTCGCCATAGAAAACTCTGCCCTAATAAAATGCCAACATTAATATGTATAACAACTTGTATATTTTTGTTTGTTGGTTGAATGTTTGTCTATATGTACAATATTAACATATTTTGCTCCGTCTTATACATGCTAAAAGTATTAAATCATTAATACTTAATGGCAACATAAAATGTAATATACGAATATATTAATTCATATATGTTTGTATGTATGCAGTTGTTAAGTACGTACGAGAACTCTTCCGCAGCGCACAGTTATATGCGAATTAATAAAAAAGATAAATCAACACTTGAACAATAACAACATACGAGTATTTAGTTAATAATAAAAAAAACCGGCAACAATAATTAAATCTTATTTTTCATAAAACAAACAAGTAAGAAACTTAAACGGTCAAATACAGGGGTAAAAAATGTTTTCTTTTAAAATCGAATTTTTTCGTGGTTTTTAAGGCGAACATAAATCATTTTTAAAATTTTTTGTATACGTCAACAAACAAAATTGCTGAAAATTCTGAAAATCCAAAAGCAAATGCGAACGAAGCATTTCAATGTTGAATTTGTCGCTTTTTTGGTTGTTTTTCGAAAATACATTTTAGATTATTCTTGATGATATATGTAGATAACACCAACTTGTGGTGCCACATGTCATACAGCCACGTAACCAATGAATTTATTGCACATTAAATTTAGTAATAAATAAAAACGAAATGTAACTAATTGGTCACCCCGATTATGCGATTTAACATCATATGCTAAATGTCAATACGGAACAGAAATAGAATAAGTTACAGCCCTAAAACTTAACAATCCCGCACGTGATTAACGAAATAGACCGGTCATTTTGCCAAATTTTGATTGAAAATTGTGATAACAGAATTGACATCTGTCTGCGTGGCCATGGTGGACAACTCTCGGATATCATTCTTTATATATAATTGTCACACGTTACTCTTTGCAATCCAAAAAAAAAAAAAAATGTTAATGATGTCATATAAATTATTATTCTTGATAACCAAAGTTCTTGTTGAGAATATAATATAATATGTTAATAAAGACTTGAAACTCTTAAGGTGGATTCACACATTTGTTGCCAATAAAATATTTGTTCGGAGAAAGTTTTCTTCATATGAAGTTTGCCGCCTCTCTTTTTAAGTGAGAGACAGAAAATATTCATATGAAAAAAACTTTGTACGAACAAATATTTTGTTTGGAACAAATGATTGAATCCACCTATAGCTACTCAATAAACCTAAAGACTATTTTGGATCAAAACCCATATTTTTTTGAAGCTTTGATTGGAAGTAATATATAGGGTGTTTTTTGAAATGTATAGAATTTTAAGTTGGCAAAATTTTTTTAAATGGTGGCCATTTTCTCAGATGTCAAGTAATTTATTTTTAGTTTGGTTGGCATATCAACCTGAATAGACCGATGCCTGAACAACGCTTTCAAATTGTGCAAATTTATTTTGAAAACCAAGGTTCTTATCGAAATACGTATCGAGGGTGTTTTTTTTTTTTTTTTTTGTAGAGAACTGATTTTTTTAAATTGACTTGAAATATACTTTATTCGAAAGATAATCTTCTGGCATTATAATTTAAATATAATTATGACCAACACGGCTGGATCGAACGTAGTATAATCTAGAAGTCCAATTTTCGATGACTTTTTCCAACATTTCCAGCGTGAAACTATGCGGTTACCAAACTTTTCCCTCGATAAATTAATAGTGGCACGAGCTGTGTGCATATGGCTAAATATGAGTCAGTCGCCATAAAATTATATGTCATGGATAGCAATATTCTTTAAATATTTATGCTTAATGTAGTGATTTACGGACGTAGGCCTTTTATAGATTATCTACCGATCCTCACAAAAATATCAGCCATAAATTTTGAATGCATAAAACCTAGTATTTGTGTTGAGAACATCTATGAAAGTAAAGTGACTTTCGGAAGGAGTCTTATATGGGAGCTATGGTCACCTAGTCCCAATTTACACGAAGTAATTCTTTAAGCTAAGCTGATTACGTTTTAGACATCGGGGTGAGGAGAAGATAAGACGAGTACACACTTGATTGTATTATCAATTCCTGTTACTCTCTTATTAATATTACATATGTGTATAAAAATGTGTGTATCCTCTTAAATAAAAATACGAGTGATTTAAGCAATAAAATTGTGCTGGGTGAATACCAAAGAAATTTCAAGCAAAAATTTTAGCAATCTTTTCAATAAAAATTACTTTGTTTAAATTAGGACTTAATGACCGATTCAAATTAATTGGAATTAACAAAAATGTAATCATTCACACGTTGAATGCATTTCCATATGAATTAATTCTGAATTTCATTAAGTAAAGTGGAACTTAAATAGCAGCCATTACCAAACCAATTCCATGTAATGCAGATGGAATGAAGTAATCATTGAAAATTATGTTGTTCATTAGTTAAGAGTCATGTCTTTGCTGGGATAGTCTTCTTAACTCTTCATTTTAATTCCACTTTGTTTAACTCATCTCATTTGCATTATTTATTTAAACTCATTTAAATCCATATTACATACATATGTGAAAAAGTCTTTGTTTTTGTATTTTAAACACTCGATTAAGTGCATTAAATCAGTAGTAAACAAAATTCCGAGGTACAGTTCAACTACAGCAGTTTATATGGGAAGAAGTTTTAAAATTAAAGCGGATTGAAACCAAATGTATAATACGTACGTAGCCATAGACTTGTTTTAATCAAATAATGTACGAGTATTGTCGCAGTACATGAAACAAAAATTTAAACTTTTGTTAAGAAAGCCACAATATGAAATTTACAGCAGTAAGGTTTAAATTATGTTCGTGGAAAGCCTCATTTAAACAAAACACATATGAGTTTAAAATCTTAAATTAATTATTCATAATATTCTTCTTCTGAATATCCTTAATATTTTATACGTTCATATGCATTTTCATTTTATATGAACACATATTATTTTAAGTTTAAGTATACTTAAATGTAATAAAGTTAGCAACATATACCAACTAAAATGGAGTTATTTATCCACACCATTACACAGAATAACGTTTTTTAATACTAATATTTTACGAGTAAATCCTCACTACAACATATAAAAAAACCCCTTCCCAGCAGTTTTAGCTAAAAGTTCCAAACACTTGATTTTTTGACACCGCATTACAAAAAGATACTAAGTGACAATTGACTGTCTAATAGACAACTACTGGTACTGCCGCACAAAACAAGTTCAAAGTGAATGACTATACTCTAGATTATTTAGAGACACTAATGTGACGGTATACTCCACCCTAGATTACTTAGAACGTATAAAGTAACTCGATGTCTACGATTTGCATTTCAGAAACCACATATGAGTCAAAGGGATTCATCGTTAACTTCTGTTTGCATCGAATTCAGAACTACTGGATCTGTATACTTAAATGCAAGCACAAACTCATACGTGCTCTAAAGATTTATTTCAATTTAAGTAGAAAAAATATATAAAAAACAAGAATTGAAAGTAGTTTTATGATCTACATTAAAACATGTAACAAAATATAGTCGGTCAAGCTTGACCATATAATATTCTACTATACCAACAATACATTTTTTTTAATTAATTAATTATTTTTTGACATATGTATAGTATATATAAAACGAACTTGCTTTTAATTTAATTTAGATGCCAAACATTTTATGCCATTTATTATAGATAAAGTTATTTTCGGAAGCGGGCTTTAGGTTGGAGCTTTGACTCATTATGAACCGATCTTGATAATAATTATATATTATATAATTATATATATTATATAATTATATATAATTATAAAATTTATAAATATTTATATTAGACTTATTAACGTTAAAAATAATTTTAATAAAACTTATTTGTGAAGATACTTACATAAATCAAACATTTGTGACAAAATCAATTCAGAAAGTAGGTCTAAGTCGGTGTTAAGCTAATATTATTAGCCATTACTTAGCACTAATCAAATATACTTTAACGCTGGCATATATATAATTTTTTTACATAAACTGCAAAATTAAAGAAAAACAACTAAGTGGAAATGGAATAAAAATGCTGTAAGTACCCTAATGAAGTTAGAAATAATTTCTTAGCTATTTATTTTTTAAAAAAATTATATCTTTATATTTAAATTCCAATTCAATTAACAAAATCGAAAAAAATAATATTTGGGATTTGTAAGACCTTTTATTGGAACGGTAATAAATAATGTTGAAACTAATCGAATTCTTCTTATTATTTCCTCTAGCCTAGAAACAAATTGTCCCTCCGAAACTGGACTTTCGAGCTGATGGTTGAATTTTACTTGAATTAAAATTTTATAATATATTAAACTTAAAACATATACGTATAAAAAATTAATATTTTTAAAACAAAACACCTGAATTTGTGATTCCGTTTTACTGGTAAATGCTATTGATATAATGCAACACAATTCGTATGCAATTGCTTGACACTATACTAAATATCGGAAAAAAATTCAACAAAAATAAAATTCAAATACACAGATATCTTTTTGGAATTGGTGGTCAACGTTTTAAAGTCCACTTTTACTCCTTAGGTCTAAAAGAGTTGAATATTAAAGCAAAATTTTGAAACAGAGAAACAATATACAGTGGTGCCGAATCAAACTTTTTTGGAAATAAATCTGCCAGTATACAAATACTATTTACATTGGGGGACAGAAATGAGTACACTTTTCATTGCATAAAAATAAAACAAAGAAAATTGTAAAATGTTTTTTTTTCATGCTAAACAAAATAATTTACAATAATAATAATTTTCGGCAAATAAACAATTAGGACAAAAACAACTGCGCAAGTGTGTTTTTAAAAATATTTGCACAAAAATGTTAAAGTGTAGGAAAAGATTTGTATGTGTTTGCTTTGTCTGTGATACAATTTAATTGCATGTGGTAAACACTTTTTGCAAATTATCCAATACAAATTATAATAAATAATGAAGAAACTGTCAGTGAAAAAAGTAGCGTCCATCAGTGGTCATATTTATCCAAAAACCGATTTTCTCTGTATCTCGGACTACTCTAAAGCATCGAAGGAATAATATGGAAAAAACACTATCTGTGTATTTTGCATCATCTTACCGATTTTGTAGATAAACAAAGTCTACAGATGGATGAAGCTACTATTACTCAGATGGTGACTCAAAGTAATCTTCCAAAATCATCAAGGAATAAATACTGAAAGAATTTAAGTGTTTTGAGCCATATATTAAAAATACTATCATTCCCTAAAGTTTTTGTATGGTGCAAAATTGAGTACATACGGGTTGTTTTCGTTTCGTTAATATTTTAAATAGATAACAAAAAACATTTTTTTAATTTTCTATATAAGTTTAATTTTTAGCAATAACAAGTACACATACCACTAACAGGTACTCATTTGTGCTCCCCATTGTATGTCATAATATTTTCGAGTATTTTAAAATTAAAATTTTAAAACATTTCCATAACCGAGTCCGTTTTTTGAAATAATTTATTAATTTAATAATTTGTTAATTTAATAGTTAAACAACAAAATTTACAATCATACACAAGAAGTTATCTTTTACGGGTACAAAATTTAATGATTTTTGAAAATTTAAAACCGATAGATTTTTTTTCTTTAACAATTTTGTTTTTTTTAACAAAAAACGTTCTTTATTACAAATTTTAAAAAATATTGAAGCTACTCAATTTTAACTATTTTTTTATAAAATTTTAATTTTAGATCATGCTTACTGAAATCCCAAAGTTGAGATTACAAAAACGTAAGCAGTTTTGGAAACTTTCATGTATTCCTTATTAATTCTTAAAGCATTTTACTTTACGTCTCACTTTCTGGGCATTTTTGAATTCATTTTGTACTTTAAGTTATATTACAATTAGCTGTATTTACAATTTAGTATTAAGAATGACAAGGTCAATTTACGTTAAAATCTAAATAGTCTAATATAAGCTTCACAATACTACTTGAAACTAACGGGTGGTTTTTTAAAAGCTATATGAAAGTTTTTCAAAAAAGAAATAAAATTCAAAAAAATGCGTGAAATTTTTATTTGAATCGATAGTACGGTCCATACAATTTAATGTTCATGCAAATGTTGACCTTGACTGCGGCTCAAATGGTCCATCCGCTTAGTCCAATTTTGGCATACTCTTTCCAACATTTCGGTCGGTATCTCACGCATAAATGCTTCAATGTTGTCTTGCAATGCGTCAATTGAAGCGGGCCTGTCTACATAGACATGAGCTTTTACATAGCCCCACAAAAAGTAGTCTAAAGGCGTTAAATCGCACGATCTAGGCGGCCAATTGACCAGTTCCGAACGTGAAATAAAATGTTCACCGCACTCGTCTCTCAATAAATCCATTGTTGCGCGTGTGTGTGGCATGTGGTCTTGTTGAAACCACATGTCATGCAAGTCAAGCTGTTGCATTTTGGGTAAAAAAAAGTTGGATATCATCTCACGGTAACGCTCACCATTTACACTTACGATACGCATCATCTTTGAAGAAGTACGGTCCAGCCCATAAACCGCACCAAACTGCGACTTTTTCTGGATGCATTGATAGCTCTTGCAATGTTTCTGGCTGATATTCACTCCAAAATCGACAATTCTGTTTATTTACGTACCCATTGAGCCAAAAATGAGCTTCGTCGCTGAACACAATTTTTCGGTAATTCATCGCGCGATGAACTTTCTGAACAGATCACGCATTTTGATAAAAAAATTCAATAATTTGCAAGCGTTGTTCGTTAAATTATAGACCAAACTGAAGAAGTTTGACAGTGAAACAAAAACGAAACGGGCGTCAGCTGTTTACACCAGTGTTGCCAAAAATCTAGTAGCTAAAAAATCACCCTTTACTAATGGAGCTGATTATAGACATTTATCTTATTTAAAAATAGCATTAAAATGCAAAACATTTTACTAATACACTAGAAGAAAAAAACAATCTATAGTTCTTTGCTGTCTCAAAAACGATGCCCTGTGGTTTTGTCCAAACGGACTTAAATTAGTAAACAGTTGTTAAGTTTTTTCTACTGGCATCCTGTGCAAAATACATGTCATTGCATATATTTATCATGTTCTTAATACAGTTTCACTCTATGCAAAATAAGTAGTAGAATAAATTATTTAAGCCATTGGATGTTTTTTATAATATAGCTATCGATTAAATACTGCATTTGGTATCTGAAGCGAAAAAAGTTTAAGTTTCCAATAATTTTGCAGCATTGCTCTTCGTATTAATACTTTATATTTAGAAACATTTCGTTTTACAAAATGTGACCTTTTGAACTTTAAAATAAGATCTTAAAAAACAAATGTTATGCCTTTCTTATGCAGCAGTAAGATATTACGTTTCCGGCTTATGTCGTTGTGTAATTTCATTGTGTTATTTATTCCACTATTTATGCAATATAGAACATTCTATCTATTATAGAGTATTCTATGATCGAATTTGGTCAACTATTTAAAAGAGTTTACTATACTTCATGGATAAAAATGTTTAGTTGGCACAACAAGTAACATAAATTAACACAAATACACAATGTTATCTAGTTTTCGTTCTCGTTTGAATGTATTAATATCGTTTGCAGCCAGCTCGTCTGTCCTTATATAATTTAAATGTACTTGTTAGTTTATGAATGAAATGTACCCAAGCTCATAGAAATAACCAACAAAGTACAAAAATTAAACAAGTTAGAGTGCAATATTTGGCTGTGCCGAATCTTTCATACCCTCCACCAAAATGTAATAAGAAATACAAGAACTACAGTGGTGACAGGGCTAGAATATCCCATCCCTGTGTTTTATATTCAGTCTTAGTCCTAATATTGTTATTATTTTATAGACAATTTATGTTAAATATTTCGAAATTTTATCTAATTTTAACCATTTAAAATTGATTTAATTACCGATTCTTACCATAATTTACAGAGTTTGTCTGATTTTCATAATAATCTTGAATGTAATTTAGCAATTTTTAAAATTGAAAGAACATGTTGCCATATTCACACCAAGTTAAGAAACAGAGTATAAAAAAACTGCAATATTATAAGGTGAGGCTTCTTTTGGTTTATGGGTGGCTTAATAGAAGTGGACCAATTATAGACTGATAACTTCTATATCCAGTATCCACTAATTGGGTTTCTATGTATAACTCTTAAGATTATTTTAATTTCATTTAATCTCAATAACGTTATTACAAGAGTTGTACCAACCAACCGGTATGCTCAGAAGTGAACTTAATTCCGGGGCTATTGCCAATTATTGACTGACAGCTACCAAATCCAATAGCATAATTACGGTATACACGATATTAATGTAATTTCTGGATTAAAATTTCTGATTTGTATAAAAGTTGGTTCGATATAAATATTTATTTCATATTTTTGTGGGTTAAATTGCTTTTCGGAAATGATTCTTATATGACACCTATGACAAATTATGGGCCAATATTTTTAAATTTTTGAACAGTGAATTTTATGCATATGGGGATATCTCACGTCAAATTTCAATATAATAACGGTATATTTAAAATACATATTAGTATTAACGTAAATTTCGGAAGTGCACCTTATATGTGAGATATAGTCAAATATGGACCGATATTCTCAAAATCCAGCTGTTTGATTTTGGCATGTATTAAATGATCCGTGTAGGATTTTAGATCTGTACCGTTATTTATAAAAGATTTATGAGTATTAAAATGATTTTCGGAAGAGGTCAAATATGGACCCAGATTTCCAAAATTCTGTAGAATGATTTTTGTATATATGTAAATGATCTGTGCAAAGTTTCCAGTCGGTACCGTTATTTATAAGATATATAAAAAGATAAATGGCTTTTTTGGATGTGGTCATTATATGAGAGCTATGACCGATTATGGGCCGACCACCATAAAATTTAGTACAACAATTTATTTACCTAAAAGGATTATTCACGTCAAATTTTAACCTTTTATCATTATTTATACCAGTCTTATACGTATTTAAATGAATTTTAAAAGTGGACTTTATATGGGGGTATGTTCAAATATGGACCGAACTAAAAAATTTCAGTTTGCGATTTGTTTTTGCATGAAACTTTTTTTTGCTGAATTTTGCCTTGATATTCCAATTTGATCGGAATTTATGCATAATTGAGCAATATTTCATGAAGATTTTTGTATGGCGGCTATGAGAAATCATGGACCTATTCTTACTATTTTTCTCACATTTTTATATTTTAAAATATTGCAATAAAATTAATGAAAAATATGAAATTTTTATGGAGGATGCCTAACATTTTGGTCCATAACTTTGGTTGACCTAAACTGATTTTGCTGATTTTCAATACCAAAGTTACCTGCAAAATAAGAAATTTTCTTTAGTTCAGTTGAGTCGTTTGCACGTGAGAGTGTTTTACACAGACGGACAGACAGACGGATATGGTTCAATCGACTTATAATTTCATAAGGATCTCGTACTTTGTTGGGTCTCAGATGAATATTAAAAAAGTTTCACACGAAATGACTAACGTAATATACCACAGTGGTGAAGGGTATAAAAACAGAAATAGAGCAAATTGTTGTGTCAAAATAGAATTTCACTAAGGAATGAAAAGAATGCCAGCCACATTCAAATGAAAGTTAAGGGAAGTTGAAGGGGAAAATACATTTGCAAAATTCAACATAAAATTTAAACATATTGTTGTGTTCAAATGAATATTGTGGGATAAATATCGTTAGTAAAGATGGTGAGCGAGGGAGTTTTTACGAAATCAAACTACTGAAAACTGCTTAGCCTAATAATGAACGGTTAATATTTCAGGCTCAACTGCATTTAAACGCAATCTTATGCAAGAGAAATATACTTTTTACTAAAGCATCGTTGATACTAACTTCTTAGTACATATAATGTGATACGTTTAGGCCTTTTTTATTTCTTCTGTTCGCAAATCGCTTGTGACTGGTGTTACTGTTCACTTGTTTTTATTCAGTATTTGACAATGCATCATGGAAA
The DNA here is from genome assembly GCA_950370525.1 of Bellardia bayeri. Taxonomy (NCBI): domain Eukaryota; kingdom Metazoa; phylum Arthropoda; class Insecta; order Diptera; family Calliphoridae; genus Bellardia; species Bellardia bayeri. The sequence continues at coordinate 87,517,873 of OX493264.1, read as the reverse complement.
GCCTCGCACCGCATCAAGGTCTCGATTCAGCTCTATTCCGCTGTGTGACGAAACATAGCGTTCTGTAAGAAATGCGGTTTGTGCACAATTAGTTTATTGAGAAATTATTTTGGTCACCAAGATCGTGTGATATCACATCTCTTCGTGCAATGCCTCTCTTGATCTTCGTGCATTGCTGATCTTCCGTATGGACAATCAACAGCGTACAGTAGGGAAAATTGGAACGAAAGTAAAAATAAATCCATAATACAATACAATTATTCATTTGGACCTCAGGAGCAGTTCCAGGTTATGTAACAAATTTAAAACTATCTTAATTCTTCGTTTATGATCCGACAATAATATGAAAATATAATCAACAACGAAATTTATAATAATAAACATGTTTTGTACAATCTTTAAGTATTTCCTGTGTGAGATATGTGATAGTATTGCTGCTATTGTTGTTATCAAACATAAAGTGGTAAAAAACCAAAAACACAATAAAGCAAAAGACTGCACAGAATACTTTATTACTCACACAGATATTCGAACACAGCGAAGAGATACAAAAACTCTTATAAATACATACAAATTCATGTGGGTTGAAGAAACATTTATCTGATGATTTAAGCAAAAAACTAAAGCAAATGGAAATTATTTGTAGATGTATTTGCTTTAAAATAAAAACAAAACAATTAAGAAACTCCGACCATATAATACCCTACACCCTGAACGTGTGTAAAATCAGTTTTTCAGAAATGGGCGCCATATAAGAGATATTACCTATAATAGATCGAACATCCAAACATTTAGTGGCATGATTATATTTTTTTTGCATACACATATTTTTTGTGTTAAATTTATCAAGAGGGGAGCTATGACTAATTATGGACCGATTGCTGTCATGATTTCTGTATATATGAAAACTTTTTGTCTTAAATTTTATTTAGATAATAAAATTTTTAAGAGATTTATAGTCGTTAAAATGATTTTTGGAACTATGGGAGCTATGACTAATTATGGACCGATCATCATATAATTGGCCTGAATGAATTGTGTAGATATGAATTATATTTCTGTTGAATATTAATCTTTAAGTGAGTTATGCTCTTCAAAGTGATTTTCGGAAGTAAACCTTATATGGGAGCTATGGTCAATTGTGAACCGATCTGCTCATGTACAAATTATTTGTAGCAAAAGTTGTTTGGATATGTGCATAATTCATACATTTATGGCCGATAAGCTGTAATGAACCAGACTATTTTCTCTAAAGAATGACAACAAAATTCAGAGATTGCATCGGCGATTTTCTTTTAGCTTTCAGAGATTGTCAAGACTAACGGGAGCCATTTAAAAAGCTAGCAATCAGCCGGGTGGGGTGGTTCTTGTCTTGTCAATCTCTCTTACCGATGGGAAGTCAACACATAAATATAATTTTAGACTCCCTTAAAAAAATGTAATTATGAAATGGACTAGGATGTTGATTTAATAATTGATGTTGAAGGATACCCCTGTTTAACCAACATAATAGCAGAAAGTGGTCAATTCAGGGTCATACAACTGTGTAGAGTACCTCCCCTAGCTGTCTTTGGGGGTTCGACGCTTCTTTACCCACCCTACCTGTGATCTTAGAGCGTCTGATGTGAAGTCTAAGATCCCTAACGCAACTTATTCAAAACCAATCACATTATGTAAGAATTAAGAAATTTTAAAGTTCCATTATACTCAATTCGTTATTTATTCAAATAATATGTAACACGAATAATTCATGTAAAAGAAAAAAAATTCTAATTCTATATTAATCTATTATATTCATTATTTTAAAACATCCTTATACAACTTTACATAACTGATGTTAACAATTATTAAATATATATGTGTAATTTCACTACTGTCTTAAATTTGTTTCTTTTTATTAACGAGTTGAATTTATAACTTTAAACGAAAGCTACTTACAAAGTACAGACACTGTAACAACAAAAGCTTTCCTTGTTGATCAATGCATTTGCTCTCTCAGTAGAATAAATTATGAATGAGCATAGTAAATTCTATAAATAGAACAAGTGTATTCTTTTTTCTTGTTTTAGTTTTTTTTTCGGGTGTCGTTGTTCAGATACCAGAAAAAAAATTTTAACAACAAAAAAAAAGATCAAGAAGCGAAAAATTTTGTTTTTTTTTTTTTTAGCAAACAGACATACCTCAATAAGCAGGGTATGAACTTTTTGTGTAAAAAAAAAAATTGTTAAATTAAAGTTATAAATTCTCAACAAATTATAGGTAATTTTTCAAGGTACTTAATGGTAATTATGCATAGCAAAAGCAGTTAAAATTGCAAAACAATGAGGATATATTAAAACGATAATCACTCACCAATTCTATAAACATTTCGGCAACTGCTGGATGAAGAGGCCTTTTCAAACTGCTGTAGGTTGCTGATTAAAAGGTGTAAAACAAAAAGGTAGATAGGTTTTGCAATTATAGCTTTTCCCTTATAAATTAACTCTTGCTTATAAAATCTAAATAAAATTTAACTTGATTAGAATTTGTTTAATATAGAATAAGTGAATTTGTTTAAATTTCAATAGTTCTAAAATACATTTCTTTTGACAGGGCAATGTAGACGGAGTGCAATACTAGTTTTAAGACACAAAAATTTTTCTTCTGTGATATTAGTTCGTAAGATATTAGTTTATAGTATCATAGTGTAAGGTGATTTTAACTGAAATCTTAAGCAAATGTGACATTGGCACTTCCAGATTGTCTGGACGAATTTTTCATGTAATTTTGGTTATTATTTTTCGGACACTAATACAATTTTCACGTTTTTTTAATATTAAAGTTTTAATTACGAATTAAATTTGCCCTGTCGGCATTTTAGAAAAATTGATTTAGTTTACCCAGACTAGATAACATAGGAGAAATAATTTATGTTGGTGGCTCGTGTGTTCACGACTCTGGAAAACCGTAGGAATTGTGACCAGTAGCAGCCGGAGAAGGTTAGGTCCACTAGACTTCGATGAGATGTTACATAGAAATATTCTCTTTTTGGGATATTGGGATCTTCGAGAAATGTCTTCAGACTTTACTTTTAGTTTTTTTTCTTTTGGTATATCTATAATTTAGCCGTTTAGCTCACAAACTGTCCGCTTTAGGTATTGTTATCAATGTTGAAGTGGTAAAAAACATTGGCAATGTGTTTTCTGATTTTTTTTATGTTCTTCTATCTCCTCTTTTTCTTCCAGTTTAGTAATCGAGATCACAGTTTTTTTTTCTTTTGTTTAATTTGTTTTTTTTTTTCCAGATTGTAATATGATCTCGTGAGAAAAGTACAGTGGTGGCTCATTAAATAAGTCCACCAATTGTTATATCGAAATTTGTGAAGTTTGATAGACAGAATGACAATCTATTTAAAAAAATATATATAAAGGCTCGTAAAACGAAAGCTATTTAACTTATGGGTCATTAAACTGTCTTACCTTGAAATTTATTTGTAATATGGCGTATTTAGGACAATTTAAAGAAATGAATTTTATTGTAAATAAGTATTTACTCGAAGCTGACAAAATTAGACGTAGATTTTTAAAATATATTTATGAGCTCCTGCTGGGATGATTTTAAGCCAAAGTTGGAAAATTATGGCTGTTAGGAAAGACGTGTGGATTAATAAATGTTAAAAACTATAAGATTTTAGCATATTACCTGCAGTTATGTTTAGAATTTAGTTTTTTTTTTTTTTTTTTTTTTATAATTCAATTGACACAAATGCCCTGAACTTATTATAACTGCTTTATGAACAATGATTTGCGGTTAAGTAACACTATAAATTTGATGTGCGTTGAAGTCACTACCTTCCTCGGACAATGCAAGATGTGAAAAGAATTTCTCAACGGTATTCTTTAAGTTAAAGAAGATATGTTAGGCAAAAAAAAAGAACTTCGATAGATTTCTGGAAAACACAATGATTACCGAATAATCGAGTTGAAGCCAGCATGCTTTAACATGCGTTTCTATGCGATCCTATGCGTTGGCGTACGTTTCTACGGTTTGGCGTATATCAACTGACCGATAATTTAATGCCAATTAAACACTGCTTTTTAATTAGTACTTTTATTAGAAAATACTATATCAACAACGAATTTAACTACTGCTACAAATGATAACGCTATTAACTATAGTTATGTTTTATGTAAGAATACCTGTATATTTCAATGGTAATAATTTTACTTAATGTGGTAACAAAATATAATACAAGAGAAGAGGGGTTCAATTAACTTGTATGGATAAATAAAATACCAAGTTAGAAATCAATCTGGAATAACTTTGTTGAATATTTGAACAGGCATCTTATGAGCACAAATTACAACTACGAACAGTACAAACCACATAATACTGGCTTATTGAGCAACAGTATTAGGGGGAAATTTAATATACTAGGGTCGTAGATCCTTGGCATGATATGTGCCTAATATTCGACCATCAGTATCCTGTAAAATGTAATAGTTATTTCCTACTTTCTCCTTAATAATGGCTTTCAAAAACAGAGGGGCCAACTTTGCATTAAATTTCCTTTCGAAATTGCTTTGAGCAAAATTTCGTCTATAAACTTCCTGGCCTATTTGATATGAAATTGGTCTGGCACGCAAATTATATTGATTTCGATTAGTTGCATATGCTTTTGCAATGTGTTTCTTTAAGTTTTTACGAATTAAATAAAGTTCGTCTTCTCTATTAATTCTCATACTGGGTTCATCCAACACATGGAGATTTTTGAGTAATGAATATGAACTACCGTGTGTAATCATTTCCAACCCAAACACAGCTCTATATGGGGAGCATTGAATGGACTGGTGAAATCCGTTTCGTAACGCGCAGCTAATGGCACTAATATTTTGATCCCACAAAGTTTGATCCTGCTTAAGATATGATCGAATTCCTGCCAAAATAGAGCGATTGACGCGCTCCGACGCATTAGATTGCGGAGAATATATGGCCGTGTATGTGTGACTGACACCTAACGATGTGAGAAATGCGTTAAACTCATTTGCTTTGAATTGAGATCCGTTATCGCTTAACAAAATCTCTGGTACGCCGAAAATGTGAAATACATCCTTTAACAAATAATCCTGTATAACTCGGGATGTAAATTTCTTTAGCGGGAAAAGCCAATGAAATTTTGTCATATGGTCTAACACAATTAATAAACCTATGTGACCCTGTTTGCTACGAGGATATGGACCTAAAATGTCCACATACATTTTTTGAAAAGGCCTGAATGTTTTAACAGGGTTACCCATCTCCGGCTTGGTGATAAAGTTAGGTGCTTTACTAGTGTTACATGTCTCACAAGAACGAATATAGTCACGTGCATCTCGTACTAACCCGGGCCAAAAGAAATGACGTCTAATAAGTTCGATGGTTTTAACCATACCCCCATGTGCAGCTGTAGGACTATCATGGGCCCTTTGGATAACAGATTTTCGCAAATTGTAAGGTACCCAGAGCTTCCAGCAATTATTTTCTTTTTCAATATCCCCGTTATAGTGCTCCGTACGAATGTACACATAATTATCGACGATTTTTATGTCCGGATAATTTTCAATATTTTGGGTCACTTTAGCTTTCAATTCGACATAATCATTGTCAGCAAAGTGAGCGGAATTGAGATCTATTTCCGGGAACGAAAATTCTATGCTACAAACTTCTTCAAATGGTATTCTGGAAAGAGCGTCGGGAACGATGTGCTCTTTTCCCTTCCTATGGGATATGGTGAATTTAAAACCCTGTAATTTAAAGACCCAACGGGCAAGGCGGCCTGATAAATCGGGCTGTTTCATCAACCACATTAACGACGCGTGGTCAGTAATAATTTCAAAGTCCTGTAATTCAAGATAACACCGGAATTTTTTTATAGCTTCAACTGCCGCCAAGCACTCACGCTCAGTAACGCTATAATTGCGTTGAGCACTATTTAATTTTCGCGACATGAATGCTATCGGGCGTTCATTTCCATCTACATCAATTTGAACCAACACAGCTCCGATGCCCACATCGCTGGCATCACAGTGAACATAGAACTTTTTCTCAAAATTGGCATTTGCTAAAACGGGGGCAGATGTTAAAAGTCCCTTTATCCTGTCAAATGAACTTTGTGCCTCGGTGGTCCAACAAAATTTCCTCTTCGTGGACAAAACCTCAGTTATGGGATGTACAACCGTAGAAAAATTCTCAATAAAGCGGCGGTACCAGCCGGCTAATCCAAGAAAACCACGGACTTGCTTTATATTTTTAGGCACGGGCCAGTTTTGAATAGAGATAACCTTTTCTGGGTCGGTTTTTATACCACCATTACCAATGATATATCCCAGATAATTCACTTCTGTTACACAAAATTTTGATTTTGTAATGTTCAGGGTAAGATTAGCTTTCCTAAAAGCATCTGCTATGCGGACTAATATTGATAAATGAGTTGGGAAATCTTCGGAGACTATTATTAAGTCGTCTAAATAACCGAATACACAGTGTCGCAAGTCTGAGGGTATTAGCTGGTCCATCAATCGACACATAGTGGATGGGGCATTGCATAGGCCAAACGGCATAACAACAAAATGATATAGGGGACGGCCTGGGACCGTAAAAGCAGTTAATAGCTTAGACTCTTCCGATAAAGCAATTTGCCAATATGCATCCTTCAGATCGAGTTTTGATATTATGTTTGCCTTTGGCAGCCTGGAAAATATCCCCTCAATACTTGGTAGTGGATAGGCATCTTTTTTCGTGACGTGATTAACCTTCCTGGCATCCAGACACAAGCGTATTTTATTTGGTTTTACGACCAACCTCATGGGCGAACTCCAAGGTGAATTTGATGGTTCTATGACCCCTAAAGCAAGCATCCTGTCAATTTCTTGGAACATTACTTTCTCCACCGCAGGAGATACAGGATAGTAACGCTGCTTTATGGGTGTACTCGAGCCCACTTCAATTGTGTGTCGTATTAGGTTTGTTCGCCCCAATCCTTCTTTCTCAAAATTAGGAAATAGCTCAATAACTGCAGATAGCTGTTGACGTTGATGTGAATTTAAGGGATATTCGCCACAAGAATAATATTGTTTTGATTCTTCATGAATACTAGTTAAAACTTCAGACTTAATATTGCAAGTAGAAAATTCGATTGGATTTTTATCAACAGGATCATTATTAGATGCAACCACAATATCTCCGAAAACTTCAGGAGCCAAATTAAATGATTGCCAAAAATCCAAACCCAAAATTAATCGTTGGCTAACTGAAGGTACTATCAAGATTTTTAATCTATTGCTTTGGCCCTTAAAGAAAACATCAACATCGAGATAACCAATAACTTTTTGAGGTTGGCCATCAGCTGTCTTAACATATGAGTTAATTTCAAAAAATTCATTAAAATTAGAAAAGTTACCACAAGCCAGATCAGATCCTATACAGGACACATTGGCACCAGTATCTAATAACCCGAGCTCTTTAAAAGTCAGAAATTTTACGGATGCATAAAATCTTTTATCAAAAGGATTAGTCATGATTGAAGACAAAATAAACTTAGATGTAAATTTACGGTTTTTATAATATTTCCTCAACCTAATAGTTGAGCGTTTTTGTTTCTTAGAAACATTATCAGATAGGGTAGATACATTAAAAATAGCATTACGTTTAGTCAGGTAACTTTCCCATCTTTTGTGGAAAGGTAATATTGGGTATAAATTTGGTTTTCGATCAATGTTACTAACAGAAGAATTGTTATCATTTTTTAAGATTCGAGTTGGGGGGTTTGAAGAAGGTGATAAAATAGAAAAATCAGATTTAGAAGATGATTTTTCTAAGGTCGAGTTCGAGGGAGAGTTTGGGACTGAAAGTTTTTTGAAGATATTCTTTTTTCTGAACATTTTGTACACTGGGGTTTATAGGTATTTTTCTCACCACATCCGTAACAAAAAACATTTCGCTTCTCCAAACAATCTTCCCAAAAGTGGCCTATCTGATCACAGTTCCAGCACTTAGGAGGTTGTTGTATAGCATTTATGGACAATTCTTGTTCTCTATTAAAATCTTGAACTGGTTGTTCTTCGGAGTATGTAATATCAGCAATCTGACGACGTCCTGCAGGGTATTGAGCAGTTTTCAAAGACATGTTTCTACGATAATACTCATCGCCTACCAGATTTTCTCTCATTTGAACGAGTTTTCGTAAATGAGCCAATGAATAAATGGGTACGTACAGTAATTCATGTCTTATTTCAGGACGAAGGTTACGAGTGAGAATTTCGACTAAATCAGTTTCTGGGATGGGCTTTTCTAATCGATCTAAAATGGCAGAAATGGATTCATAAAATGCTTCAAATGTCTCATTAGCCTTCATTTTTCTGTTCCTAAGTTCCTCATGAATATCAAAGCTGGATTTAAAATCCTTATATTGATATTTTAAAGCTTCGCAAAATTCATTCCAACTTATAGTTTCGGCCAGCTTATGGTATCTCCAGTACCATTCTCGAGCACGTCCACTCAGCAAAATATGTAAATTTTTACAGATGACAGAAAAATCATTATTAAAATGTTCACGAGTTAGTACTCTAACTCTATAAAGGAACTCATCGACACTTATGCCTTGAGTAGACCCATCAAACTTGATATGCCAATTTTGTATAATTGACGTTATTTTGTCAGATCTTAAAGTAAATTGTTCATCAAATGAACTACTACAGTTTCCCCGAGAATTGGACATATTGTGAGGATTAGATGGTGTTTGAGAAACTGGTATATTACCATGTGTTTGAACATAAGGTCGATTATTTTGTGTTTGAATAGGAGGTACTAATTGTGGCGGAGATTGCAACAATTGGTTCGGTGCAGTGGTATTTTTTGACGTATTTGGTAACAGATTAAGATTACTTAATAACCGAGATACCGTACTTTCAATCATGTAGCCAAGCTGGGAATAATCAATAGTAGGTTGAACGTTATTTGAAAAATTTCTAACGGGAGTATTTTGTTGTACATTGGGTAATAAATTTGGAGGATATTGTATACAAATCGGAGATGTAGGATTTTCATTCTCAGGATTAATACTAACATCATTGAAATTATTTCTATTTGAATCTGTAAACAAATTTCGACTATAGCTACGCGTATTATAATGTTGAGCAAGTGCTCCACGGGGTTTACCACGGGTAGTCTTTTGTTTTTCTGTTGGTTGATTCTTGTTAAGACTGTGAATTTTTTTCAATTCAGAAAGTGCACATGGCCTCATGCATATTGGACATTCTGATGACTGAGACAAATAGTTCTCAATACAAGTGCTGTGGAAAACATGATTGCATTCAGAAATTATCAGAAATTCTTGTCCTTCGGACATTGTATCCTTACAAATTTTGCAATTTTGATTATTTTTTGATAACTGTGTGGCCGAGGGCTGTGAAACAGATGCCTCTGGAAGAGGAACTTGTGAAGCCGTAGCCTGAGCTCCTGTAGGTGAACGTTCCATTATAATTTCTGATAACATAAACTATTCAAAAGATATAATACACAGTATCTTAAAAAAATATGCAACAAACTAAAGTATTAATTATGTTGTTTTTTTCAGTATATAATTATGCGAATATTCATGAAAGAAGTTTAAAAAAAAGAATTAATTTACTTATTTACAAAAGCAAATTAACAAATAACAGTTTAGCAATTAATTCCAAATAAATCAAATGGGTTTATCTATCTTACATATTAATGTGATATGGTTTGAATAAGCCATCAAATGTTGTAATAAATAAATTGACCTAGAAGTATTCTAATTGGGCTATGGAATTCTTAAAAGTTTATTGTATTTAAAGAAGGTTTTACCAACCGTTATATTTTTATTTTATTTTTTTTTCTACTCAAATTACCGAATTTTGACTGGACAAAAACCAACTAACTGCAGATATTTTGTAATCCGAATCAAAATTACGATATCAGTAACTAAGTTAAACAATCTATAAAGTGCAATAACTTCTAAAAACTTACACAACATATAAAGCAACATACATATCTCAAGTTATTTAGTAAAAGATTTTTTAAATATATCTTCGGTCGATTTAGTCGAATCTATCCCGCAACTAATCGAAAATCCAGAAGACTTTTAAATTATATTTGCCAAATACCTTTTAAAATATATGCTTATTTACAAATTATGATTTAATGATAAAAAAACATGTAAATGAGGTGTTTTTTAGAGCAAAAAAAAATCTAAATGTTTTACGCAACTCAGTTTTTCTTGCCCCACGTTGGGCGCCAATTTATGTAATGAACCAGACTATTTTCTCTAAAGAATGACAACAAAATTCAGAGATTGCATCGGCGATTTTCTTTTAGCTTTCAGAGATTGTCAAGACTAACGGGAGCCATTTAAAAAGCTAGCAATCAGCCGGGTGGGGTGGTTCTTGTCTTGTCAATCTCTCTTACCGATGGGAAGTCAACACATAAATATAATTTTAGACTCCCTTAAAAAAATGTAATTATGAAATGGACTAGGATGTTGATTTAATAATTGATGTTGAAGGATACCCCTGTTTAACCAACATAATAACAGAAAGTGGTCAATTCAGGGTCATACAACTGTGTAGAGTACCTCCCCTAGCTGTCTTTGGGGGTTCGACGCTTCTTTACCCACCCTACCTGTGATCTTAGAGCGTCTGATGTGAAGTCTAAGATCCCTAACGCAACTTATTCAAAACCAATCACATTATGTAAGAATTAAGAAATTTTAAAGTTCCATTATACTCAATTCGTTATTTATTCAAATAATATGTAACACGAATAATTCATGTAAAAGAAAAAAAATTCTAATTCTATATTAATCTATTATATTCATTATTTTAAAACATCCTTATACAACTTTACATAACTGATGTTAACAATTATTAAATATATATGTGTAATTTCACTACTGTCTTAAATTTGTTTCTTTTTATTAACGAGTTGAATTTATAACTTTAAACGAAAGCTACTTACAAAGTACAGACACTGTAACAACAAAAGCTTTCCTTGTTGATCAATGCATTTGCTCTCTCAGTAGAATAAATTATGAATGAGCATAGTAAATTCTATAAATAGAACAAGTGTATTCTTTTTTCTTGTTTTAGTTTTTTTTTCGGGTGTCGTTGTTCAGATACCAGAAAAAAAATTTTAACAACAAAAAAAAAGATCAAGAAGCGAAAAATTTTGTTTTTTTTTTTTTTAGCAAACAGACATACCTCAATAAGCAGGGTATGAACTTTTTGTGTAAAAAAAAAAATTGTTAAATTAAAGTTATAAATTCTCAACAAATTATAGGTAATTTTTCAAGGTACTTAATGGTAATTATGCATAGCAAAAGCAGTTAAAATTGCAAAACAATGAGGATATATTAAAACGATAATCACTCACCAATTCTATAAACATTTCGGCAACTGCTGGATGAAGAGGCCTTTTCAAACTGCTGTAGGTTGCTGATTAAAAGGTGTAAAACAAAAAGGTAGATAGGTTTTGCAATTATAGCTTTTCCCTTATAAATTAACTCTTGCTTATAAAATCTAAATAAAATTTAACTTGATTAGAATTTGTTTAATATAGAATAAGTGAATTTGTTTAAATTTCAATAGTTCTAAAATACATTTCTTTTGACAGGGCAATGTAGACGGAGTGCAATACTAGTTTTAAGACACAAAAATTTTTCTTCTGTGATATTAGTTCGTAAGATATTAGTTTATAGTATCATAGTGTAAGGTGATTTTAACTGAAATCTTAAGCAAATGTGACATTGGCACTTCCAGATTGTCTGGACGAATTTTTCATGTAATTTTGGTTATTATTTTTCGGACACTAATACAATTTTCACGTTTTTTTAATATTAAAGTTTTAATTACGAATTAAATTTGCCCTGTCGGCATTTTAGAAAAATTGATTTAGTTTACCCAGACTAGATAACATAGGAGAAATAATTTATGTTGGTGGCTCGTGTGTTCACGACTCTGGAAAACCGTAGGAATTGTGACCAGTAGCAGCCGGAGAAGGTTAGGTCCACTAGACTTCGATGAGATGTTACATAGAAATATTCTCTTTTTGGGATATTGGGATCTTCGAGAAATGTCTTCAGACTTTACTTTTAGTTTTTTTTCTTTTGGTATATCTATAATTTAGCCGTTTAGCTCACAAACTGTCCGCTTTAGGTATTGTTATCAATGTTGAAGTGGTAAAAAACATTGGCAATGTGTTTTCTGATTTTTTTTATGTTCTTCTATCTCCTCTTTTTCTTCCAGTTTAGTAATCGAGATCACAGTTTTTTTTTCTTTTGTTTAATTTGTTTTTTTTTTTCCAGATTGTAATATGATCTCGTGAGAAAAGTACAGTGGTGGCTCATTAAATAAGTCCACCAATTGTTATATCGAAATTTGTGAAGTTTGATAGACAGAATGACAATCTATTTAAAAAAATATATATAAAGGCTCGTAAAACGAAAGCTATTTAACTTATGGGTCATTAAACTGTCTTACCTTGAAATTTATTTGTAATATGGCGTATTTAGGACAATTTAAAGAAATGAATTTTATTGTAAATAAGTATTTACTCGAAGCTGACAAAATTAGACGTAGATTTTTAAAATATATTTATGAGCTCCTGCTGGGATGATTTTAAGCCAAAGTTGGAAAATTATGGCTGTTAGGAAAGACGTGTGGATTAATAAATGTTAAAAACTATAAGATTTTAGCATATTACCTGCAGTTATGTTTAGAATTTAGTTTTTTTTTTTTTTTTTTTTTTATAATTCAATTGACACAAATGCCCTGAACTTATTATAACTGCTTTATGAACAATGATTTGCGGTTAAGTAACACTATAAATTTGATGTGCGTTGAAGTCACTACCTTCCTCGGACAATGCAAGATGTGAAAAGAATTTCTCAACGGTATTCTTTAAGTTAAAGAAGATATGTTAGGCAAAAAAAAAGAACTTCGATAGATTTCTGGAAAACACAATGATTACCGAATAATCGAGTTGAAGCCAGCATGCTTTAACATGCGTTTCTATGCGATCCTATGCGTTGGCGTACGTTTCTACGGTTTGGCGTATATCAACTGACCGATAATTTAATGCCAATTAAACACTGCTTTTTAATTAGTACTTTTATTAGAAAATACTATATCAACAACGAATTTAACTACTGCTACAAATGATAACGCTATTAACTATAGTTATGTTTTATGTAAGAATACCTGTATATTTCAATGGTAATAATTTTACTTAATGTGGTAACAAAATATAATACAAGAGAAGAGGGGTTCAATTAACTTGTATGGATAAATAAAATACCAAGTTAGAAATCAATCTGGAATAACTTTGTTGAATATTTGAACAGGCATCTTATGAGCACAAATTACAACTACGAACAGTACAAAGCCCTTATCACGAGAGGACATTTCAATGGGGGCTTTTAACACATTTCAATACCAACCGAAAAATTATCATGTACTAAATTTTATCAAAATATCTTTAAAATTGCGACTTGTTCGAACAATATTTTTTGGCCGTTACAAATATCAGCACAAATCCAATATACCCTCCTCACTAAGGTGTATGGTATGGTATAAATCCAACATTTTTAATTGTAGTTTTTCTTTATTCTTAGCTGCAATATTTAACACAACCACATATACAATAAATACAGGGGTTTTCTACAAAATCTATGTTTTTTTCAAACAAAATATACAGCCATGTCACAGAATTAAATTCCGTTCGGAAGTGGAATTAATTCCGTTTTTTGCTTCTATAGAAAAAGCAAAACGAAACATTTTTTCGGAATGAAACCACTTTTAATTTCTTATGTGGAGTTGTAATTTTAAGCATTTCTAGGTTTCATTACGAAAAAATTGTTCGTTTTGCTTTTTCTATAGGAGCAAAAAACGGAATTAGTTCCACTTCCGAACGGAATTAAATTCTGTGATAGGGCTGATATAAATAATTTCCATCTAAATTCAGTGTTTTATATGGAAATCATTTAAACCTTTGGGAAAACAAAATTCTTGTGAAAACTTAACTGGCCATAGACGGAATAGTATTTTTTTTTCAGAAAACCAATTCATACGCACGTCCTAATTAAACAACATCGATCCAAAAATTGTATTAAAATATTAATTATTTACGCCTATTTTTGTGTGGATGTCTATACTCGTATAAATCAGACAGAAATACTAAGAAGGACCTAGATTTGGATGTTGGAAGCTTTCAAAATGATATCTTTTTTAACAAACTTAATGTTCACATGATGAGCCGCGTCCTTTTTTGTGAGCCAGTCTAACATATGTGCGTATGTATTTGTTCATAACTAAGTCATAAGTTTTTGTAAATATTTTTTTTGTGTTCCACTTTCAATTATAGCCAATTCATCATTATGACTTTAATTAAAACCAATAATAAAAGTTTTGTTTGTTTTACTTTACTTAACTTGATGTTCTTTTTTAACCAGTTTCAGTTTGCTACTAAAATAAACTACCAACTCTGCTGAGGTTGCTTTTGCTGATAGCAATACAGCGTATTTTACTTATATTTGCTTATAAAAAAAAGAATATTTAAAAAAATACTAAATGTGTTTGTGATATTTTTTTTTTTTAATTTTTAGGTTTAATTTAATACATGACAGCAAAATAATTGCTCAAATTAAATAAACAAATTCAACTGGTCAAGCCAGAAGATTAAATTTGTTTAACTAAGAAAGGTCAAGTATAAGTTTAAACATGTGCTAGATTTTGGGATTATGGTCTTTTGAAATGGAAGGAAAACGAAAACTGTACATTACATTTAACTAGGATTAAGGAAAATCTTAAGTTCTATAACAACTTTATATGTCATTAGGCAATACTAAAACCAAATTTCCCAAATTGTTCATATTGAAAATACTAAATAATTGTTTAACTATAACGAAATTTGAAAATACTCGCATCTGTAAACATCTAAATTATCTATTAAATTATATATGTAATTAAAAAAAATAAAAAAATGTATAACCTTATTGAACTATAATATACTAACTTCCGAGCTGAAGGCCTACGTCGCCATTGCCCTTAAGTAACATTAGCTTGTAATTTTTAATTATATGCTTAATAAACAAATAAATAAAATAAATAAATAAATAATTTATCCCAAAAAAAAAAACTCTTTTACTAAACGTAAACATATAACAAATGCATTTTCATTTTAAAAACTTCCTCCACACGACCAGTTTCTCTACACAGAAATGAAACTCACTGAAAATTAGATATCAAGACAAGTTAAGTGAATTACATGATGTCTAGATGGTTGGCTTGAAAGGAAATTCGAAATTCAAATGTTTTTGCTAGTGATTTCCTTTAAAGTAATTTGGCTTTTCCTGACTTTTAGCAATTTCTTACATCAAGTTGTTTTTTTTTTCTTTTCTTTTCTTTTCTTTTCTTTTCATTATTTTTGTTTCAGGATTTGCTTCGTTTCTAAACCAAACTACACCAAAATTGCATGAAAATTTCAAACGGATATTTACTACACGTTTCCCTTTTTGTTTGTCTTATTCTTATAAATTGTATAAAAAAAGACGCTTAAAAAAGTAAAAAAGGCAAAACTAAAAGTCAAACAATTTTAAAGTAATACTTAAATGAACAAAAAGAATAATAAATGGAAAACAAGGAAACATTTTACTCAAGCAATAACGTTGATGAAATAAAGAGGAGTGGATAAGATGTAGTAAATATACCCTATAATAGATAAAATTTATTGTCTATAACGACCGCATGTTAGTTGCTCAACTTCCCGAAGACCCCAGATAGCATTCGAAAATTTTTCTGTTATTAAAATCGGTCTATAAATGAATGAGGTATGAACACGTTAAAAAAAAACGATTTTATCGCCATTTTCCCCATTAATAGAAAGACAAAATTCTATACATTTAATAGCAGTCGGTTTCTGACCTTGTCTCTCCATATCAAGGATAATTTTATAATTTTTTGCTTTGTTTTTGCATCACAAGGAGATTTGTGTTATGTTTACGCAACATTATATTTAGGTTATACATCAATTCGTCTTATGATCCACTCATATTTGGGGGAACAGTTACCTGAATATTTTAATACTTTTTAGTTAACTGAGAACTTTAAGTTCTCTGTGAATCCATACCTTTTGAAATATTTGCAGAAAAATATTAAACATTAGTTTGATATTATTTTAATTGCATATGGTAAACACTTTATGCAAATTATCCAACACAAATCAAATTGTAATAGAAATTTAAAAAAAAAATAATTATTCTATGCGAGTAATAGCTAAACAGTTAAACCAATCAGTGATCGTAAGAGTTCAAAAACGTCTTTATATTGTTCTCAACACAAATCAGAGTTAGCAAAATGCTATTAACAGAGGCAGCCGAATGTCTCATGATAACACACATGAAAAGGGCCAAGATGCTTCTAGTAAAATAGGCAAACCTGTTAATCGCTAGACGGCAAGAGGAGCCTCTTCGCGATATTGGCAGTAAAAAATTAAGACCAACATTGACGACAAAAAATATTAAGTTGCCAGAGAGCACAGAAAGTGGGCTAGAAACATGTAATATGGTCAGACGAATCCAAAATTAATCGTTTTCAATCCGATGGTAGACAATATTGCTGGCGCCCAACCGCCCAGAGAATTCAGAGACACCATAGGAAGGAAACAATGAAACAAAAAACCTATATTCTATAAGGGCGTCTATCATGTGGATGAAGTTACTTTTAAGCTGTATGGTGACACAAAGCAGACTTCGGCTTAGAAAGCAGAATTTTCTTTTCATGCAGTAGTCAACTAAAAGTCCCAACCAAAAACCGACTGAGAATTTGTGGGCAACAGTGAAGAGACAGTTGGGACAATATTGAGCTTCGGCAGCGGGTTTAGAGCGAATGAGAGACTATTCCGAATTAGTTCTAAAAAGACTAGAGGAGGCATAAGAGTCTAATGCAAGTTATAAAGTATAAATGTATTTTAGTCTTTATTAATAGTAATCCTTTTATATAAATACTAAAGGATTACTATTAATAAATATAAATGTATTTTATTCTTTATTAATAGTAATCCATTAATACTAAAGGATTACTATTAATAAATACTATAATACATTTATACGTTATAACTTGCGTGGCCCTTCATCAAACGAAGCTATGACAAGCCCAAACAAAGTGATTTGAATGCAAAATTGTTTTTGTTTAGTGAAGAATATTATAACTGTTGGTATAGTCAAAAAAAATTTGCCGTAAAGGTGCGTTTTGAGGTCAATATAATTCAAATTTGCAAAATATTTATAAATAAAAAAAAAATCATAATCATATAATTTGTGATTATTGGTTATTAGTTTTTGAGGATTTTTTGAAATTTTGCTTATTCCTATAAATCTAAAATAAAGTCCATCAAAGAGTCCAGAGTTCGACTAAACTATAAGACTTTTCAAAAATGTATTCATTGATTATTTATATCTGTTGTCATATAGACGATTTTTAGTTATTTTAATTCCAAACTTAATTTGTAACCAAATAAAATCCACATTTCTTTATTATATCAAAAAGTCACACAAGTTATACAAAAATTAATAACTATAGTATCCACCATAGGTATGTATGGAATTTATGAAAGTAATCTAAAATTCATTTTTCTTTCAATGTTTAGCTTTTATTTTACTGCGTTCATTACCCTTTTGTTAGTCATTACTTTTTTGACTTTTGCCATATTTTCCTAGAAGTTAATGATTTCTGGAACCTGGTTGTTGTTTTTTCTGCTACCTAAAATAATTTTTGTTTTAAATGAACTGTTATAGTGATGGTAAGAAATAATATTTTCGTAATGATTTGTAAAAAAAAAAAGCAAAAGAAAAAAAACTTAAACACATTTCAATTCACTCTGCTTGCAAGTGCACCTAGAAACGAATGTATAGTATATTTGAAATTAAATGCATTAAAACATTTCAACATTTCATTCCATATAGATTCATATACATACGAGGTCTGATCAAAAAATAACCGTTATTTTAATATTCTTTTCAAAATAACTATCTTGTCCCAGTTCAAAGTAATTCCCCTCAGATATAAAACACTTATCCTAACGTTTTTTCCAATCCTCGAAACACTTCTGAAACGTGCTTTTTGGTAACGCTAACAGCTCCTGTTTCTTTTATCTCCTCAATCGTAGCAAAACGCTTTCCTTTCGTCGGTGTCTTCGGTTTTGGAAAGAGGAGACATAATAAAGGTTTGTTTTCGGTGTGAGCGTTATCATAGTGCAAAATCCATGATTGGCTTTTTCACAATTTTGTGCGTTTCTGACGAATTGACCGTACGAACTTGTGGCAAGAATTCATGATGCACCACGCCATTGCAGTCGAAGAAAACAGTGAGCCAAACGGTCTTGGCTCTTCTGGACGTTGCCATTGGGATGATTGGGCTTTGGTTTCAATGTCATAGCCATACATCCATGATTCGTCACCAGTTATGATATTTTTGAGGAAATCTGGATCGTTGTTGACGATGTTTAACAGCTCCTGAGCGATGTTTTTTTTTTTTTTTTTGCTCAAAATTTAGCACTTTTGGAACAATCTTCGCTGCCGCATTTTTCATGGTTAAAACATCCGTAAAAATTGCTTGGCACGAGCCGAACGATATGCCAACATCATCAGCAACCTCTCTGATAGTGATTCGACGATTATCCAAAATCATTTTCTTCGCTGCTTCCAGGTTTTCATCGGTTGTTGACGTGCTCGGGCGACCATGACGACCGGTTATACCACAACTGAACTTGTGTTCTGCTCATAGTAGACTCGCCAAATGCCACAGTCAATATTTCAAATGTCCTTCCGCATTTAATTTCATTTTTTACACAAAACTTAATACAGTTTCTTTTATCCAGTTTTTCAAATAGTAAAAAAGCGAAGAGCACATCAAAACACAACTAACCATTTTATCTGTCAAAAACAAACTGGCAATCGAAAATGGCTGATATTACCAATATATATAACAGACATGTGTACCAACATAACAGAACAAATGCGGAAATAACGGTTATTTTTTGATTAGACCTCGTACATATACTCCTACATAGATCAACTATATTCATATACAACTTTAATTTTGATTGCATATAAATTTATACCAAATTTGTTTTTCTTTCTGTTACAACTTCGCGCTGTGAAATAGAGTAAAGAAAGAATTTGAAAAGGGATGTAATGAGAAAAAAAACAGAAAAACGATGGAAACTTTTTTCATAACGCTGACCTGGTTTTTGTTTTCTATTTTCTGTAATTTCTAGCTAAACAAATATTTTACAATTTACAACAAGAAGCAGCAGCTGAGTTACTATAATTTACGCTACAATCGAGCGCAAAAGAAATAAAGAATTCGTCATGAATATGTTACAAAAAAAAAACAAAGTATTAGTTAAGCAAATAGCAGTGGGATTTAAAATGGGCAGGATATTAAAATAAAAAAATTAAGTTTTAGATTATTGCTTTTATTGCAGAAATAACATTTAAAATATCAGTTAGAAATCATGAGTAGCAAATCTACACATCCACCTATGCCCTCCAAAACCCCAACTCACTTGTTTTTGTCTCCCACGATTTTGGTTTTCGCCATGATTACCAACCAAACCAAACCAATAAAAAAAAACAAGCGAATGCATAAGAATAAATAGAAACAGAACAGAAGAACTTTAAAAGGTTCGCAGTTTTAATATCCGTTACTGAGAATTGAAGAAAATATGAAAAGGAATTGAATAAACATGCAAACATGATGCTTTATTTTCTTAAAAAAAATGTGCATACTCGTAATAAACGTAATAAATTTAGAAAACTACTTGTTTTTGTTGGCTATACTCGTACAATACAATAGTGTATAGAAACAGTTCAAAGAACTTAAAAAATAACAAGTTAGTGTACAATATTCGGCTGTGCCGAATCTTTAATACCCTACACCTGAACGTTATAAGAAATACAAAATGAAAAAAAAAACATTTCTTTTTATTAGTTTTATTTTTATGCAATAACAAATGCATTTGTGCACCCCACAGTAGAAACATAATTTTGACAGAAAGAAAAAATATAATCAGTTTTTCCCTCCATACATTTATATAATCATTACCTAGTCATCTGGAAATATAGCTTTCCTTTTCTCTAAAGAATTTTACAAAAGTTCTTTCTTAAATCAACTGTTGAAACGAAATAAAGTCTAAAACAAATAAATACATACGTTAAAGACAATGCTTTCTTTTAACACACTTGAGTAAGTTCAAACTTACATACGTAAGTTCAAACGTAATTTGGTTATAACAAATATTTATGTTAAATGCTTTAATGTTCATGTTTATGAAATTTTCTTAAAAAAACTTATTTCAATTTAACAAATTACAGAACAATTGTGCATATAAAAATAATTTCTTTAAAAAACTAATTAACGTTTTATCCTTGATTATTTTTTTTTTGCATTTATTGAAATGGAAATTTTTGCCCAATTTGAACTTTAACTAACTAATAATAATTTTAATTTCAATATAACTTGTACTTTCTAAGCAATTGCCTTTTTTGTGGTGATCATGTGTATAATTGTTTTTTTTTTTTTTTTTAAGCCAACAGAAGTTATTTTTTATTTTTAAATAACTTAAATAAAACTATTTATTATTAGAATTCAAAGCATGTGCACAGGAAGCTACCTTAGCAGTTTTTCGTTTAAATGCGTAATTTTGTCCGATGAGTGTGTAACTTTGTATAGTTTCCATATGTGCCCTTTGGCTGGGAAAATGCTAATTTTTCATAGACAAACGGCAACCACAAAAAAAATACAAAAACATCAAATCTATTTTCGATAAACTTTAATAAGGATGAAATATTAATAGAAAATGTTACGAAAAACTTTTTAATATGAAATTTTTTTTTTGTTAAATGACATGTTTGTCATTCTGTTTATAATTTTGACCCTATAAAGTTCATAGATTATGTATCCCATAAAGCACTGCCACATAAAGTCCAGTGTGTAATTTTCTCTATTTTGCCTTGTGCCCTTTGGCTGCAAAAATGCAAATTTTTCATACACAAACTACAACCATCAAAAAATATTACAAAAACATCAAGGCCAAAAGTTTTAGTATTTAGTAGCTACAAATATGTAGCCACTAAATATAGAACGCAAATGTTATATTAAAAGTATTTCGATAAACTTTAATAAGTATAAAATATTAATTGAAAATGTTACGAAAAAAATTTTAATATGAAAATTTTTTGTTGAGTGAAATGTTTGTCATACCATATACATTTCGTACATTATGTATCCCATAAAGCACTGTTCATACAAAGTCCGGTCGCATAAGTGTGCACTTGTTATTGCATAAAAATAAAACCTATAAAGCCAATTTGAAAATGTTTTTTGTCATTTATTTTATGTTTAATATTTAACAAAATTATTTATAAATCAAAACTAAAATCATCAAGTTCTAAGAAAAAATTCAAACGAAATAAAAACAATCCGCATGTACTCAATTTTTCACCATACAAATATGTTTGAGATTTTTAATATTTACTCCAAAGCCCGCTATTTCGTAAAACACTTTTTACATGTTTTAGCAGACTCTGCAACAATTTCTGAGTTAATTCTTTTCGAATACTCTATCAGTCAAGCTGAACCCGCTACCAAAGCTCAGCCAAATGGGTCTCTGTCTTGGGACAAGGCCGGCACTTTTTTCTGGTCATTCTCTTATGATTTTGGAAGATACCTTTGGATTAAAAACGATTAAATTTAGATTCGTGTTACCAGTTGACACGTTTACGTTATACGTGCTCTCTAATTTCTTTGCTCTCTGGCAAACTTTAACCGTGCATAACTATTTTTTATCGACAAGCAGATTTCAAATTTTTTTCTGCTCAGATGTACCCAACATTGTCGATCAACAGTTTTCCTATTTCTACAGAAGCTTCATTTGGTGTTAAACACTTGTATTTGTATTTGTGTTATCATGCGACGTTTGAAATCGTTAGTTGCTTTTTGCAATATCTACTTTTTGTCATTGCTAGAATATTGTCCTCAATGGCTCTTAACAGTGTCTTCATTATTTATTATAACTTGATTTGTGTTGGATAATTTGCAAAAAGTGTTTACCACGTGTAGTTAAATTAATATCAAACTAATGATTTTTTGACATACAAATCTAATAATAAACTTTAATATTTTTGTGCAAATATTTCAATATTCAATATATGGGAGTAATTTTTGTACTAATTTCTTCTTTCACCAAAATTATTATTTTTCACTTTGTATTTTATACTATTTTGTTTAACATTATTGCTTAAATAAATGACAAGAATATTTTTAAAATGTTTATTTATTAGTTTTATTTAGAAAAACGTAAATAGTACACAAGGCACAAATATTTGTGATCCCCACTGTAAATATACATTGTAGTTATGTTTAAAATTCGAAAATGTTGCCACCATTTCAAAAATAATCTTCTGTATGTGGCCAAATTTTATGGGAACAATGCTATAGATAGCGGAGCCGACAAGTCTTTCATTATTTTTGATATTTTAGCTTATACCCAAAAAATTAATAAATAATAAGTAATAAATAATAAATAAAACTGAAATTATAATCTGCCAAAAATTAATTTTTTAAATTTATATAAATTAACATTATCCAACTACATACTAAACATTAGTTGATTGCATTTATAGTTTTTTGTTTATTCCCAAAAAAAAAACCTATAATTTTTCCAAAATATACAACCACCAACCATAATAAATATTACAATAATTTGTGAAATGTATGCAGTCTAAGCACGCACTAAAGGTCAAGGTAACTTTAACATACACACATCCATCGTTCTAAACATATTCCAGCAGTTCTTGGAAACTACAACGATCTAGTGATTTTATCTATAATTTAGGCTCACAATTATAAGACTAGTTATTTGAACAATTGCATGTCCTAGGCGGAAGACAATAAAGAATGACTGATTCCTGTTGTATAGTTCCAGTTGCCTTATTGACTAGCTACATAACTAGTTAATTTGACATGTATTTTTCCTATAGGTTCTAGCTATTATTCACGCCTAATATTCAGGCATCTCCTAATAGATACAATGATAGTAGAGATCCTATGATAGGAATTTTACTAGACAACAAATTAAACTTTGTTTCGCACATTACCATGATGATAAATATAGCTAGAGATGATAAATAAAGAAGCGATGGGCTAAGGAATTTGATGGTCCCTATGTCAGAAAACAACTATACATTTCCTTAGTAAGACCTATGTATATTGGAATATGGCTCTATTATCTGGGATTCTTATTATAATAATCATATTCAGCGTATAGTGTCTGTACAGAAACAATTTTTAATCTTTTGTCTACGTGGGTTACCTTGGAATCCTGATATTAACCTTACATCATACATCGATAGACTTAAATTGATTAAATTACCAACTCTATATAGTAGAAGGACTATGCTTAATGTAACATTTATGATCAATATAATTATTGGTGAAGTTTGCACCGAGTTCCTTGTAAATAATGTTACTTTTAATGTTCCGCAACAATTTTCACGCCACTGTATGTCAAACATGTTGGAACTAGTTATGCTCAAGCTGACCAATTAAGAAGATTATTTTGTGAATTGAACAATCTATATGAATTAATTGATTTTTCTCTTTCAACAAATTAAGCATAAAATAATTAATCTTTTGTAAATTAATTGTAATTTTCAATATACTTTTTTTAATAGTCTGTAAGGATTTAATCCATTGACTTAATAATTAAATAAATAAATAAATAAATAAAAAAAATCGTGTTCATTTGACACTTTATGTCATTAATTGTAGAGAGTAAACAAGTATATGAACAAAAACAGTTTTTTTTAATATAAATACTAGAAGTTAATTAATTAATTAATTGTGTTACTTTCTTGGGAAAGGAGATAGGTAGGAGAAGAATAGGGGGTGAAAGGAGAGAAAAGCTTTTTATTCGACAACACTGTAATTGCAGAGCCTCTGGAGGTGAGTAGGCACATTGATCAAAGCTTGATTTATAGCCATTATTTAATTATTTTACTTCGGTGGCATTTGAATGCTATACTACCGAAGGAGGGCTCTATGATAAATATTAGTTATGATAGGATATAAAACTAATAAATCTGATGTTGTTTGAGTGGCTGGCAGCGACTGGGAATCGAACCCAGGCCACAAATACCAACTCATGCTTAATGATCAAACGCGCTAATCAATTAAGCTACAGCAGCAAGTTTTTGCGCTATACGGAGTGACTAATGTGAATTTACAAATTATTTGCATTAAATTTTATTTCCGTATCAAGACTTGAAGTAGTTCGAATATGGGAGCTATCAGAATCATTTTCTGAGTCGATTTAACAATGCCCTTCTGCCTTGGCCTTGCCATATATACTTTGTAGAAAAAAAAATGCATCATCTTATCTTCAGATTACAAAGTGACAACGCCCCAATATTCTAAGCGTTGCTTTAAATTATATTTTGCAAATCACGGCATACAACCAAGTGATTGTTTGCGTTGTAACAGCTGATTCTTACGTTATTGTTAATACAACTGTTTGAAATTGTGTATTTTGTAAAACGGAACGCTGAATTTTGTATCACTTGCAAATTTAACGCCTCAATTTTCTTGGCGTTAGTTTTAAAAGTTGAGTTAAAATATTATTAAAAAACAAAATGATTCAATTAATTTAATATTTTATAGGAAGTTTATTAATACGTTGTAAGTAAATATATACAAATATATTCATTTAGTATAAAATATTACTAAAATTGTTCTTAGGGCGAAAAAAGAGCCACAACGTCAGCTTAATTTGAATTGGTGATAGCTGAAATGGAAAAGCATCCAGATTTGGCTCGTATAATGCCTATTTTTGGCAGCTCAAAGGCAACTGTTGATAATGTTTGGGAAGCTAAGTCGAAACTCCTGAATGCAACTGGCCCACCAATTAGACAAAGCGACTGTTTCATAGCTGAAAAATATTTATTCATGACATCACTAGCCTTGGACTGTGAAATAGATGTTATAAACTCATCCCCAAGCGCTTACATTTCAAATACTATTCCAGACAAGTAATTAGTCATTAGTGAAAATTAACACACAAAAGGGCTACCTTAAGTGCTTCTAAAACTGCTGGGATGTCACCCATGAATGTGTGTTTGAGCAGCTGCATGTACGAATGTGTTTGTGCATTTAGACAAGTATCCTTATAATTTATATAGCATGGAACACAAATGTTGTCGTTTTACGACACAAGTCTTTTCTTTTGCAATGTTGTATCCTGCATTTTTTTTCTCCCATTCGTTACTAAATACATTTTAATACATCATGAGTATAAAAGCATGAAATATAGTTTTAATAATATTGTATGTTTAAGTGTGTATTTTTAAAATAATTATATTTAGTTGTTATTGTTTAGTTTCCTTCTAACATACATAGAAATATATGAACTGTTTATTTGGAAAGTAGCATAAGTCTAGTTTTAAACGAATTCAATAAAACTATAAGGAATGTTATGTACAGATTGTGCCAATGGCTTTTCTCTGTCTATAATAGTTGGAATTGATTCGGCTCATGTTTTTTTTTCAAACATACATACATGCACTTATATGTTGAATCCTAGGAATATTATGAAATCACAGAAGCCGACAAAAATATATGATACGAAATAAGTAGGTAAACTAAGGTCTCTGAGCAGCGACTATGGATCAACATGGATAGTCTGTGTGAGATTAATCAACTCACCTTAATAAAAATTTATTAATTGTACCCAAGGTCTCTACAATAACTCCCCAATGCCTTAAATATATCTTTAAAGAAAAATTTACTTAAGCCAGTTTTACAATAAAGAATTTATGATATTTGTAAGTATAAGGAATTTTTTATAAAGATTTCCATAAAGGTCAGTTGTTTGCTATATTGTTGAAATGGTTCATATTTCTTCTCTTCACTGTTTTTTTTTTTTTTTGCTAAAGTAGATAATAATGTTTTATTACAAATCAATGGGTTTTTTGTAACATATTTGCCTCCGTTTGTAATAATTAGTTCTTTCATTTTTTCGTTCTTTTTCAGCAAAGTGTTACCCTCAAGGATACATATAAATGTATGCTTTCTATAATACTATAATAATTTTATATTAATACTCTCTATTTTATGGTAAATATCAAGGTAAACTTTAAGGTAACATTTTATTATTAATCAATCTATAGCCGAGATTCTTAGAAACAGTTCTAGAGATAGTTCTTTCTTCAGTTTGAAAATTTGTTTAAAATTGTCACGTTTTTAACTATTTTCAAAAGAAGTAGATGAAAAATTTTTATTGACTTAGACTTACATTTGCAACATATATTCTTAATAGGGGGAATTCCAAAATTATTCGAATCGGTCTGGATTTTCAGCAAATCCAATTTTCTTAAAATTCAAATCAAACGTATAAATCAAACTCACATGATATATGATTCATATTTCACTGGGCTCCAAATATGGACACCTATGACATTTTTGTGAAAAATTAGCAATGTTTAGTATAGAATAACTTTAAAACACGTCATTCGACTTTGACAATGTTGGTGTCATTTGAAAGGTTTAACTTATCTTTACAAATATTAAGAACAAAATATATATCTTCCTTCTCAAAGGAATTCCAAAAACGCAAATTGTAATTTATACTTAAATATCCTGAAAAAGATGTTATTATTTTTTTTACATATAACAGACATTAATTATTGTGTGAAAATCACAAAATGGGAACCAAATGGCTTATGGTAGTTTTTCTTAAGCAACTTTTTAGATATTGGAATACATTTCTACATTTCAGTCTAGTCAAACAAGATTTTTTAAGCGAAATGAAATAAAAATTGGCAGACACCTTCGTCTTATCGTTCGTTATACGACGATAAAAGCTTTAATTTTTCCCGAAATACTGAAGGTCAAAGGTGACAAAAATTGATTTGCTTTATTACGCAACTTATCTAAAATCGAATTTTCTACATTTTGATTACAGACAACTTTTAGATATCATCATTCCTTGTGAAAATATAGGCAATTTTGTTACTGTGTAATATATTTTTCTAACCTCAATATATTAAATATTAATACAGCTGATCATTTTTTTCCAATCATTGGCCATAAAAGCATTAAAACATTATAATTTATTTTGTTTTAGAATCGGTTTCTACACCAAAGTGCAATGTCCGCAAAAGAATTGTAATGAGGCTAAATTTTGTAGTTATAAATATAATTTGATGAAACTTAGCGTAATGCTATTGGGCAATGCCTAATCTTCACCAATACTTTACTGAAATCGGCTCATGATTTCGGAGTATATTATATATTGCACCAATCTGAATGTATATAAAGTATATGTACGTACACTAAATATACACTGCATTGCATAACTATAAATACATAAAACGTTTCTCAATTTAATAAGTTAAAGAAAGAGTAAAAGAGTTTAACCTACATGTATGTGAAACGCACAAAAAAAAACAAATATTATTTACCATAAAAAGAAATCATTATCTTTTTGTATTCTACATATTGAAAATGTATGAACAAATTAATTAGTGTTTCATAACTATAAATACACAGGAATTAAAATAATGTAAAATGCCAATATTTACAATAAATTTTGATTTAAATAATTTGTCCTTTTATTCCTTTTATACCTGATCAAAAATTCGAACAGGTATACTTTTCCTCAGATCAGATTTATTCTTATATTTTCAGATACAGATCTCCAGACATCTATAACAATTTCTTTTACGTGACATATTCATTTCTCTTGTTCTGATATGGAGAATATGCGGGCCATTCATGTACATTACTATTTTTCGAAGACAACCATTCCTTTATTGGACGACTTATATAGATGCTTTGTCTTCTTGAGATATAAATTGTTTTTAATTTATTTTTTAAAAATGACAATAATTTCACATCAAGCAATTTTGTGCAATCAGAAGATTGGTTAAAAAGCTGTTGAAACCATTTACCCCATTAATACTAAATTTTTTCTCATCAGAAAAAATCACCTTAAACAAATACATGTTTAAATAGTGAAACTAATAAAAAAGATTATCGGTTTTTCTATTTCCAGTTAGCAGTCTACTTATGGTTGATTTGGACACATTTACCTCATATTCGTTAATAATCTAACCAAGACTCTTTATTGTGTTGCTTTCACAGTTTCGATTTCATTCAGAAAACTTTTTCGGGCAGCCACTTTTATCTTTAGCATAATAATACGGACTATTTTCAAAACTTGTTATCACAACATATGAGATCGGCATAGTTTTTTGACAATTGCTTTAAAACTTAAGCCACTTTTTATATAAACTGAAATTTTACCTTTTTCAAACTCACGAAGGTACAATCCACGCAGCATTTTATAGAAAAGTGATGAAAATTGTATAATTAAAATAAAAAACAGTTATACATTTGTTTATCTAGCAATCTCTTTTGTTTATCATAAAATGTAATTATAGTTATGAAACACTAACAAAATATTAATGCACAAAATACACGTTGTAACTTTACAACAAATAGCAAACATTAAGTGTAACTATAGTAATGCAACACAGTGTATGCTTCAATTTTTATACTTATTTGTTTAATTGCGATTAAGATAGAACTAAGCAAGCTTTTTATACCTTTTTATTTATTTTTTTTTTCATTTCTAACAGTTCTTTTATTTCTCTTATGATACTTTTTCATTTACTAAAAGAAAAAAAGTACTAAACAAAATATACTTAAATACTAGTTCCTCATAAAAACAAAACTAAATATTAATTATTAAATTTTAAATAAAACACACCTGCCTGCAAACATCCTTAACTTAAGTAAATAAGTATGTATGTATGTATGTATGTATGTTTACTGTAATAAATCGCTGTTAACATAATTTTGGTTTATAAATAAACCATAATAACTTTAGGTTAAAAACCGCACACAAAACACTTCTCCAGGATGAATATTCAAAATTAATGTATGAATGAACATATTTTACAGATTTTAAATGCACGTTTGCCTTTTCCTTGTTGCTAGAACAGGTTTACGTTTAACCATAAGTTTGTTTTAGTTTTGCATTCCCAAGTATCCAACCAAACCAAATGCATAAATATTTATAGGAATATATAACAAAGTGTTAGACGCAACATTAGACAAGCTGGGCATTGGCCAACCAGGCAAACCCAGGCTAAATGTGCACTTTGCATAAGAAGTGAATTTATGGCAGGTAAGTAAAATTAGAAGAAAAATACTAAACAACATGGCAAATGTTAAATAAACAATGTTAGTGCTAAGTTATCATGTCATAAAGTTTAAATGTTATTAGCAGAAGATGTGTGTTAGAAAGTTTTAGTTATAGTTTTACATTTTATGTGTGAACGCTTGTACTTTAAATAAGAGTATACATATTTTTGAATTATTTAAATAATGCTAAGCTGCAAAGCACAAATAGGTCAAAGTAGTAACTTAAAAAAAAATAGATAACTGTAGGAAAATAATATATTCAAGAAATGTTTTTCGATTTTTAATTTTTATTTAATTTAAGAAACAAAACCCAATAAATTTTTCTTCTGAAACCTTTTTAAACACTAGTAGAAAATTAATTTTTAAAATTTTTTTAAATAAAAGGTGGCGCAATAGTAATCTTCCGATGTTTTTTGGCTGTAATTAAAAAAGAAAAACTTTGATTCTTCTTGTAAATTATTTTTATTTGGTCTTTTAATTTTTTTACATCAAGTCGAGAATATAATGTCATGTAAATGGCCGCCGCCACAGTTGATTGTCATTTGAGCCCTTTTTATGGCATTTTCCATCCCTTTCGCCAAAACTTCCAGCGATAGGTCCTCACATTCTTGACGGATATTGTCTTTAAGAACTGCAAGAGTCTGAGGCTTGTTAACATAAACCCGCGACTTCAAAAAGCCCCATAAAAAGAAGTCTGGAGCGGTCAAATCAGGCGATCTTGCTGGCCAGTGCAAATCGCCAAAACGGGAGATTAGGCTCCCGGGAAATGCATCCTTCAGCATATCGTTGGTGGCACGTGCAGTGTGTGCCGTTGCACCGTCCTGTTGGAACCACATGTTTTCCAATCCCAATTCATCAAGTTGCGGCAAAAAGAACTCGTTGATCATTGCTCTGTAGCGCTCACCATTCACAGTAACCGTTTGGCCCGCGACGTCTTCGAAGAAAAAAGGTCCGATGACTCCTCCAGCGAAAACAGCACACCCCAGAAGCGTAAATTTTGTCTATTTACGTACCTGCTAAGATGGAAATGGGCCTCATCACTCATGATTATTTTTGATGAAAAATCATCTTAATCTTGGTGGTGATTAAGGATGGATTGAGGGTATGTTAGACGCGATTGGCGGTCAGCAGCTAACAGCTGATGCACCGTCTGAACTTTGTACGGAAACATCTTCAAATCTTGTACCAAAATTCGCTGTAAAGACCGTCGACTGATATCCATTTGCGTAGCACGTTGTCTGGTCGATGTCGACGGCGCTTCCATGACATCCTCGGCTACAGCAGCAATATTCTGTGCAGAACGGCTACTCCTGGGTCTGCCACGCTGGCAGCATCTCGTGTTGTGCCAGTCTCTTCGAGGCAAGCGGCTAAACGTCGCAGTGTTTCACCAGTAGGCGTTGGACGGCCAGGAAATCTGCGACGAAATTCATGTTGTGCCAAAGTCACCGACCGATTATTGGTCAAATAAATAGTCAGCAATATACCGCGTTCTGGAGCAGTGTAGCGTAACATTGTTTATTAACGTGTATTTCGCATGTGTTTACTACACAAATGTCAAAACAGAACTGACATTAAGGGCCAATCGCAAAATTTATAGTACTTTCTGATAGGAAGATTACTTTTGCGCCACCTTGTATAAATAAAGCGTCATATTTTGACGTACTTCTGTACGGAATGGATTTAATGATTGAGAATAAATATCTTTATGACTATGAATGGACCTTTTAACATATACACTGTGTTTCATAACTATAATTACATTTTATGATAAATAAAAAAGACTTATTACTCAATTTTCAACAATTTGCTAAAATGAAATGCCAAGTGGTTCGTACCTTAGTGAGTTTAAAAAATGTCAAATTTCAGTTTTTATAAAAAGTGGCTTAAGTTTTAAAGCAATTGTCAAAAAGAAAAAAACAACAAATCGGTCATATATGTTGTAGTAACAAAATTTGCAAACAATCTGGACTATTGTGGTAAAAATAAAAGTATCGGCCTAAAAAAAGTTTTATTTCTGAAAAAGTAACTAAATGAAGAGTCTTGGTCGGATTATTAAAACTTAATATTTGTTGTGCATTGGCCTAAATAAGAAAAGTTTTTTTTTTAATAAATAAATGAATTCAAATATATTTTATTTGGTGGTTACGTCGTTTTCCGCAAATATTTGCCAAACATGACCGTACCTTTAGATATAAACGCAGTTTTTCATGATTGCATCAAACAATACAAAAATACTCTGTGCACCGAAAATTAATTTTATTGCATCAAAAAAATAAAGAAAAACAGTAAAATTAAGAAAACAAAAAGGCAGTTCTCAAAATAAGAGACAAATATAACTTGATTATTTCACGTTTCGTAACACATCTGTTTATCCTACGACAGAAGTCAGGACACTAAATTTTTGAATGATCGGTCCATAATAGCTTACAACTCTCATAAAGCGCGAATTTCTGAAAAATAATTTTTGCACATATACTGGGTGTAGAGTGTTATATAGTTGGACTTGACCGACTATACTTTATTAATTGTTTTTATGGTTAAATAATTTTTAGCACCAAAATCCTCTTAATGGAATCTTTATTAATCATCATAATGTTCTAAGTCACCTAAGTAAAAACTACAAAAGGTTTAAAAATTTGGATAACGAATATAAAGAATTTTTCAATTTAGCAAAGGGGCCTGACAACATATTGTTTGTTATACCGGGATTTGCATGTACTTAAAAACTAAAATTTATTATTTTTTTTAATTGTTTTCTTTTAAAAACCCACTTAACAATTATTACTAGAATTGTATGGATATCCTAGTTTTTATCCAATTATGGTCAATTATGGGCTCAACTTTTCAAAATCCAATACACTAATACCTCGTTTTGCGTTTTTTTTTTCGAAGTTGCGTCGCTGCTTAATTAGTAGTAATTTTCACTGTGCATCGTTAGATTTTCGAGGTTCTGTTCTTTTGGGTTGGAGTTTTTAAATTTTTTTTAAATTTTTGCAAAATATGCAAAATCATTAGATGCTAAAATGATGACTCGTACAAGAAGTACTTTGAAGATAAATGATGATAATGTTAGAGGTAGTAATGCAGATAATTGCTACAAGAAAATTTATATTAGGTTGAAATAAAAACTGTTCAGCAAACATCGGACCAATTTTTTGCCGACGACTTAGTATTTTCGTAATCCTAGAAGCAATGTTCGATCTTTACATGGTTTGCATTAGAAAATCTTAATTCTTTTTGCGTAGTGTTTTTTGGAACGTAACCCCGACACAAAGTAAAGTATTGGTGCAATCTGATTTTTACATAGATATAACTCATCTGTAACTGGTTTGATTTAGAAGCAGGAATCTAGCAAATGAAAATTTAATAAATAGGGTGAGCCAGAAATCTGTAACCGTATTATATTGGTCGTGGTACAATCTTCCTTGTTATTGCTATGCTCATTTTAAAATTAATTGAATTGTGAACCTTTGTTGTTGTATAAAAGTAGTTGGTTTACTTTCAAGTTCTTTTATTTTTTTCATATTAAGTTTGATTGCTCTAAATTTTATCACGTACTACAAATGAACAAATACTTAGTTGGTTGCCAACCAGCCATCCATCCAACTACCAAATCAAACAATCATCCTGCGACAATGTTGTAAAGTACATGAAATCCACAGAAGAGCAAGCTTCATATTTGGTCAAATTACAGACGTGACTGGAATTTGCAGCCAAATAGAAAACTAGCAAAATAGATATATAGAAGTAAACTTATACTTGTAGAGGTGTAACTCGTAAAATTTAGATTATTTATGCATGTGCATGTATATGTGTGTTTGAGTAATTTAAGTTGATCATAATTTTAAATGTAGTTGATTCCTAAAGTGATTATATTTTATTAAACGAAAAACAATTCTGTGTCATTTAGTTTGAAGAGCGACAATGATGTGGACAAAAACAATTATGAGTATGTAAATGGAACAAATTTAACAACATAAAGTTTGCTGCGCTAATTGGTTTTTTGTAATTGTTGTGTATAATTATATAGGGTGATTCAGTTAGAACTAATATTAAATAAAAAAACTTAAAATAGTAAAATAGGTTTTTATTTAGGAATATATATTATTGCCGCAAAGAACAATTTAATTACCGATAAATACAAACAAATAATGAATTACAATTGCAAAAAGGTCTAAATGGATCACTTTATATTTAAATTCAATTTATTTTTTAATGGAACAACTTGTTTTACATTCTTTTAAAAACTTATTTGCTTTAAATATTAGTCAAATAGAGCTGTGGAAATTGTCAAAATCTGTGTGTGGAGTATAATTTAAGCTGGTAGATTGCTTTGCGTTTTCGTTGTACATATTTCTTTTTAGTAATATAATTTTCTACACTTTACCGAATATGTTAATGTATTTTAAACACTTTTCCTAAATTAATGTTTTATTCAACTATTTAATAAATAAAAATTCAATACATATACATATATATCACGTAGTAAACTTTTAAAAACTAAATTGCACATTAGACTGTTCCCAAGTTTTATATAGAGAAATATCAGGCTACAAGCAAAGTAGAAAAGAATTGATAAGTAATACTTGTTATTACTGAATAATGACTTATTTTTCATCCAAAATGAAGCTATTCATGTAATGGCAATTTAGAAAGAAAACTTATATTAATCATATACCTGTGACAAACAATTGTATATATATATTTTCTTTCTTTCACAATAAACGTAACGGTACTTTAATATTGACTTTACACAAATTATTGCTGTCTTGAAATCATATATTTGACTTCATTTGTTGATCCGTTGTTTGAAATTTTTGATCTTAAATTAAGACTGCAGAGAAAATATTTATATGTGCTGTTTCAGATGATGAAAACTTATGATATATAATCTTTAATAAGGTACGGTCACACTTGGCAAATATTTACTCAAAAAAGCGTAACCACTTGTTTTAGCATAAATTTATTTAACGTTGTTTACTCTTACAGGAGTTTTGCAAGATCAAACATCATCAAATAAATTAAAACTAAATAATTGTTGTGCTTTGGCCTAAATAAGACCGTACCTTTAATTTTAATGATGTAAGTATTGCATATTAGGTTGTCCCAAAAAATGTTTTATTTTATTTTCATGGGTGCTAAAGCCTCAATTGAAAGCTTATAGGGTAAAGTATTTTTACGATTTTTTTGAGATTTTTGTGGCACAAGTCGAATTTTTGCCAATAATCGGCTTTGCCGGCCGTTTTTTGAGTTATCTTCTTAACTTTGTCAAAAACCACGATTTTCTTTACTTTTGAGGAAACACTTTAAAAGAAAAATTTCCAAGCTTTATTTTTGTGTGTAAAAACTATAAGTTTTTGCAATGAGTTTGCTCATTTAGGTACCCTACATTAAAATTTTTATAATTTTTTTATAAATTTCATAAATAACGCTTTAAATAATAACCTTTAAAATGTATATAAAAATGAAAAAAAAACTAATGATGCAGTTTGAAAGATCTATTAATTCTAAATGATTTACATGATATAAAGAGCGTGTTCAGAAAAAAAGCTCAAGAATCAAACAGAGTTCTCAAAACCAAATGGGAACTTTTGGAAAAAGAGGATAACTTAAGCGTTCGGACGATTCAATCTATAAAACAACAAAAAAATTGCCTTATAGAGAAATTCCAACTTCCTCAAAAGTCTTGACAGAACCCGAATTAGTTTCCTGAAATCTTCGCTTATAGTGAATTCCTCATTTTATTAAAGGCCAGCTTGAAGACAGGCAACCAAGAGAAGACTTTAAAGACTTGCTTCATCTGAGCCCAATCTTTTTGACCCATATATGTAAGCCCTATCCAACAGTAAAAGATATAAGAGCTATTAATCGATTGCTGAGATGGATAGTGCAAATAACCGGCCTTGACTTACAATCTCTAATTTTCTAAAAGATCCAAAA
The DNA here is from genome assembly GCA_950370525.1 of Bellardia bayeri. Taxonomy (NCBI): domain Eukaryota; kingdom Metazoa; phylum Arthropoda; class Insecta; order Diptera; family Calliphoridae; genus Bellardia; species Bellardia bayeri. The sequence goes on along the minus strand of OX493264.1, from coordinate 87,482,639 downwards.
AATTATAGGGAAAAAATTAACGCAGAGGAGGGATTTCAATTATTACTATTCGACATTTAGCAGCAGATGAGAACATGAGCTGCAGGTACTTAAAAGTAGAACTCAACCAAAGTGATACCCGGCAGCTTATACAGCAACTGGTCTTACATATGAAAACAAAATAGACAAACCGTATCTAATTCTGCGCCACAAAAGAGCGCATATTGCGTTTGCTGAAAAATTTTATAAAGAATATTAATGAATTTTTAAAACTTTTCCATTTTTAAACCTAAATATCTTCGTCATTTACAAAGCCATTCGCACACAGAACGTATCAAATGAAAGACTGGAATCGATGAATTTTCGAAATAATGGGACTTTTGTAAAAAATCCGCCTAAAACAGGTACATTTTTTTGCAATTGTGCTTTAATAAGGTAATAAAATGAGTCATGTTATATATACCTTTCAAATGATATATATATATATTGCCTGGATCGATTCAGAAATCGCAGAGATATAGTAATACATATATACCTATATATATATGGGCAATGCTCATTGAGCATTAAAGCTCTATAGAATCAAAACCGAAAGCTTCTTGCCCATAAAAGCTTTTTGAAATTATCATGTTTGTGACGCTCATTTAAAAATAAAATAAATTAAAAAATCGGGCACTTTCAGCTAATGGCGTTGAGTTCCTTTTTTATTTCCCCGATTACTTTTTTTCAATCGTTTAATTTTACATTAATGACATTTGGATTTGCAATAGAGAACACAAAAAAGAACAAAATACAACTATTACTTTTGTTACTCAATAAAATTTGACAGCTGTTTTATAGAACACAAAAGCAAAATAAAATAGTCATTTGAACGTTTTTTTTTTTTTTGAGTTACTCGTGCCATTAGGTGCATAGGTACATTTTTACCTGTTTTATATTTATATCTAAAATATATCCAAAAAGAAATTGTTTTGTTACAGTAACAACCAAAAAAGTAAAATTTTTAAAAAATTTGTAAATTTGCCAACCCCGCATATGAATGTTTGTGTAACTCATAAAATAAATGTTATTCCCAAAACACTTACATAAATTCATTAAGTAATAATTTGCACACTATTTATGATAAAGATCAGTATTTAAATAAATGTTTAGGCAGAAAAACTATGTATGGCAAAAGTAAACAGAGACCATAAAACAACCTTTTCATGTGACAAACTACTTTACCGCCACTAAATAGAAGGTATACAAAACATATTTACACAAACATTACATCCATTATATATATATATTATATTATTATATTATATATATACAGACTTAAGAAATTTCCCATTTGACCATTTCTTGTAAAACCAATTGGTACTAATTTTATTTAAAGATGTTTTTCAAATTCGATCCGGTCAATAGCCGTTAAAACCTGTACCAAATATTACAATATTTTCATAAATAAATGTATAATAAATGGAGCTTAATAGTAACTCTCAGGTTTAAAAATGGGTTTTTATTGCATAAAATATTTCCATGACATCGGAATCACTTTGTGAGTCGAGTCTAGGGTGCACATGCGTCCGTCTGGATTGCTGGCTGGCTGTCTAAGACATCCTTGTGCATTAAGAACAGGTCGTAGTTTGAAAGATATATTTGGTTAAAATTTAGTTTATGCGATTTTTTGGCCAAAAGATCAAGACTATTGATTGGAAGCCTAAACTTCATTTTCTATAGTTTATAAAAAATTTATGTCTAAATAAATGCATAAGTTGATTTATTTTGACGATTTTTAAATAAAATACTTAAAAAATAGCTCAATCGTTTTATGACCTAAAAAAAACAATTGCTGTTATTTACTTTTTAAAGACAATTTCAGTTAAATGTTAGCGGATAGTCAACATTATCTACACCGAAGCGCCGAACATTTGAATTCCAGAGTGGTCGTAACAACTTCCTAGATATAACACAGTCCGCCACTTGGACACATTCTCAACACTCTCTAGAGCAATAAAGATGGTGCAAGCCTAAAACCATTGCACATATTTGATTTCATTCGCAAACATTATTTGATTACAATCTTCATGTCACCTAGCTTAGTTTGACCAGAGGTGCCTTAACGTTACATGTATAGTGGGGATCACAAATGAGCGCAAATGTGTAAAACTAATAGAAATGTTTTTTGTCGTTTACATATTTAAGTGTTATTGCTAAATAAAATTATTTACAATACAAAGTGGAAAACAATAATTTTCACGCTATAAACAATTAGTATAAAGAGAACTTGCACAAGTGTGTCTTTTGAAATATGTACACAAAAGTATCAAAGTCTATGATTTGATTTGCATATGTAGATTTAGATGTGTAGATTTGCTTTATTTATGACTTAAAAAATATTAGTTTCATATTAATTTAATTGCATTTGGTAAACACTTTTTGCAAATTATCGAACATAAATCAAATCATAATACAAATTATAAAAAACTCTCAAAAGCCATTGGTAAAAATTTCTAGCAATGACAAAAACTAGCTATTTTAAGCGACTAATTACTAGACAGTTCAATCTAAGTCAATCAGTGATCATACGAGTCCAAAAAAGGCGTTCCAAAAATCAATGGTCGCAAAAAGCTACGAACGAATGCGGACGCACTTTTCATGATCATACGAGTCCAAAAAAGGCGTTCCAAAAATCAATGGTCGCAAAAAGCTACGAACGAATGCGGACGCACTTTTCATGGTAACACAAATGAAAAGAGACAAGTGTTTAACACCAAAAGATGCTTCTATAACAATAGACAAACCCGTTAGTCGATGGACAGCAAGACGACACATATCTGTAGTTAAAAACATTAAACCTGAAAAATTTTAAGCCATGGCTGAAGTTTGCACAAAGAGTACAGAAATTGTACAGTAGATGTCTGGAAATATGTTATATGGTCAGACGAATCTAAATTTAATCACTTTTAATTCGAAGATAAACAATATTGCTGGTTCCGAACAGTCCAGAGAATTCAAAGACACCATGTTAAGGAAACAATAAAGCATGGTGGGAGGAACGTCATGATTTGGGGTTGCTGTCTGCGTATATTGCAAACTTATTATACCGATTTTGTGGATGAAGTTATTTTTCTCATTCAGCTCGAATGAGAGAGTATTAGAAATGAATTTATTGAGAAATTATTGGAGAGTAAGCCAAAACGTATAGAAAGTGTTTTATGAAATAGCGGGCTTTGGAGTAAATATTAAAAATACTATCAATCCCTAAAGTTTTTGTATGGTGCAAAATTGAGTGCATGCGAGCTGTTTTAGTTTCATTGGGGTTTTTCTTAGAACTTAATGATTTTAGTTTTGTTTTATAAATTATTTTGTTAAATATTAAATAAAATTATTTAATTATTATTAATTATTTTTATTTTTATGTAATAACAAAAGCACAAAGTACAAACATGTACTTATTTGTGTGGACTATGGATAAAGAGGACTATAGTAAAAAGAATACTTCATCCACTAACACTTATGTATCATTCATTATATTCAGAGCATTATAATCTAAAGATACTCATTCGGGTTCAGCTAGGTCCAGAGTTTTTTTTTATTTTTTGTTGACTATGATTTTAAATGAATCCGTGAACAATACTTTTCATCACGCATCTTCATCCGAAAGTTTGGTCAATAGGGTGTTTATGTGTCCTAAATGTAGAAATAAATACAATGTTTAAGTTATTTTTTATTCAGAAAAGGAAACCTAACAAAAACTAGTCTTAATGACCTTAGCAAAGGTAAATACAAACACTTATAAACAAAAACACACACATTAACACTGGCAAAAGTATAAAATATTTATTTAAATAAATGTATGTGGAAGTTATTTAAGAAAGCAAATATAAATTCCTTTATAAGTCTTAAATATAAATTGGCGGAGAAAAGAAATAATTTCTGTTTTGGCAACAAATCAAATTCCAAAATATTTGTTTTAAGCATTTTAAAAATTAAAAGTTATAAATAAATATTGTTATTGTTTAAAAATTTCACATAATATATTTATTCCTTATTTAATATAAGTTAATGTTTGTTATAAGAACAAACTTTAAAATTTAAAATCATGCTTTAAATTTAATTACTCGGAATATATTTGTAATGAAAAATTAAAATAAAAAGCGTTTACAAATTTCTTGCGAATCTGATATTGTCGAGATCAATGATTGCGAAATTACTAAAGCTTCTAAGAAGTAAAGTAAATGATGTTTTAAAACGATTTAAGCAAACCTTAAGCACAGATCCTTAATAAAGGCAGTTACAAAATGTAGACATTCAAGCCTGACCATATAATACCCTCACCGAGTATGCAAATGCGGTTTTTCAGAAGTGCTAGGAAGCTAAATCATCATTAAATTTATGCCGAAGCATATACAAATAATTTGCATTAAATTGTATCTCAATGTCAAAGCTTGTAAAAGATTTATATATGTTAAAGTGGTTTTCAGAAGTGGGCCTTATATGGGATTGACCAATCATCATAAAATTATGTTAAATAATTTGTTTATATATGAAATTATATGTTGAATTTTATTTGGATCGGCAAATATTTGTAAGTGTTATTTTTATATGAAACTTATTATAAAGTCATAAATGTTTACCACAACAATGTCCACATTTTTAGTTTATTCAACAATATTATGGTCACTATAATTATTTGTATGATTGCGGTAACCATAACATGGTCAAGTTACGACTCAGGTGATTACTAAAATTATATATAAGATTGCATACATAATTACTATGTATATTTTTGTCGCAATCATGTTTATGATGAATCCATTTATCATAATTTGTTGCTCTTTGATTATGAAAAAGAATATAATTTTTCATAATAAAACTGATTACCATAATCTTACATCATATATATGATTGCTATAATCATGTGAATGGTGACCTAACCATATTATAGTTGCAGAAATCATTTAAATAATTACATAAAAAATGTTTAGAAATGTTGAAATAGTTGTGGTAAACATTCACAACTATTTTTTCCTCTACGTGTAGGTAATCTAATGGACCGATTTCAATGCATGCGAAACTTTTTGTATCGAATTTTATCCAAACATCTTAAAAGTTACGACCTGTACTTGCGCACAAGGTTGACGTGGACAGCCAGTCATCCAGCCAGACGGAGGGTCGGGAGAGACATAGTTAAATAGACTCAGAAAGTAATTCAGTGTCGATCGGTGTAACTATATAGAAATATGTTTGTCTGAAATGTTTTGACTATCAGTGATTCTCACATCCAATAAAATTTTCCAACATTATTGATTTTCCTCATGTTTATTACGTTTATAAATATTTGCATAAATAAATGAATTTAATTTTCCAAAATGTTTATTAAAGATAACAAATAAACAAAATTTTTAAAATAAATGTCTACATATCAAATAAGACTTAAAATGGCTGGGATTTCTCAAAAAATAATTGTTAGGAATTCCCCGGGAAATTTAGGAAAAGCCCAAAATTTAAAATCTACATAGTTTTAAAATAGTTTGGCAAAAAAGATTTATTTTGGCAAAAAAAAGATTTTTCTGTCTTTTAATTCTTTATACCAATAAAAATCTAAATAGTATTACTGAAAATGCATTAGTTAAATGGGATGCATAAAACATAAAAAACAATAATTAAGTTTATCTACAGGAAATTTTAAATTAAAATGTTTAACTAACAATCTAATTTTTTGTTTTTTCTTTCTACGAACCAGAAAACCAGTCACACTAAATTCTTTTCTGATGAAGTTTTATTTCATGAAAAATAATTAAAAGAATTCTGAATCACTGACTTAACGTTATACGTCTGGCTAACTGTCCGTATAAATTTTGTGGGAAATGTACAGATCACCATTCAGAAGATACATATGTATTTTGTTATAATTTAGAAAAAAGCATATCTTCGTCACAAGGATGATTGCTGTTGAAATTGGTTGAAATAGGTCTATAGTTGCACCTTGCACACATACAAATGTCCTCCCGAAAAAGAACTTTATCGGTCATAAATGTTTGATTTATTGAAGTATTAAAACACATCACACGCAACAATTTTGTACCGATCGGTCAACATTTGACCATAGTTCCAACAAATGGCCTTCTTCCGAAAATCAATTTAACGAGCATTATTGACTTACAAATATAGTCATTCAAATAAAATACAACGCATTCATATACATATGTTTCATATCTATACAAATCATTAGGCCTAATTTTATGATGATCGATCTATAATTAGTAAAAGCTCGCATATAAGACTCGCTTCGAAAATCACTTTAACCACCATAAATCTTTTAAAAGCGATGGTATACAAAAAAAATTCAAGACAAATAAGTTTCATAGAATTTTATTCCAACTTCAGTTGCAAAAATTTCAACGAATTAACAAGTAACAATTTAAATGCCACAAAATATTCTACCTAATTTATTTAAGAAAATCACTAACAATATTTTTGTTTTGTTGCACCATCATTGAAGTGATTGGGAATTTTCACACATTGCGGTTAAATTTTGTGTCTTTTCCTCAAAGAAAAAAAAAGGATTTACTTCTTTTTGAACTTACTAAGCTGACTATGACTTTGTACATACACAAATTCACTACTCATGGGCATTTAAATGTTGTTTAGAGGGCAGCAACAATAAAAGAAGAAAACCAATTTGTTAAATAATCAAAAAAAAAAAAACAAAGGTGGAGAGACCATGAAGACGTAGAGAGAGGAAGTTGTAACAAAAGGCTAAAGGACCAAGAACAACAACGAACAAATGCTTGTTAAGGCATTAAATTGACTTTCAGGAAATTTACAAGTTTGACACATGAGTTTGTTAAATAAGAAAACTGTTTGAGAAAAAAATATATAACACAGTACAACACATGATTTCGGGACGCAATTTTGATAATTGTTTATGAAAGTAACCCCACAAAGAAGAACTTCTGCATCATTCGTTTGGTCATGGTGGTACATCAAATAATAATTTAAAAACTAATTTGAAGTTAGTAGTATCGTATACGTAATTTGTCACGTTTTAGGATCTTTTGTTTGTCATAACTCGAGAACCACTAGTCCAAATAAGTTTAATAATAAATTTAAACAAATTAATAATTACAATTCCTTTAATTGGTTCATACAACGGTTCGCTACATAAGCAACAGTTTCGCAGTTATAAATAAATGTATGAAGAAAAAAAACTATTTTTTGCCTAAAAAATAAAATTTTTTTATTTTTAATTCATAAAAAATCCAAAACGGTAAAAAAAAGTGTCAAGTCCTTTACTTTCGCGTAAAGCTGCATAACTTATGAACAAAATGAGACATAAATCATGAAAATCGATGAACACGTTTCGCTTTTATTCACAGTTACGTAAAGGATGAATTTAAAAAAAATTGCTCGAGATATGCACAAAATTCTTTTAAAAACCGGAGAAAAATTAACTTGTACATTTTGTGCATATCTCGAGCAAATTTTTTAAATTCATACCTTTACTTAAATTTAAATTTGTTTCAGCTTATTCAGACTAGTGGTTCTCGAGTTATGACAAACAAAAGAGCAAATTAGTTTTAAAATTATTATTTGATGTACCACCATGACCAAACGAATGATGCAGAAGTTCTTCTCTTTGGGGCTACTTTCATAAACAATTATCAGAATTGAGTCCCGAATCAATCACCTAAAAAATGTTGTACAGTGTAATGAAAGAAAATTCAATGTAGTTAAAAACAGTGATCGACATTTGTTTGTGTGCACTTAAAATGTTGTTAGAAAATTTTTCTAATGTATTTATTATTATGATTTTATTATCTGGTTTTGTCGGTTTGCTTACAGATTTAAAAAAACATAACAATTACTATTATTTTAAAGAAAATATAGAATCATTTATAATATGATAACTATACACCAGAGAACGGTTTGAATGCAGAATTTTATGCTTTCGAATGAAATCAGGAAATGTGAGCATGGTGTTGTCAATTCCCATCATTTGGGAAAAGCAATACATGACACCACTCAAAATAATACTCACAAAAGCAACGAATACACAACGAATGGTACGAATGTTTGTAATGCTTATTGAATGAAAAGTTCAAATTCAAATTTTACTTTTTGAGTTTTTTTAATGGTATGAAAAACATCGTTATTTACTTTTTCCAAAAATTTCTGAAGTACTAAAAAGGCAATCAATAAAAATAATGTATGCATTACATGGCAACATCAATAGTTGATGCTGTCGAGTGACTGCAAGGCAAAAGCAACGAATGGTATGAATATGCAATGAAAGCGAATGCTTTCATTCTGTTCTCTGCTATACACACACTAAAAGTTAAGAAAATTTGCAGCCGAGAAACTACTTAAAATAATATAAACGGTTGAGACCGTGTTTCCATCGAGAGGTTTTGCAAAATTAGTCTTTCGTGCAAAATATCGAATTTGTAACAATATGGCCGTTTTTTGTTTTGAAAATGAAGGAACATATTCTTCCTGTATTTAAAAATTTATTTATTTATTTATTTATCAAATCCATAAATAACAAATGAGAAAGTACAGTCTGTCACTATATATTATCATGCATCGAGTATATCAGCAAAATCAGCTTTTCACAAATCTTTACAAAAATCCTCAAAGCTTCTTTGAAAACAATCGAAACAATATTGCGCACAAACGATTGTTTAACAGTGTATATTTGTGCATGGTTGTGTATGTTTGTGAAAGCAAATACCATTAGAGTATCAAGTACTTAGTAGTCATTACATATGCTTATTTATACATAACGAAAACACACAGAGCATAGTAGTAAATAAAGTGTACTAAGCGTAGAGCAAAGTGTATTATGACAACAACCACACCAAAAAGGAGTGCTGTTTGCTGATGAATATTTGTATTTTTTTTTTAATATATGTATATATACATAAATACATTATGGAGGTCCTTATTTTTAACTTTTAAGATTTTCAATGCTGCCACGGTCGACAATTAGTCACTGTGCTCTAAGAGTTTTTTTATTAATCCTATATATTTATTGTATCTTCATTAAAAAAAAAACGAAATAATAATAAGTTTTTCAAATCTTATATCAAAAGAGTTTTAATTATTTAGTCCAGCCAGTGCCGCACGAAAATTGTTTAACCATTGTTGTTTATATATAATAAGTTGGCATTCTTCCTTCTTGTCTTCGACTCAGATTCCCTGTATCCCTTCTTCTTAAGCGAATATAGCAAATATTATTTAATAAGTTGCAGGCTAATGGGTTTGGGTGTATTTTATGCATTTTTGAGTGTTTTTCTGCATTTTTTTGGATCTCAATTCTTTATATACCAGGGGGCAATTATTATCATTCGTAGCAATTTGTTTTGGCTTCTTTGAATTCTGTCTACAGTTGAAGCTGAACCTGTTCCCCATAGCTGTATTCCATAACACCATATAGGTTTTATGACTGAGTTGTTTTATTTGTGTCCAAAATATGGGATTTCCAGGCGAAGTGTACACCGAGGTATTTAACTTCGGATTATTGTGTATTGCGAAATGCTTCTTGAGGGTTTTCATGAATGCTTAGAATAGCAGTATCATCAGCAAATGTAGATGTGTAAGTACGATTGTTTGTTGGCATATCAAATGTGTATAACAATTATAAGAATGGTCTTAGGATACTTTCTGTAGGTACTCCTGCTTCAATAGGTTGTGAAGAGCTTAAAAAATCTACTTCTTTAATCTTAAGTGTTCGACCAGTTAAGTAAGCTTTCCAATAGCTTTCCATCATGCCACACTTTATCAAACGTTTGAGAAATGCCGATAAAAAGAGGAGAAAAATATTTCTTTTCTTCAAATGTTTTATATACGATATTGACAATATATATAAGTCAATAGTACTGTGTTTTCTTCTAAATTCAAATTTATGATTCGGATTACAATTATTTTCAATTAAAATCGGGTATAACTTGTTCATGAGTTTCTTCTTGAATAACATCGATATATTCAACAATAGGCTGATGGGTCTATATCATTCTACTTTTGTGTGATCTTTTCCCGGCTTTGGTATCATGTTGACCAGTGAAACCTACCATTCTGGTGTATAATATTATTAAGGCGTAATATTGCGTTAAAAATAAAAAGTATTATTCTTATTACTATCCGTGGTAGCTCCATAAGCATCTTGTTACTGATTTTGTCAATGTCATGTGCTTTCTTAGAGTTTAAATCAATAATAGCCTTTTCGATCTCTCGGATCACAAAACGTGGGGTACAGCTGCTGCTAAATGGTATGTGAATGGTAGAAAGTCAATTGTTTCATTTGATGTGTTTGGGGTAAATACTTCTTTCAAATGATTAACAAATAGATTGCCTTTTTCAGTGTCATTTCTTGCCCAACCACCATTTAAATTTCTCAAGTGGGGAGTTACATAAGATAGGTCTTTTAAGTCTCTTAGTGGCTCGCCATAATGAGTAATCCGATTGCGTAATTACGTCCAGATTATCGAAATATTTATTTAGTTATTCAATTGCGACATTCCAAAAGCTTTTTAAGTATTTTTGTGCAATCTTTTAGCTTAAATTTGAGTTGAGGCGGTCTGTGTAATTGCCTCTCTATTCGTACTCTTTTTTTCATTTAAGAATCATTCGACATCAGCAGATTCAATTCTATTAGTCGGGACGTTTGGGTAGCAAGTTGAGCAGCTAGTTTAAGATCATTATTTAAAATGATAAGAGAGTAATCGATATTTTGTTCTAAGTATTAAATGCACAAATTTTAACAAAATTGGATAATGTTTAGATGTTGTATACTTCATTTTAAGTTTTGAGTTTATAATTTTAAAATTATTTTCAAAAAATCCTGAAATGCACAAAAATGAAATTAACTGTCACAAAGTATGTGAATCTCTTTATATGGTATCTAAAATGTTTTGACCAGCAGTGTATTTTTACAACCAATTTCAGTTTTATTACTTGTCAGCTTCAGTGTTACATTTACAATATTTCATTTTTGTAATTTTATTGAGATATTTGTGAAATGGTTTTGTGTTGCAGTCCCCAAAAGAAAATTAATAAAATTATGATGATTTTGACAATGATTGTAAAAAAGTATGACTTTTTGTTTGACCACAAAAGGTATTTTTTAATACAATTAAACAAAATGTGTAAATGCAATAAAAATATAAGTGTTTTATCACAATCTGACGATAAAAATCACTAATAGTTATTATTGTCGGGAACTAAAGTAAATGTAGTATTAAATTTTCATTTGACAATAGTTCAAGTTTATTGAATTCGGCGAGTTTTTACAATTAGGGATTACATATATTTTTCTATTACATCGACCTGAAACCAATCTATTGTTGCTGTTTAATAATGACAGAGCGCAAAATTGGGCCATAAATTTACTGAAAAGTGGTAACGTCTAATAGGAGACAGCAACCGTTTCTCAAGGTATTGTTTTATATAAATATCGGAAGTAGTAGTTGAAAAATGTATTCTACTACTACTTACACTGGCGTTGTATTTTATGCAAGGTAATTGCCTGAGAGATCTAATTTCTGCATTATTGATATAATATATTCTTTGTAAGTTTCTGAATTGCTTTCTTCTTATTTGTGATCTGTATCATTTATTTTGGAAGCTTTAGCTTATTTATCAATATGTATAAATCATAGATTAATTTCTACTTCGGAAGTTCATTTGTATGAAGTCTTTGTGTAATATCTCTACTTTGGTGGTGTAGAGTAAAAAAATAATAATTTAGAAGATATTGCAAACATAGCTGATGATAAAAATTGAAACTTAAGTTGAAGGCAGCTAGTCTGCAACTGACAAAAAGTCATATTTAAAATTAAAAAATGCTCCAAATTGATCACCCTATACAAGCAAATCCCCTACTAATACAAAGTGAATATCCCTGAACACTTAAATATCTACTACATTAGTATATACTGTGATCGTCAATATAAAGTAGATACCTAATATTGTTTAAAAGACTGTTTTATTATAATGTGTGTTAAGATAAATTTAAAATTTAAATCCCTAGACCCAAACAAAATATGTTAACAGAGTCATGTTAACTATTTAACAAATCCAATGCTAAGGCTTCAAAATCACGATATATCACTTTTGAAATATGTTAAAGAACTTTGGTCCTTTTTTCAAAATTCTTTCAGAGTAGGCGAAAAAGTATAAGTATAAATATATGTAAGTATTGGGAGAGATAAATTTCTTCTACTCAGAAATTTTAACAGTTTGTTTTTTTTAGAAATTATAACGATTTTAAAAAAAAAATCACTTTTGAAATCTGTTAATTTAAACCAAAATATAGTGCACAATTCAAAAGTAACTTAAGAAAAAAAATAACTCATTAACAGAAACTAGAAAAATAAGGAACGTGAAAAAAAAAATTAAATTTTAACGGATAAGTTCTAGATTTTTTGCATCAAAATAAAGTAAACAGGTATATTAAAATTATGTGAAACATTGTATTTAATATTGTTTGTAGTCATTTGGCCTTAATCACAGCTAACAATCTTGTAGACATAGAATAAATGAGTTCTTTAGTAAAATCAAGCGAAATTTTGTTCAATTCATCCTGTATTACTGCCTTAAAGTTATCGTTGCTAGAAATATTTCTTTGGCTAATTTTTTTGTGCAGATATTCCCACAGATGCTCAATTGGATTGAGGATAATCTACAAATTAATTCAACAGTGATTGAGCAACCAATCTTTCTCTTTAGAGTGCGTTTTCAGGAGTATTTTTGACTCCTAATATCTAAAACTAACTTAGTTAAAATATAAGAAAGCTTTATATCACAACTTTGCAATTGCGCGCTATGTTTATTTTAGTACAGAGTTACTGAGCCTACTCTGTTGGTGAGTAGGCTCATTATATTAAAGCTATTAAAGGAGGGAGCTGTGATAAATAAATATTAGTTGTGATAGAGAGAGAAAATTAATAATTATCAGAAACTGATATTGTTATAGTGGCAGCGGCTGGGAATCAAACCCGGGCTACAAATAGCAACTCATGCTTAATGATCAAACATGCTAACCGATCAATCTGCAGCACCCTCAAAAGGCTCATGTAGGTCATTTTGATGCAAAGATCTTCAGTTTTTATAACATCGGAAATTTAATACGGTATTGTGTTTGGTATAATTATAGATACGTTTTATTGCACATTGATGCCTTTCAACAAATTTACCTATTTCACGCAGGGATTTACTTTAATATTAAGATTTGTCGAGTCTCAGTTGCTATTATAAATTGTTCACTACTTAAAACGTTCAATATCACAACTTAATCTCTTTTAATGATAAATTGTGAAACTTGCAATTATTTTGAACGGAACTCTTACTTTATACTTTCAAAAAAAGAAAACTTAAAAGAATTGCCACTACTTTTGAAATGATTTTGGTTTTTTTTTTGCATGGGAATAATGTTTACTGTATTTATTTTCTTTATTTTGACGCGTAAAAATAGTTCTATTTTTAAAATAAATCAATTAATTAGTCTTTGTTTCTTTTTGTTGTGAATTTAATTCTTCTTAAATAACTATATAAATATGAAATATAATTTTATAATATAATATTAGTTATATTAAAATACATAAGTAAGCTTTTTGTTTAATTAAATGTGGTGTTGACTTTATTTATACTAAAGTAAGATATATTTTTAAACATTTCAAAGAAATAATTTTCAAAGAAATAATTGTAATAATTTTTAGTAAAACCTGACGTATACGTAATATTTAATTTCTTAAATTTCTTAAAATACGCCACAAAGTCCTACCTACGTACTTGATATAAAAAAGTTAATGTTCGCGCATTTGAATAAAAACTTCAGATAAACGAAAAAAATATTCTTGTATGCCACTAGAATAATTTTATGAATTTATATGAGCCGCACTTTAAAACCACAACTATTATGAAAGTGTTTTTGTGAGTACCTGCACGAAAATCTATGAAACAAAGAAAATATAAAATATATAAAGGGTGGCACAGACAAATATTGCTACACTTGCTTTAATGGAAAACAAAAACCAATAAGAATTATAAAGGGTAGCATTTTACTTACAAAATAGAGAACAATATTCTTGGATAATCCTTTTAAATACTTGCTTTAAATTATATCAAAATCTTAAGTCAAATGTGTGTCTAGAAATATAACAGGAAAACATCAGTTTTAAATACAGTTTATGTGATTGTGTGTAAAAAACAAATTAAAAATTAATTCATTCATTTATAAGAATGGCTCAAAATTCAGAACGTGCTATTGGCAAACAAACTTAAATGTTTTTTATACGAGAAACACAAGTGTTGATGTTGCTCTCGTTGTAATTTTTGTCGTCAGCGCTGTTGCTGTCTATGTTGAATATGACGATGATGCTACTTGCCATGACAATGTTGGTTGCACAAATGATATTCAAAGTGAGTGAGTGTTTCTTTTCTCTTATTGTTGTTGTTGTTTTCTATTCCATTTGTTAGTATGTGTGTGCTGCATAAATATTTTATACAAATATACACAGATACAATGTTTATATAGTTGTCACTTCCAATGCTGTTTTATGAATAAAAAATACTTTGTTTTAGCCAGGTTCACACTATTACATTGTGTACCATTTTTCACAGCATCTGTATAATAAACAACAACAACAACAACAACAGCAGCAGCAGCAGCAAAAAGTAAACTGAATTGCAAAAACAACCTTTTGTTTAACACCTGCAGCCAAAACACCATAAACTTTACTGTTTTTGTTGCTGTTGCTGTTATTTTTTTTATGGGGCAACTAATTGCTCACTTTATGGCTTTTTCTACATAAAAAGCCTCTTAGAATAGTCGGTAGCAATAACAACAATAGCAACAATAAAATGCACTAAAAGCAACAAAAAAAAAACATCTAAATTGGTTGAGTTTGTTGTTGTCTATTTCATAAAAGAATTCCTAATCTATGTGTATAAATATTTAAATACGAAAAATAAAATAAGAAACAGACAATCAAGCAGACAATTTCATACAACAGAAATAGTTTTTTTTTAATAATTTAATAAATGTAGACTTGAAATTCATATATGTACATGTACTTAAATCTGATTGTTTTATGAAATATTTAGTAACGAGTTTATTTTAGAGTTTTACTTTACATTTTTTTGATAAGGTTTTTAAATATTTAAAAACATTCTGCAGACAACGAAAACGTAAGCATTTTAAAACGATTTAACTATAGTTTTCACTTTGGATGTCAAGTGAAGTTCATTCAACTTGTTTGGTGATATTCTGTAACTTAACAGACGACTTGCGTTGAGGCATAGACTTTGCAAGTTTAGAGCATTACACTTTTGAGAATAATAGAAAGAGTTCATACCTTGTATTACATTTCTTATTCGTATAAATACAAAAAAATATGTTCATTTAAATTTTAAAATAAGTACTAAATTTAATTATAAGTTTTAAGGAGAATTAATTTAAACATGCTTCAATAAATTGTATTTAAAAAAGGTCAAAAAAACTAGTCCGACAAATATTTGTTAGTATTATTGGTCAATTACTATTTACAAAGGGCAATCTATTTAGAGCTTTCTCTTATTAGCCAAAATCAGAAAAATTTTAATATCCTAATATATATATACAGTGGGGAGTAAAATTAAGCACATGTTTTTATTGCATAAAACTAATAAATTAAATCTAAAAATGTTTTTTGTCATTTCTTAATGCTAAACAAAATGATTTAAATTAAAAAAATACTTTCGGCAAATAAACAATTAATACAAAAATAATTTGCATAAACTTAATTTTACAGAAGTGTGCCTTTTCAAGTATTTGTACAAAGTTTACCGTTATATTTGTATGTATGTATTTGCTTTGTTTATGACTTTAAAAAACTTTAGTTTAATATTATTTAATTGGATGTGGTAAACCACTTTTGCAAATTATACAGCACAAACCAAATTATAATAAATAATATACTAACTTTCAACAGCGATTAAGTTGGAAGTTTCTATATTATTTATTATAATTTGATTTGTGTTGTATAATTTGCAAAAACTGTTTACCACATCCAATATTCTAGCAATAACAACAATAATAACTAAACATCTTAAAACAAGTCAATCAGTGGTCAAAATAATCCAAAAAAGGCTATTCTATTTTTCCCAAACCAAAAGTCAGAGGTCGAAAAAAGTTATTAACATATAGTAATAAGCCAACCTGTTAGTCAATGGACAAAAAGATTTCTCGATATTGGTTACATCTTAGCAATAAACAAATTATAACCAGCATTGCCAATAAATATGTAAAGTTTTCCGAGAGCATGAAATCTAATCAGACGAAGCCAAATTTAATAATTTTCAATTCTACTGAGAACAAAAGTACTGGCGCCGCACAGCCCAACGAATTCAAAGGCACCATTTTAAGGAAATAATGAAGCACGGTGGTAGCAACATCATTTTATGGTGGCAACATGGACCAATGCAAAGTATCGAAGGAATAAGAAGGAAAGAGGACTATCTGCGTATTTAGAAAACAGAACTGAAAAAAAACAAAAGTTTAACACCAAAAGATGCTTCCACAGCAATATGAAGCATATTTTCAATCTTACTGCCCCGTTAGTCATTGGACAGCAAGAACAAAAATGAAAACCTGTATTGTCGATAAAAAATGTTAAGGCACGGTTAAATTTTGACAGAGCGCATAGAAATTATAATGTGGAGTTGCTTTACATGGTCCTACCTCGGAAAACTTTAAAGAATCGAAGGAATAATGAGGAAAGATCCCGATTTTATAGACAAGAGCATCTATCATGTGGACAAAGATACTTTTCAGCTGTATGTTGACCCAAAGCACACTTCCAAAATCTTGATAGAATGGCTTATCGAATAGAATTTTATTTTGCTGCAGTCACCAGCAAAGAGTTCCGATCTTAATTCATGAGAAGATAGTTGGGACAATACAAAATAACTCCAATTTATTTAGGAGAGCTTTCGTAGCGGGTTTGGCGCAATTCAGAAATTGTTCGAGAGTATGTCAAAACGTGTAAAAAGTGTTTTACGAAATAGCGGGCTTTGGAGTAAATATTAAAAATACTAATATTCTCTAAACTTTTTGTATGGTGAAAAATTGAGTAGTTGCGGACTGTTTTTTTTTTTCGTTTGTATTTTTTTCTAGAACTCGTTACTTTTAGTTTTGATTTAGAACTTATTTTGTTTAATATTAAACATAAAATAAATTACAAAAACAAAAATGGACAAAAAACATAATAAACAAAAACAAATGTATTCACGTTTTCGAGACGAAATCTTGACATGAATACGAAAAAACTGAAGAAAAAAGGAAAAAACAACTATGAATAGAAATTAATAAAAAATGATAATTACAGCAAAAACTTCGAACTACCAGAACTAACACTGGTTAAAGGATTGATGTTTGTCTATTGGCAGTGGTGCATGTGGTTAGAACGCAAAGAATTATGATGAGAGAAAGTGGGATTTCTCGAAACATATGTAAATTCAACAACCCAACAATCAAAAATCCCAGTCAAGAAAAATTATCAAAATTATTAATAATAAACATGTTTTAATTTTCTCTATTATTATAATTTGTCACAATAACAAGTGAACAAAGTACTCATTTGTTTTCCTTACTGTATAAAGTATTTGATTTTTAATGTTATTTATAATATTAAGTTGTAATACAAATTCAAAATTTTTAAATTTTCATGATTAGCTTGTGCCTATTACCGAAATTTCATAAACAAATATCCAATAACTTAAAGATAAATATTCCACTGAACTGCGTCTGCTTTAAATTTTGGGGCAGGCTTACATATGTATTTAAGGAGTAAATGCGATCGCATTTATGTAACAAAAACAAACAATTGAATATGTTTGCTACACAAATTGCTACTGTTCGATGTAAATTTTTACGCATCATCATATAGAATAAGGCATTTGAAATTTTTTAAAACTTTGTCGATCGGCTTACTTGTAGTATTATTTTATAGCATCATTTACAGTACTTTTTTTTAAAGAAAATATCAGATTTTATAACATTTACTTTCTAATTTGATTTCCTTTTGCTCAGCACTCGTACAAATACTCTAAATATTCTAAATGATTAAATATTTTGATAAAATATTGATAGTTATGTGTAAAAAACAAAACACTAGAAAAAAGGCGAAAGTCTTGCCACAAGGTTTAAAAAAAAGCTTCTGTAATGTGATCAGATTTTATGCGAACAATGCGTTTTTTTGTTTGATATAATGCGGATATTAAGAATATATATTCTTTCCTTATTAGTATTGCGTGACCAACGTTTTTTTTTTCTGTTGCTACTCTTACTACAGTATACCTTATATTATTGGAGAGAAACCTTTTAATTAAGCTGAAAGGTGTCAGAATGTACAACGAACACGCGACATAAACAATAAAAGAACAATTAATTATGATGTCCTTTCCAAGGTCTACTTTTTATTAATTTCGGTTTTACTTTTATTTATTCTTTCTCTTCTTTCCCATTTTTTTTTTCTTTTTTTTTTGAGTAATCGCCTCAAGATAAAACCTTTTTTCTCGTGTGTTAGATATACATATACAGTCAAACCTCGATATACCGACCCTCACTATAACGTATTCCTCGATTTAACGAATTTTTTGAAATCCCCTACAACGCTTCATAAGATTTACGCTTCTCTATTACGAATACATTTGTCAATAGCCTCGTTATAACGAATTTTTATTCACTGCAGACTAACGAAATAGAAAGAATTCTTTAACTCTCTTTAACGAATTTTGTCAACTTACAACCTTTTCATAACGATTTCCATCAATTAATCCAAATTATATGAAACAGATACACACAAAATTATTGTATTTGCAAAGACAACGTCTCCAGCAAACCTACATTCGTAGTCGACAGCAGCATGCATTAGACTAACGGCTGAAATATTCGAAGAAAAAATTATTTTTGAATTTGAAAACTACAAAACAATGTGTTTTGATTTATTAGCGGAAATCGTTCGCTATAACATTGTAAGCAGATGATGATTAATATACATATAAAAATTTATATTACCTCATTATAACGAATAGAAGTGCAACTTCACCTCGATATTACGAACCTTATTGTAACGAATTATTCGATATAAAGTTTTTTTTCTAATCCCCTAAAGATTAGTTATACCAAGGTTGAACTGTATATATATATTTATATATATATATATATACACGATGAAATAAAATGAAATGTAAATTTTTGTTTTGATAAAATTATTAAATTGCTGAAGGAGTCGTAAGCAGGTTCCTCGACAAAAACATTTGTAACAAAAGATTGATGGGTAAGTTTAATTTTATTAACCAAAAAAGCATTCTGTGGATTTTGTTTAAATTATTTGAAAATGTCTGTTTTTATAGTCTTATTGAAATTGATGTCTTTTAAATACATATATATAAAAAAATATAAATATATATATGTATATTATATGTATTTGATTTCAAATTGTGATGAGGACTTTCATTCATATATGCCATTTTCAAACGTAATTTTCTTTTTTATATGGTTATAACTATTAACTGTAATTTTAGTTTGGTGGCGTAGCCTGTTATTTTTTATTGCATTATATATTAATACTCTCTTCAATTTGGGGTTAATTGCAATTAATAGGCAATTAAAGCTGATGTTAAACGTAAAAATTAATTTATATATTTTGTTAGTTGTTCGCGGTATAAGTTATGAAAATATTTTATAAAACAAAAGACTAAAAGTCATAGAACACTATTTAGATATGGCTAAAAAAAAATGCTGCATAGAGGAACAGCGTAAGCTTATTCAGCAGATGATTTTTAGAGAGAGCACCATTGGCGAGATTGCAAGTATTTTAATTTGTTTAAGGAAGATTGTCTGCAACGCATTAGGCTTTCGAACCTATGGATCATATAAAAATGTTACACAGACGTAAAAAAACCCACCCGTGAAGAGAACTCTTTAATTTGCAGAGCCTCAGCGGTTGAAAATTTGAAAAGCTCCACCACAGTTCAAAGAGATCTTTGAACAAAATTCGTTTTTGATGTCTCCACTAGAACTATAAGAAGAAAACTAAATGAATAAAACTTGCATGAATGCATTGTTTAGCAGAACTCATATTCATATTTCAAAAAAATAACTTACAGTTATGGATTTCTTTTGCTCATGAACATTCAAAAAAACCAGTAATTTTCTGGAAGACAATCCTCTCGAGCAATGAATTAAAACTTTGTAGGTTCTGATCTAATGGAAACATATATTTTCTTTTTTTTTTTCTTTTTGGGCTTCTTCAAATATGAAGTCTATTCCTAAGATCATAAAGCACGGTGATGGTGTGGGCCACGTTTTCTGGGCATATACAAGGACGGTTCCGAAACTTTTAGCCTAGCACAGAAAGAAAATAGTTAGTTTTTCAAAAACATTTTTATTTTTTAATATATGTATCTATTCTCCTGAAACTTCAATACACTTAGTCCAACGCTTATCTAGCAATTCTATCCCTGGATTAAAATAGTTTCCCTCAAGGCCTTCAAAATAGTGGTTTACAACTGCAATTGCATCTTTATTGAGGTAAAACGCTTGCCAGCTAGGATTCTTTTTTTAGATTTAGGAACTGGTAAAAGTCACTGGGAGCTAAATCAGGAGAATAAGGTCAAGTAACTCGTACTTTAATTCGTTGATTTTAGCAATTGTTAAAACACTCTTGTGCGCTGGTGCGTTGTCTCGATGAAAAAGTATTTTTTTGTGTTGTAAGCCAGGACGTTCTTGTCGAATTTTTACATTAAATTGATCAACAATGTTGCAATAGTACTGAATTTTTTGTTTTACCCTTTTGCAGATAGTCAATCAATAAAATACCCAAAAACCGTTGCCATAATCTTACCAGCCGACTGAATTGCTTTTGCCTTATTTGGGACACTTCCTTTAGCTTTAGTCCATTGGTTAGATTGTTATTTTGTCTCTGGAGTATAGCGGTGGATCCATGTCTCGCTAACAATTATTTTTTGTTTTTATCATCATCCCTAATGTCTTTGAGTTAAAAAAATTTAAAAAATTATTTTTGTATGTAGAATTTAGTTATAAACAATAAAAACAAAAAAAAAATAAAAAAAAAAGTTTTATATGAAAAAAAACATGATTTACAAAAACGGTCCTAGGGACCTTTTCACACGGCCGTGAAGTTCAGAACTGTCACTCATCGGAGGGTTAAAAAAAATATTGAAGTGTATTAGCAAATTTTTGAATGAATAAATAAAGAGTTGTTATAAATTTAAGTTGTACCTTGTTTGCAATAAAAATAAATAACCAATGTTTTAAATAAAAGCTAAAAATAACATAAATTTTGCATTCTATATATACTACTTTTTAAATCTTCCCTTTTATTCAAATAATAATCAAAGTAATCTTTAAGTCCCTTAAATGCCTAATAACTAACAAGTAAATAAAAGTTAGTATTGAAAAAAAAACGTTCCAAAAACCAAATTTACATTTATTATTTTGCTCTTCCTCTTTATTTATAGGATTTTATACTTAAGAAACTTAAATGACTTTTAAAGCAGTCACCAATGACATAAAATACTTGAGGCCATTTAGCTTTTTCTTTTGTTTAAGCCTTTCTATTAAATATCTTTCAACTTTTTCATTATGTACTTCTTTTTACTCTTCCTATCTTGTTTTCTGTTCTAGTATTTTTTTTCCACAAAGTATGTTGCAATAAGAAATGTTTTACAACAGCAACAACAAAAAACTAGGGTTACATGTCAACGGCAGTCTTTTTTTAATTGTTTTAAATTTAAAATGCTGTTAAGCAAACAAAATTAACAAAGTAAATGCTATGTAAAAGATTACAAACGTGTTAACAGATACTTTTAAATACACTTACACTTCATTGTTAGAGAAAAGAAATTATGTTGTGTTAGGAAAAGTTTAAAATCGATACAGCAAATAACTAATTTAAATAGCTTAGCTGGTAATTTTTGCTAGACAAGGTGGTAATTAATGTGTGCTGAAGGAAAGTTCGTAAGGAAAATATTATTCTTAAGAGTTTAATTTCATGAATTTGGTGATTTTATGATTGCACAATATACTCCCAGGGAGTAATAATTTTCTGGTGTTTATGTTCATCACCTTGACGCTGTTACAATTCCTGAGAAATATGGCGACACGGTGCGGTAAGCTTGCATGGGCTCGAAACTGGTTAGAGTTTGATTGATTGAAACCTTTTAAACTCGTAGCTGACTAGAGTCTTATCTAGAACTACGAGGTCAATTAAAAGTCCGAATATTTACACACTGATTTGGGATATCAGAGTGCACGTCTCCTAACTGATAATTGGTTGAGGTTCCTTCATGGTTAACGTATTGGCTGTGGTTAATAGCCAAAGCGGGAACAATGACAGTTGGTTAAAAGACTGATGTTTGTTCTCGTAACAAATTTTGTGCTGTTACTGAATACAACAGAGCCATTGCTAATAATGATGCTTTCAGCTTAAGGAAGATTCTGTAATTGTGACTTCGTTGCACGGGTGCTGGCAGCCGTTATTGACTGGATCACTTAGCGAACTAGTCCACTGTGATCTCGCTCCTTGACAATTGGTTGGTTAGTGCAATGTAGCGTAGTTAGGTTACGGCTTGTGACGACCGTATTAAATCCTGATCTTTGTCTTTGGCAGTTGTTGCGATGTTGTTGCTCTGGGCCTAGTACAGGGTTATGTCAATTGACAAACTGTGATAAAAGTACTGGTGACACTTGGCTCTGTGCTCAGGGTATGTGTTGGAATTGTGGCTTTTGTTCCAGGCACTGCGACCATCATTGACAGAATCACATAGCGAGTTCCTTACTCCCGCTGATCTGTAGACAATGGCACTATGGTTGTTCAGCGCGAAAAGAATTACTGCTTTTTCGGTATTGATACTTGGATCATGATGACTCTTAAGCAAGATGTACGTTGCATTGATCGTTGCAGTCATGTACGGAAAAATTGCAAATTGTATATTCATGCTCTTTGTAAAATGTTTTTGCTGGACATATAATGCGGTGGTGAGCCGAGTTCACATTGCGTTTGAGTGTGTCGTGAAGTTGTATAAAATACCTTAGACTCTTTATTTAAGCTACAGAGCATGTCATGTTATGAAAAATGAATACTGCACAATTTAAACTCGATTATATGAGTAAAAACGGTTTTTTCATTTTTTAAATTTTTGAAATAATAGTGTACATGTATCAACGTAGTGTAAGCAAAATTTTGTGGGCAAGCACATGTGCTGGAAAATCTCAATTTGGCCCATGACTGCCATAGATATAGGTAGACATAAACGCCAACAATACCTAAGTTTGTTGGTTTAAACTCATAAAGTGTTTTAAGGTGTTTTAAAACATAAAAATCATTTAAAGAAATTCATTTTCATTTTATTGCATTTCATAAATATCAAAAACTTTTTCATAAATAGAAAAAAACTTAAAACTAATATAAGCAGTCTTGCAAACATACAAATATAATGAAAACAACTCTATCAAAGAAAAAAAAATCAAAATGTACATACTCGTACAATACATTGGAAGATTGTTGTAGTTGTTGTACTCACATAGTCGTTTACCAACAACATGCATCCTTGGAAAAAACATACCTGGTTTATTTTTTGCAATATTTGAACTACTGTCTCACACGTACACATGCGTTTGAAATCTACCCAATTGACCATGTCTTCAAGGCAACTTCATTGATGCTAACAAATCACATAGACAAAGAGCACTAAATCTTACTCGAAAATGTCAGCGATATTACCTACATAATTGACCATATAATTGTTAATAATGCATAAGAATGTAGTTAAATTTGTCACCGACGATTTTTCTCTTATGTTATCTTTTATATATTTTTTGTTAGTTTACATTTAATGTTTAATATATTGCTTATACAGAGCAAATCCAAAATTTCCAAATCTTGTTTAGTCCATTGCTTTCTTTGTTTTCTTTTGTTTTGTATTGAAAAAAAGTTATTGATAAAAACTTGTTGCAAAAGAATGACATGATGATTAAATTTAAATGAAATGACTCTTAAATTAATTCAAGAACCGGTCCAAAAATCATTTTACTGGAATTCAATTTAAAAGAAAATGTAATTCGAGACTTAAATACAAAGATAAAAGATTAACAGTCTTATTCCGAAAAAAATAAAGTAGACTTCAAATGTACTTTAAGAAAATTTTGTATGAAAATTTTGTCTAAAAGCACACTTCAAACCTACTTTATTTTTTATGAATACGGCAGTAAATATAAGACTTTCAAAACTAATTAATTGAAAAAAATTACAAAATTTCCTCAACTGCTTACAGAAAAAAGCTTAATCCAAACTATATATATTTTTTTTTAAAACAACATAAAAAGTATCAACTACAGAAGATGTACGCGTAAGTAGTTCAAAAATCAATAATTTCAAGCCAAAAGCATTGAGTAAAGAACAAATTCCGTAACGCTTTATTAAAGTTTATTTTTAAGTAACAAGTATAACTAAAAACCAAGCATGGCTAAATACTCAAATACTCAAAATAAGTTTATTCAAGACCGTGTGGCAAACATAGACATTCTACGTAGCATAACTATAAATACATACAACTTATCTCAATTGTTTAAATTAAAGAAATAGTAAAACAATTTAACCTACATGTATGTGAAACCAACAAACAAAGTTTTGTCTTTAAAAGAACGCTATTTTTTATTTTAATTATTAAAAATGTATAAAGAAATTAATTAGTGTTTCACAACTATAAATACACTTAAATTAAATAACTTAAAATACCAATATTCATAAAAAAAATTTCACTTAATAATGTGGTAGAACTCCTTTTTGAATCAAATCAAAAAGTTGATCAGACATACTATTCACCACATTTATTTTTATGTCTTCATATAAGATCTCCAAGTATCTATAACAGCATCTTATACTATACTTTGTGGGTATACATATACAGCCAGTGTCAAAATTTATTATACAGCAAACAATAATTTCTTGAAAGAATAACATTTAAATATATATATATATATATATATATATATCGTACATTAAGCACTTTTTAAATGTACAGAGTTAGGAAATTATTTAAGGAACCACATGGTACGTGGCAAAGATTTAGTACTGGAGGTTGGATGTTTAATGGTGTTGCATCAAAACAACGGAAAATCTCTCGCAGATATATTAATAAATGAAGAGAAAAGGCCTGGAGAACAAGAAATAGTGAGGTGCTTCCACAGAACTTTGGTGCTACAGTAAAACATAGCGATGGGTCTATGATAGTTTGGAATTTTATATCAGCTGCAGGACCAGATTATCTTATATCCATTAAAAATACAATGAATAGCCGATATTGCCTACAAACTTTAAAAGACAATTTGAAAGTAAGTACGGATAATTTAGGTCTTGAAAAGGGTTAGACAGGAACTTCAGAAAAAGAAGCATTTCACCCAAAGACTAATCCCGAACAGCTTTAACAGAAGATTGGAACAAGGTTACTAGAGATGTGACTGAACCTCTTTTTAATTCTATGAAAAGGCGACTAGAGGCTGCAACTAAGCTAAATGGATAACCAACAAAATAATTACTTTTAATTTTTGGGTTTTGGTAATATTAAATAGGGTGTTATCTTTCAACTGTACACTAATTTTTGATTGGTTTTTTCAGGTACTTATTTCATATTCCCATAAAATGTCCATGAAATCAATTTTAATTTTAAAAAATTTTTAAAGTAAGAAAATATTAAACCTAATATTAAATTTTAAGTTGATTCAAACTTATATATTTCTTCTTATAATAAACACATTTTGCTTCATAGATGAAAAAACGTGCTGTATACTAAATTTAGACTCTGACTGTATGCTTTCATATTGTCGGTTTTCAGCATTAATTTGACGTCTCAGTATTCCTCAAATGTTGCATGCAGACTATTCAAGTGCATTAATCATTTTCGAAGACAATCATCACTTTGTTTGACGACTTACATGTATACGTGTGTTGTCTTGTTCAAAATTCAATTGGTTTCATTACTATTTCCTAGAAATGGCACTAATTTCTCATTTAGTAGTTTTGTGCAACCAGAGAAATTCATAGTGATGCTTGGAAACGCCAAATCGAGCAAGCATTCTTTACAACAAAATCCATAAACCATCAAAGAACCGTCTCCGAAATTTATTTTTAAGAAATATCACTATTTCTTCCAGAAAGCTTTCAGAAAGCCGCCATTGTTTTTTGCTTGAAAACTTATATCACTTTTTATATAAACTGAAATTTGACATTGTTCAAAATCACTGAGGCATGAACCATGCGGCAATTTACAGCAAATTGTCAAACAACATCAATGTTTGAAAATCATTAGTTTTCTATCATAACTTATATTTATTACAGCGCCCTCCTTCTATGGTATACCATTAAAACACACAGAAGTAAAATAATTAAAAAAATCAAGCTTTAAAAACAATGCGCCTACTCACCACCAGAGGCGCTGTAATGCTCCACTAAAAACAAACATAATGCGCAATTGCAGAGTTGTAATACAAAGAAAAATCTTTCTTCTTTCACCACCTTTACTTCTTCAACTATTTCCTTTCCAAAGAAAGTAACGCAATTATATATAAGCATATTAATTGCCTGTGTGTTGCTTCTCTTTACAAAAAAAAATCTTCTGAATTCTTATGCTTGCACTCAACAGCATTGTTCAGATGAAATATTATAAAATGGTATTGAACATTTCGACGAAAATGTCGTCTATGACTATATGGCCTATTGGGTACTAGTGCTTACATATGTCTAAGTCTCTAAAAAAAGAATGCAGGAATAGTAAGTGTACCTTATATAAATGCCTTCATTCATTAATTCTCTACATAAATTTATATATGGGTGTTTCCATGGTTATGCACGCGACATTTGTACACGTTTAATTGTCTTTGAATATTGTGAAAATGTAAATGGATTGGAATTTTAGAATGGAATTGTAGAATCGTTCATTGTATGTGATGAGACTTTTCAAAAAGTATATATATTGGAAAATTGAGCACTGGGTACCCAAGTTCCATGCAATCAAAGTTGACTTACGCACGTGACAAAAAATGGAAGTGCCTTTTAGAGCCGTAAGAAAAAGTGCGAATTGTAGGAAATTTTTATTTCGGAAAAAATGTTTTTATAAAGGTTAATAATGCACCTTTATAGTCATGCTTTGTTCAAAAACAACTATGCATAAATTTGCTAAGAAAAAAATAATTTGTTGGTTATGCATGTTACATTACGCACGTGACACTTTTTAACTTCATATATATTTTAGTAATTTTATATACATATATGTATGTATATATATTTTTTTTACCAAAAAATTAAACTTTTATTCAAAAATGAAAAATAAAAATAACTACAATTAATTTAATTTAATTTTTCCTTAAAAAAAATTATGCGAGCGTTGTGATTTTTTAAGTCACGGTGGACCATTTCATGGAAATACCCATATGTATATGAACATTAGACCCACCCTTAAAAATTATACATACCTATATTTATTTTGGATAGGTCTGTTTTTGTGCTTTAGTACCTAAAACTAACTGCTGCAGAATTTTGAGGCTATTGTTCCAAATATTAGTTAATATGCAACACCACACAATAGATTTGAAAATAAATCTTTCATTTCTAAATGGCTGGTCGGATCGGAAACAAATTTTACACGAGCAAAGGACCACTATACTTTAAGTTTTGAAAATATATCTCCCAACAAACTTTCAATGTTATTTTTCAATGTATTTTACTGTTTCTCATGCAATGTGAAAAATTGTTTTATATTTTCTGAAACTCTTTAATTTGTTTGTTTAACAACAAAATATCCAATAATATACAAAACATATTCATTACCAGGTCCAAAAGACA
Source organism: Bellardia bayeri (assembly GCA_950370525.1). NCBI lineage: Eukaryota > Metazoa > Arthropoda > Insecta > Diptera > Calliphoridae > Bellardia > Bellardia bayeri. The sequence continues at coordinate 87,454,767 of OX493264.1, read as the reverse complement.
ATTTTAAAATTGAAATTGTGAAAAACAAACTTTCTTAAAGTTTATCTTTACAGATAACATCATTACTGTTACGCTGTTTTAAAATTCCAAAGCTGGGATTACAAAACAGTGTGTAGTTTTGGAAAAAATCTATTTTTTTTTGAATTTTCATTTCATTTTGTGTGGTAATGACGGAATTTCTTTGCAAATTTTTTATACTTAATTATTTATATTGCCATTGAAAATTTCATTTCGATAAATTTGCAACTAATGGAAACCATTTGAATCACATTTTTAATAGTTCTAGTTAGTTTTAGCCACTAAAGAAGAAAATAAGATCCATTCTAAGCAAATATTTTCGTTAAGGGCAGGTCTAATGTATGTATACGAGTAAATATAGTACAAAGACAGATACATTCAAGTATATGTGAGCAATTTACTTATGTGTGTGTTAGTGTATATTTGTTTAAGTTTAAGTATGTCTGTGATTGTTTACGTAATACTCATGCATTCATTTCAAAATATTTTTAACATAAAAATAAATAAAAGTTTTATAAAGTTTTGTGAAAAAAACAAACAAAATATTCCATAAAATGACTTTTTAGAACAACGGGTTTTGGGTTATTCGAAAAATTGCATAAAAATTTCCTGACAAAACATAAAAAATTTCTTAATTAATCAGTGAAATATTCGAAACCGGTTGGGTGATCAAACAGAAAAGTAATCGGTTAACCGATTAGGTTTCTGAATGCTCTAAAATAGAAAGATAAAAATATGAATTACATTTAAATAAGAGATAAAAGATTTTTGCATATTTAAAAAATATTAGAGAAATAAAGTATAAACTAAAATTGCATTTAAAACTTTTTTATTGTTTGAAACAATAGGGTATTCATATTATTTACATAAATGATAGATATTATAGAAAAATAGATATTCTCCAGAGAATCTAAGAGAAACACAAACAACTACTGTAGGTAGTACATACTTTGTAAAATCAATCAAATAATCATTCCTGATTATTTTTTTTAGTTTATCTATTGAACGCCTTGACTTCAGCCTATACTTTTCACAATAAGTTGTGTAATAACTGAATTCCCCAATTAATTACTTAAAAATGTTTAATTATTTCCATACAAGTAGTGTTTGTAAACAATTAAAGGCAAAATCTTTGCAACTAGTTATAAAATGTATTTAAATTATTATGTATGTCAAATAGTTGTTATTTTTATAATATATCTTGAAAGAATTACTATTAAATTTAATTTAAATAATTGACTAGCATTTCGTTTGCAATAGTTTAAATTATTGGTTTATAAGAAACTAATAAACCTAAAAGAACATATTTGAAAAATTTTAAATTTTACATATTTGTTCAGGAAGTTAAATATTAAACAATACTTCTAATACTAAAATTTATTGAGTTTTAGTTCAGATTTGCAAATTTTTAACATTGTATTATATTTCATACAATTACTATTATATTGAAAAATATGTTATTGTTAATGATAATATTTCGCTATTTGGAGTAGCGAAATATTGTAAATAAAATACAATTTAAGAACTTTGCAAATCTGACCTCAAGAGCTCAATAAATTTTATTTAAAATTTTTACAAATTAAAATTTTTAACAAATAGAAGTATTGTTTAATATTTAAATTCCTTTGGAACTCTGATAGTGTAGCTTTATACTATTAAACGTCAATTAAACAGATATGCAAACAAAGGTAAACATTATGATATTCTGTCAATTATTTGTAACATTCCTTTTTTTGTATTTTCCTACATAGCAAATGTCATCAAATTTCACTCTTCAACAACCATGAAGTGTATTCAACATGATGAATGTGTATTGTTTTTATTTTACTTTTTAGTTAAATAATTATTATTTCAACACTGTTAAACATTGATTTAATAATATAACAATTACAAATATCACGCATTTATTTCAAATACTCTAACTATTGATTGGTTTATGTAATATTTTAATATAAAACAATCCCGACTTGTGAATGGTATGAAATGTTAATAATCGATTTTTGGTTATTCCATCAACCATTTTTAAATCGATTATTATAATCGATTAATCAAACATAAAAGTCGATTTTTTTTGGTCGATTACGATTTTTTTATAATTTTTTTTGTTAAACTAAAAAAATCAAAAATGTTTACAACTTGTTTTTGTTGAAAAAAAACATGCAATTTTATTAAATTGTTTTATTTTAAAAAGGCGCACTTAAAAAAATATGTTTTACATATTTATGTTTAATAAATTTTATTTTTTAAATCTTATGAGATTTTCTCAGATGCGCTGATAAGGTAGTAGTGCTGCTACAAAAAGCTAACTCCTTCTTGCAAAGACAGCACTTTGCCTGTTTTCCATTATACATTTTTTTTTAAATATTGTCGTGGCTTGGTGCAATCTTTTCACTTTTAATCACTTTTAACTAACAGGCCTGTGATGGAAATCGAAAACGAATCAGTTTTGGAAATACATTTTAATGCATTTGTAATCGAATTTTTAAAAGTTTTGTTTTAAGATTCTCTATAGTAGCTCAATATCTTAATATTTGATGTGATAAAAGTTTTTCAATACAAAAATATTACGAAAAAATTGACTTCTAAAACTCATTCGTCTTCGTTTTCGATTTCCATCACATGCTTGTAAATTTTACTTTTATTTTTTTGCACACCGACGTCCAAAAAAAACCGCCCTTTTAGTTTTACAGGTTGATTTTTCGATTAAGCGACACCAAAAGTCGATTTCAGTATAAAGTTGGTACTGTTTAAATCGACCACAAAATAATCAATTTTTGAAGGCAATAATCGATTAACAACCATAATTGCAGTAGATTTAACATTCACTAATCCCAACCATATAATATCCAAAGTGTAAAACAGTTTTTCAGAAATGAGCGCTAAAGGGCAGTAATGACCTGTTATGGACCGGTCATTTAAATACACATTTTTTTGTGTTAAATTTTATCTCATTATAAGCACTTGTAAGAGATTTATATATGTTAAAGAGTTTTTCGGAAGTGGATCTTATATGGAGCTACGACTAATTATGTACTGATCATAACAAAATTAGACCGAATGACTTGTGTATATATAAAACATTATATTATATATTATATATTATATATTATATATTATATATTATATATAATATATTATATATTATATATTATATATTATATATTATATATTATATATTATATATTATATATTATATATTATATATTATATATTATATATTATATATTATATATTATATATTATATATTATATATTATACATTATATATTATATATTATATATTATATATTATATATTATATATTATTATTTGTTTACCAGAATTTTCAAGAGATTTATTATAAATTATTGACTGATCGGGGCAAAAGTTTGTAAATGTTATTAGGCTTCATGTACAACTTTTTGGTAGCGAAATTTGTTTAGATACATATGTGCATAAATCAAACATTTATTAACGATAAACAACTATTTTGGGAGGAAATTTGTATGGTGACATAATGGAACGATTTCAACTAATTGGATTCTGTGTAGATCGCTATACTTTAAGATGGGTTTTGGACTAATATTTGTGGACATAACAAACATGAAATCAAATCTAATATACCCAGGCCCCCATTAACCATTAACTAATTGGGCTGCAGCCCAGGGGCACCAATTATCCGAGGGCGCCAAATTCTTGGCTATACAATTTTGATTTCATTTTTTGTCAACTTAAAAAAATAATATTTACTTTATATTTAACTCAATTTTTTTTAAATAGTCAGTGGGTCAAACCAACCAGGTGGCAGCGTTATGCGAGCTGACGATTTTTTGCTCTACTCATGTTTTTTCTTGAAAACCTACCTAAATATCAAAAACTTGTTTACAAATAGTCAAAGTTTATATACAAAGTTTTTTTTAATTAGTTATAACGGTTAAAAGATTATTTTATATTTCAAAAGACATTTTACTAATTGTTTATTAGACTATAAAATTTCCATAATATATTCAATTCTGTATTGCAAATTATTAGTTATATTTAACATTAAACCTTCAATAAATGAAAAAAAAACCGTTTTCAATTTGCTGTATTGGTTTTATTTTTATGCAATAAAAAATTGACAAGACACAAACATGTACTCATTTGTGCTAACCACTTTATATACTTTTAGAAACGGAATGACAAACGTAATACAGTAGACGCTTGTAAATTAAAATTACTTTGTTCCTGCGGTAATTCTAATTTTCGAAAAATTCTAATTTCCAAAGGTTTGTTTTAATAAAAATCAACATAAAAGTGCAGCTTCGTTTAGAAAATACAAAAAAAAAAACACTACTGAAGAGATGTTTTAATTTTATTTATATAAAACGAACACAAAAAATACATTATTATTAAAATTCATCACAGATTAAAGAAAAAAATGTATTTTAAAAATACGTGTACTATACACACATAAAAAAAATTTAACTTAATGCTGGCGAAATATGACTACGCGTATCAAATTTCACATAATAATGAACAAAAATTCACTGACAATAAAAATTACATATGTTAGTAACATGGGATTCCCCTTTTTTTAATATGTGGAAGCCAAATAAAAACCATAAAAACAATTGTTCAGTGCTGAAAACAAACCAAAAATAAAAACGCTCTCGGAAATTAGAACAGACAGTTCTAAATTTAGAGCAACGTGAGTTCTAATTTACGAGCGTCTACTGTATAACAATTTTGTGGTACTGAGTATAAAAATACATTCTGGTATGAGTAATCAAGAATTATGAAATATATAATACAGAATTAATATATCTCTTTAAACTCCAAAAAAATGACAAAGCTAAATATCTAAACAATTACCTATATTTATAACAACAAGTAAGAGTGCTATATTCGGCTATGCTGAATCTTAAATACCCTTCACCTTTGTTGTGGATGCATAATTATATTATGCATAATTATGTCGATAAACACGCCATCTGTTGACGAATTTGTTCGTAACAATATTAATCCACTTTGTGTGACCATCTGTTGATGTAATTATTCGTAACAATATTAATATACTTAGTTTTTTTTGATGAAATTTTCAGAGGTTGTCTCGGATTTTTGCTCATATCTCCGTTATTTATGGACGGATTCTGCTGATATACCAACCTTCTCGAAAGCACGTCTAACAGAATTATTGAAGATTTGGATCCCGAAGATATCTGGGGACTTCAGAAAATTGATTTCAACAGACAGACAGACGGACATGGCTTAATAGACTCCGCTATCTATAAGGATCCAGAATATATATACTTTATAGGGTCGGAAAATTACAAACCCTTCTCATAATACTCTTCTCATTAAGGTGAAGGGTATAAAAATATGAGACAGCACAAACATTTTTCTAGGGCTTTGCTGGCAACAGGAAAATAAATTTTAAATTTGCTATAAAATATTATATACATATGTATACGAGTACATATCAGTAAAAATATGCATAATAGCAGTTGAAACTAGAGTACATAATTTTTAAACTTTTTAATTTCTTGTGTTTTGTCAACAAAGAAATTTTAAGTTTTCTATTTCTTATTATTAGTTATTTGACCTTTTTTTATTAAGATTTTTGTAATTATTAAAGCTTTACATAGGTCTCTATTATAAAAAAGTTTTTAAATTTTATTTCAATATTATTCCATTACAATATCCGCAACAATTGGAGAAGCAGAAGATCCCATTGGAAGTCCTTTTTGTTGTATATATATCTTTACATTGTATTGAAAATATCTATTGTCCTCTATGCAAAATTTCAGAATACGCAAAAATAGGCATTTCCCAATTTTTGTGTATTGTTCTATAATTTTTCAATTTTTTTTTTTTACTTTATTGCTAATATACTCGGAAATGGAGATACTGCATCAAATGAAATAATTTTTGCATCATCTTGTATATGGAGAAGTTATTAGATACATGTATAGAAAATTAAGCATAAAACCAAGAGTAATTACCAAATATGTAGATGATTTCTTTTGTATTATTTCAGAACATGCTATTGATAACATGTTAAAGAAATTTAATGATTTTAATCTATATATTAAATTTACATTAGAAAAAGAATATGATTCGAAACTTTCATATTTAGATACTATATTGATAAGAAGAGGAAAGAATTTAGTAATAGATTGGTATCAGGAACCAACAGCTTTAGCACCAACAGACGGTTGTCAGATCTTACAATGCTGTCCGAAAAATGTTTAGAAAATGTCTGACAATAGTGTGAATGTGAACTTAAATTTTTTGTCTTCCATCGTTGTAGGAAAAAGCATTGACAATTTACCTTTTGCCATCAATTTTATAAAGTTATTATTATTGCTGCTAAGAATTTAATTGAAGAACAAGGAAAGGATAAGCAATATATTAGAAGACAATAATCATACTAATTTATAAATTAATAAGACAATATAAGAACAAAAATAGAAACAATACAAGAAACACAATAGAACCAAAAATTTACAAATCAATAACTTATATTCCGCAAACATACAAGACTTATAATACATAGATAGATAAATAGATAAATTATTTAGTTAAACAAAAGATAAAATAGGAAAATGAATCATGTCAAATGTTGTATATAAAATAACTTGTGACGGAAATGATAAAGAAAATTGTTATAAAGTATACATATGTATATTGTGGGTACCACGAAAAATAAACTAAAAACCAGAATTGCTGGACATAAATCAGACCAAAGTTATAGAGACAATATTACAAGACAATAGTAAATTAAATCACTATCCGAATTTTGAAAATGTATCGGTATTAAACACTGAAAATAACTACAAACGTTGTTATATGTTAGAGATATTACAGATGTTACAACTAAAAAGATCAACTACAAAGCAGATACTGAAATTGTAGCACAGATTTACAGACATTTAATACATAAAAATTAACACAACTTACAAATATTGTATAATTAGTAATATTTTCTACTTGTTTTAAATTGTTTTCATATTTTGTTATGTAAAAAGTTTTCATGTCCTTGTTTTTCCTATGACAAATAATTTTTGAAATGTATAAAATTAAATTTCTTTCCTACACAAAGAGTAACGAAATATTTAAAATTTTTTTATAAAAAATACATAAAGCTTTAATAATTACTAAAATCTTAAGTTTTAAGTTTTCTCTACACAGCAGCATGCTCAATCATGTTTAGTAAGTTTTCTTTAGCTATCATTTTATTGTTACAAAATATTATTCAATGTTATTCTTAAATTAGAAAACTTTTACGTTAAAGTTTATTTATTTTCTGCGATTCTTTTTCTTTTGTTGTGTCTAGTCATTCTTTTCTCATACTCCCTTAAAATGGATATTTTATTACAATTCTACGTTTGATCTGCAGAGATAAAGTAACAATTATATACTCGTTTGTAAAAGTTTTGTTAGTGGCAATGTTGATAATTTTAATACCCTTTTAGAAAATATAAGGGAAGTAAAAGTGTTTTTAAATCTTGATACAAAAATAAATTAGAAATTAAATAATGCTTGTGCTTATATGTACATGCCACTCATACAATTGCCAAAAAGGTGGTAAATGATTCTATACAGAATTCTAGACTTTGCGGAAATTTCAAATATCGCTACTTACAATATATGTAAGTACATATTTAGAAAATTCTGAATGCTCAAAATGCATTTAGTTTTCCAGGGCAAAATTGCTTAGTATTCTTCGTAGAATCATTTATCCCCCTTTAATATTTCATATCTCTGTGCATATAGAAAAACCACCCACCTTCATAAACATGCATTATTTGTACTTGTAACAGACTTTCAAAATATTGCTAAAGTATATATGTATGTATGTATAAACAAGAACAACAATGTGTACAATTTGCTATATAAATTAATATGTGTGTGAAGATAAATATGCCGAGTTGAATATGTTTTGACGTAACGACTAATGAAAAACGTGTTTAAATATAAAATACAAATTTAAATAAATTTTAAATACGTTATGACCAAAAAGCAATTTAATGAAAAAATTAATTTTAAATTGGATAGAAAATTTTAAATGGTTATAAAAAAAATATTACTTAAAATTAGATATAATTATGAAGTTCTTCAAAGGATTTTTTACAAACTTTTGAAAATTCACTTAAACAATTTTAGACTTCTATGAGGGATTTTGGCCAAAGTGGCCAAATGGAGCAAAGGCATCCATAACCACTATATAGGATATGTGCGCAATGGGAACAGCTATATTAAATAAATAACTCTTACAAAACATTATGCAAAAATTAAACTCTAACCGAACACCCTAATTATAAAACACACAAAAGCACAAACAAATGTATCCAACGACTCAACAGGCCTGCTGACTACGATGGACAAAGATATGTACGTCTCCAAATTTAATATTATTTTTTTTATATATTTTTTTATAATTTTGTTAAACTGATTTGTTTTACTGCTAAAATAAATTAATTAGAATATAAAAAGAAGCAAAATACTCAATGAATAACCGAAAAGAATGATAAATTAAGTTCTCTTAAAATTTGTATAGTAAAATTTCCAGTTATAAGGTGTTTTCCATTTGCTCTTAATTGCAATTATGTTGTTCTAGCATTATGTTTTGTCACTTTGCATTAAGTCTCTGATCGAAGTGATCACTATTCTCTGTCTTTGATATTATTACTTATATGGGAACGAACCCATCTTATATACATACGTGTATAATAATGAATAATGATTAATATAATGCTATTTACTAACAGAAGGCGAACTACAAACTTTGCAAATAATCAAATTTCTGACCAAAGAGTTCAACAATGTTTCAGAATTTAAATATGGCAAATCATTTGAATACGTATAATTCGAGATATCATGCTATTAATAACACGAATGTACTCCACTCTGGATCTTCAAGTATTCCAAATATACATTCCCAACCTCCGCTAGAATGGCCGCAGTATAACCCCTTTAGAGCCAATCAATCTGTTGAACCCCCAGCTTCTCAGAGAAGAAATGGTCCCAATATATTGACCATAAACTCTG